>CAXAMN010021618.1:876558-927623 GCA_963970005.1 Durusdinium trenchii
GCTCCTAGTAGTACGGCCAGGAGCCCCTAGTCGCTTCTTGTTCCTAGTAGCGATGCCAGGAGCACCTAGTAGCGTCCTTTGCTCCTAGTAGTACGGCCAGGAGCCCCTAGTAGCTTCTTGTTCCTAGTAGCGATGCCAGGAGCCCACGGCCAGGAGTCCACGGCCAGGAGTCCCTAGCAGCTTCTTGTTACTAGATGTTACTAGTAGCGATGCCAGGAGCCCCTAGTAGCGTCCTTTGCTCCTAGTAGTACGGCCAGGAGCCCCTAGTAGCTTCTTGTTACTAGTAGCGATGCCAGGAGCCCCTAGTAGTGTCCTTTGCTCCTAGTAGTACGGCCAGGAGCCCTAGTAGCTTCTTGTTCCTAGTAGCGATGCCAGGAGCCCCTAGTAGCGCGCTTTGCTCCTATTAGTACGGCCAGGAGCCCCTAGTAGTCTTGTTACTAGTACCGATGCCAGGAGCCCCTAGTAGCGTCCTTGTTCCTAGTAATATGGCATGGCGGCAAGTTAGTTCAACATCTTGTGCAAACCTGCTTTGCAATTAGAGACACAGGATTGGCAACATTGTAGACAGGGGCCCCTTTCCTCGCCTCAGCAAGCGCCTTTGGGTTTTGCCGAGAAACGCCTAAGCGTGCAAAATGTTGACCACCTATTCAATAGAAAAGGAGGCTCGTAAGTGAAATCTTGTTGCAACAGTTACATGGTGATGCGCAGTCAAATCACTCCAGAACAGCTGAATCACAGACTTGGCCACATCAGGCCTCGACATCACGGGACTTGAAACTGTATCCCCAAAGACTTCGCAATATTTGTAACATGCTCCAAAGAACGTGTTCATGTTGCTCTTGAGACTTGTCCAGAATTGCTTCAAAACCGTTTTGCCATGGCCTGTCTGTATGCTTCTGAAGGACAAGCTGACCCAATGATATGATTTGATGGTCAGCGTCGTTCAGAAAAGACCTCAAACAATCAGACAATGTAGTGGCAACGCAGCAGTCATTATTTCATTATTTCCTGTCGGTGCGTAAGGTACTCACTGAGGTCTTGACGCCATAGCAGGATTACCTGGGATTGGAGTCCCTTTGCCAATGACACCACCAATTAGCGGCTGAAGTGGTTGTTAGAGTAGCAAATACATTTCAAACAATGAACAGCTGCCAGGGCACGCAAAGTCAAATTTGCGAGCAAACCAAAGCCCTGTTCACAAACCACGGGGGCTGCCAACTGCGTGCGCACAGCTTCGACATATCCTTTGGTTTCGCAAGACCTGAAGTGGCCATGCCATGCGTGCGACATGGTGGTGGATCTCACGGAATTGCCTTTCTCAGTGCATGTCAAAAATGCTTTCGCGAATCTTTTGCGAGGGCCCTAGAGTTCGTCTTGCCTGACCCTTACTATGTATCTACAGAAGTACCATGGAGTACACAAAACCATACAAAACCATTTGGTTCCCTATTTTCGAGTCATTTCCCAGCAACATTTGAGCAGGGCCTTTGACACGTGGGCAGGGGCAGCCAAACTTTAGCAAGAAATGTTGCACGGTCAGCGACTTTGCCATGGAGTATACGACATTTGATATAGATGAGCCGACAATAGCATGTCGTCAAAGGAGGAAGCTGTGGTCAAATTCGCGACAAGTAGAAGCTGAAGGGAGCAAAATGGAATTGTCACCAAGAGCTCAGCGTTGGAAACAGCTGAATATTCGAGCTATTGTCACTGACCCAACCCGGGATTTTAAATTGCACTATTATCAAATCAGCTGCTTCTTTGTGGGCAGTGCGATGCTTCAGAGATCCTAGCAGCTAAACGGATTCTTTCTTGTATTGCTCCGGGCTAGATGGAATAAACATGAATATACATGAATAACACATTTGCTTTAGGATATTGCCTGGGCCTACATTGCCTACTTGTCGGAGAAGTCTTACTGCATCTCATGACTTGTTCTTCTGCCTGCTTGCTATATGTCCCTCCTCCTCTTTCCCTTCCGTTCTTCCTTGGTGCTAGCAATGGAATCTAATATAGAAGTATAAGAACCTGAACAAGTCAACACCAAGCCCCTATCCGCACATCTTGCGGACCCTAAGGGAGTGGCATGCTTTTTTTAGACTCTAAAACATCTGACTTGAGGCCAAGGGGGGGGGGGCGAAAGCTAGCGCTCCAGAATGGGAAAGTGGAGGGCAGCGAGGTAGGAAAAAACACGGCGCTCTTTTTGGAGGCAGGGGTGAAGAGTCCTTTATATGTGGCTCTTTGCCCGGATCCTCCTGCGAGAGAAGAGAGAGAAGAGAGACGGAAAGACGAGAGACAGAGAGGAGAGAGAGAGAGAGGAGAGAGAGATGAGAGAGATGAGAAAGAGATGAGAGAGATGAGAGAGAGAGAGAGACAGTGAGACAGTGAGACAGTGAGACAGCTTGAACTTCAGCTCCAGGAAGATGACAAGTGGTACCAGGAGGTGTATGAGGCAGCAGCGCATCGAGTTGGAACCCTCCTCACTGATCCGGAGCACTACATGAATGGGCATGTGGAGCCAGTGGTTGCACCCTACAAGGTACAGCCAGAGAGACCGCGGGGGCGCTTGGATGTGCTCCGCAGGATGAGTCAAAAAGACAATGGCCCTGGTGAGCACCAATGGCAGTTGAAGGGCCAAGGACTGCTGTGCCTGTTGTGCGGCCTTCACATCAAGAGCTGCTCAACGCATGCTGAGATTGAGGCCAAGGCAGCCACGGTGTGCCCCAGCGAGAAGGTCAAGACTTTGACAAATATCATGGAGGACATGCTCAATGCTTCGTCCCTGCAACAGGATCACCAGCCAGGGCACCGTTGGTATCTGCGAGCCAGCTCCTTTGGATGCAGCCGATGTTGGATCAAGGTTGCTCGCAGATGTGGTAAGGAGACTCTCCACAGGCTGGCAAATGAACCCTGCCAATATGCCGCAGTGACAGAGCAGGACCTCAATCTGCGCATGAGAGTCCACCCCCAGCACCAGCTGATGCAGAGGGGTCAGTGGCTTGAATGTCAGAAGTGCTTCAAAGTCTCCAAGATGACAGGAGGCAAAGTGCAACCGTGGATGGCACAAGAATGCCCTGGAAGGGCGAAGCAGACAAAGCTGGCCTTTGCACCCAGCTCTAGCAGCTAGGCCTCCCCGATACAAGGAGAACGAGCCTTGTCGGGACCCGCTTTTCCCTTGACGGTGCGGGAGTCGACTGCAGCAGAGAGAAAGAACCGAGCAAAAAAAAAAAAAAAACAGTGAGACAGTGAGAGTGAGAGTGAGCGAGTGCGGCCGCAAGATACGCAACGCTAACCGCATGCCAAAGAGCGACGACAGGACGGAGTCGAACTTACGAAGAGGGAGGAGGGAGGGAGGGAGGGAGAGAAGGTGGGAGGAAGTGGGAGGAAGACAAGGAGGAGGAGAGGGGAGGAGGGAGGAGGAAGGGGGGGGGTCTTCGACCTGAAAAATCAGGGGTTAGGATTTGCACCGGGTGGAAAGAAACCTTGCTATCGCAAGAGTAACTCCAGCTAGCTTCGCTAGCTTTCGTGAAAATGTCAACATATCAAGAAATGGCTGCTCCGTGACAGTCTGAGTTTGAAACAATGAGAGCTCATCTCGGACATCTTCACAAAAAGCAAAGGCCCGCAAAACGGATAGGGCAGCACGAACCAGTCTTGCTTCAGTTGATGCCAGTGAGTTTCGGACATATGGCAAAAGCTTGCTACTGGGCTTGGCCAACTCCTGAATGCGTTCCTGGCCCCTAGCAATTTCCCGCAGGAGAAGCAAAGTTTGCTCTGTAAGCTTCACGGACTGCCCAGGAATCTGAGATGTCTCCTGAAGAACCGTTCGCACTCTTTGGTACATCTCTTCGGTGAGTAGCACTTCACGATTCTCCAGGGCTGAGGGCATACATTCAGATTTTCGATTGTCATCGTCTACCACCAATGATCGGAGAGCTGCCATAGCCTCGGCTTGCAAGTGAACACTCTGAGGGAAGCTTTCCAAAACATCCATCAAAATGAAGATCGCCCCACGCAAGGGTGTCTCGTCAGAGTCCTCAACAGACTTTTCCTGGATGAGGTGTGCTGCGACTTGTTTGTTGGCATCATTGGCAGTGCACATTGCTGCAATGGATATGCAACCAGCAAGCAGCCTCGCTTCATCCTTTGTTTCCTGTGCATCTTGCAGCATCTTCACTGTTGCAATCAAAAAGCCAGCATCCCTTAAAGAGCCTCGATTGACCAAACTTGTACGACAAACCTCGGGCATGATGCGGCAAAATGAGAGCATGGCTTCACCCCGCCAGTGAGCTTTACTCAAGCTCTCGCAGATCTGATTGATGCCCTCGAAGTCGCTCAACAAATCTCGATCATCCGGAGTGGCCCGCAAACGACGTCCAATCTTTTGAATCGTCTCGGATAAGTCACTTGTTGTCTCAACCTCATCAATCAGCTCCAGCAGCTCTGGTACTTCTTCATCCTGCTGTTCCCTTTCCTCAAGCTCTTCCACGGCCATTGCTAATTGGCTTCCGTTGCAAGTGCCAATCTCTATCTAGTCTGCATTTAACCTTTGGATGTTGGTCCGTTGGTAGTTCGGACAGTTGTGCGGTTGTATCAATGTGTTGATGGTGCAAACACAAAGACTATCCTGCGTATTCTCGGTGCACCAACGCTGGCGTGGGAAGGACAAGCATAAGCTGCTACTTTCACAATTGGATTCAACAATACAACCAGATGATACCAAAACTTAGTATAAGGCCAAATAGATCAAAATAACCCAGGTCTTCTCCTTCTAGTACACTTCTACATTGCTATAAACTCTATCTTGCATTCTTCTGGTCTTGCATAATTACTTGCGCAACTCCAGCCTCGGAAGGGATTGGAGCTCCATTCATCATCTTCAAAAAAACCCATGCCCTTCGTTGCCTCGTTCGTGCTCAGTCTCTGCGGCTATCGTCGAGACAGTTTGTTTCCCCTCTGTTTCTTAGATGAGCAAGAATTGCGAGGCAGGTTGGGAAGTACGTGCTATCTATTAGCATAATCGTATTCGGTGTTTTTTTTCGCAATCTGAATTTCGGTGCATGGTTTATAGTCCTAGTTCAACATTTCCATTCAATTACAGTACTTTGGCATGCATTGCTTGGGCCTCGGAGCATGGGGTGAAGACAATCTTCGAGGAATCTTTAACTTCTGACCTGGCAAAGCAAGTGCTACACAGTTCTTTGCCCTTCTCACACATGTCCGTCCCTCTGATGAAAGTGAATCATTTTGTTCTCCACTATATAATCTGTCTGCTCCACCCTTCAGCTTCTGATGCCTCAAAGTGCAGGCGAAATCTTAAACAGGCCCCAATTGCCTCGCCCTGGTCCAACTACATAAAACATGAAGAACCCATTTGTATGCATGCTGCATTTGTATAACATTGTATAACTATATACGCACACATCTAGTTAAATCTTCAACTCATTGAAACACATGAACATAAACAGTGGCCAACAGTCAACAGAGACTGAGATCCCAGCTTCTGAAACCTCAAATCAACTCGGTCAGCAAGCACAAACTAGTCATGCTGGACCTGCTTCTAAAGTACGTCAATGCACCTTGTAGTTTTCAAGCAACTGCTGAAGTTCTCGTTTTGCCTTGTCAACGCCACCTGCCATACATGAAGCCACGACAAGCCACGAATATCCACTCAGCCACCACGCAATACTAAGCACGGATGGATGTTGAAATTGAAGTTGAAACTTTGATTCATAACCCAGCAAGGCCAACCTGAATGCATTGTGGTGAAGTAGACGCCTCGGTCACCTCAATCTCAAACGTTGCTGCATGGCTAGTAGATTGTCACTTCTCTGCGGGCACTTTTCAATGTTCATAACATACATCGACCACCCTAACAACCCCAGTCCAGCCCAGTCCACAGGCCTGCAGCAATGGCCACACCCTTGGCGATCTTTGCACGCTTCGCATCAGCGCTTTGCTTGTTCGGTTTGTTCTGTGGCCTGGACTTTCATGGACATCCGATTGGTTGCGCGGATGCGGTGACGTGCGCCCTGGTGCCTCTTCTTCCCAGCTGGTGTGGCCTTGTGAATTCAGCTGATTTCAACACGTTGTTAGGAAAGCCAAGGTACTAGTACCACATAACCCCCACCTCTGGATCAGCCTTTTCCTCCTTCGAGGTTTCCTCACTTGTCCTGGCTTCCGCGCCTCGAATCTGACGGGTGATTCGCCGCCCAACTCGCAGATTCGCGACGGATCGGTCAAGAACTGGGTGTCGGGAAAGAGAACCAACTATAGCAAAGATCCCAGGCAGCAACGCGTATGTCAACCTGTTCGGTGTGAATACATCATGCCCAATGGCATTCTCAGGCAAAATGGGCAAAGGGGCACACAAAAATGGCGGTCGCCACACGAAGACTACAGTAAGCTTGAATCACTTGAGCCCAAAGCAAGGGAGCCCTTCTGACTTTGGAGCAATTGTAGCCCTTGGATTTCAATTATAAAAATATATATATTATATTATAGTATTGTTTGCTATTGAATCCATTGCGCAAACCCTTCTGCCTTCAGGGACCATTGATGCTGCAAGCCTTAACGAGTTGTCTATGTGCATCTATGTTCTTCTTATGCATCAGTCGCGCAAGTTACAGTATATTATTTGGATTTACTTGGCAGCACACGTCCGAGGTTCGAGGTGCACTATCTGACTGTCTGAGGTTTCAAACAAAGCCTACTACGCTGCAAATGTTGATTCAGGATGCCCTCCATCCGAAGCTAGTGCAACCTTTGTAGCCATCGCTTTGATTCGGGACCTGTTTCCTTTTCTTCCTAATCTCTGCATGATGATCTGTGGAGCATCGCAAGGCTCCGTGCGCCTTGAAAAGAATTTAAAACTGCAAACCTGAGACATGTTACATGTGGTGGCCAATCAATATCTACCAAATGAGCACCGGTAACGGTTTGTCGTCTTTCCTGTCTATATAGTCCAGAAGCCCATGGAAATCACCTTCAAAGGCTCTGAGCCAACCTTGCCTGCTTCAGACGGTGGGTCCGGCATGGCTTATCACGCGGGGCAAACACGGCAAGAATTCGTCAACATCTGTAGCGTCCTTGTTCCTAATGGAAATGCCCTTTGTTCCTAGTAGCTTCTTGTTACTAGTAGTAAGGCCAGGAGCCCCTAGTAATTAGCGTCCTTGCTCCAAAATCATCTTAGAATTGCTCTCGTGAGCGCCGGTACAGAAGGTGCCAACAACTTTCAAAACGGCAAGTCCTGCTGAAAAACCAAGGTCAAGCGGATTTGCTTCTGCAAAGTCCGTTCTGCTATCCCGGGATGATGTTGTGCAAACTTTGAGGCTCAGGCAGCTCCGATTCACAACAGCATATCTCAATGAGTTTCGCGGTGAGATGCTGCCGTTTCTACAGTACTGATACAAATTCCTGGCCCTTGACACTCCCAACTTGTTCTACAGAATTCTAATGAATTCTACAGTATGTGCACAAGCAAACTGTCAGAAACTTCCACCCGCCAAAGTGCGGCCACACAAAAAGTGCATTTTAGCGTCGTGGACTGCAACTCCTATATAGAACCCATCTCTCGAGGGTCACTTGAGTCACTTCAGTCCAAAAATGGAATAACTCTCACTCTCCTCATCTCCTCGAAAACTACTCTGCAAGTTCTACTGTCCATGCAGTTGAATGTATTTGTCGGAATCAAGGAATCTTACCAAAGAATTGCAAACTGTGTGCCTATGAGTTCCTATGAGTCTATTCTTTGTCGTCTTCAACAATGCTTCACTGGTGAGAAGCTCTGCGGCACACAGGCTGTGCAGTCCTGCAGCAGTCTCCGTCAGATTCCTTTTGCATCCATCACTTCTCCACACATCTCTGCACCAATTCCGAAGCGATTAGCTCACTAGCAAGCAGCATCTGATCCGCCATCACATGTACAGGAACAGTCTTTTTCTGCGGCCATGGTCTAAACTGAAACCTAGCAGATCTTTTTGAACTGCAAATTGTCCACATTGTTTGAAATGTCCTCCGAGGGCCCTTTGACCTGCTGGGATCTTTGTCCACAGCACAATTCTTTCATAATCAAAGATAGCACTCCTGAGGTCTCACGAAATTTTGTCCAAAGGGGCAAGTCTTGCTCAGCTCTGAAAGGGTGAAGCATAGGTGCACTAATCCTGCCCATGGTCCTGTCTTTTGATGTCCTTTTCGCTTCACCTTGTCATCTCCACATTCAAAACCGTTGAATTCTGAAGCCCTGCTTCTGCCAGAGTCAGATATTTGTCTTGAAATGCCTGCTTTGGGTGAATCGTCACCAAACAATAGGGGCTTCCATTTCGAATCTCCGGTTCCGACTGCGTTGCCTCCGCCTCGACAGCATCGTAGATCTTGGAGATGCGATCGGAGGAGCGGAAGTGGCAACGAACGCGACGGCCTGACGGCAAACGCAGCAACAGCTCGACCGAAGCGTCCATCGCGAGCTGGGAGACCGTCGGCTCGACGGTCGCGTCGACCCCGTCGTTCGAGTGCGGCGAGCTGCCCGAGCCGCCCTGCGGTTCGAGTGGGGCGACCGGGGAAGGATTTGCCACGGTCTCTGGATGGCGACGATCTTGAGCAAGTGGTTGACGAAGTGGATCATGATGCAGGGCCTCAAGGTGCACTTTCTGCACTTGCGTGTCGGTGACGTTGGCCGAGGCTGTGGACGTAGCTGGCTTCATGTCCTCAGAGTCGGGGCGCCCAACATCCATGGCTGCTTCATAGAGGTCAGCATAGGCCACACTACCATGAGGTCTCCAAATGAGGCTCCTGCAATGCCAACAACATGCAAAGACGGTGACATGGAGACAGCCGCACGTCAGAGCTACCAAGGGCCGGATCGTGCCACCAAGGCCGGTGGAGTGGGAAGGGATTGCAAAAAACAGCTCTGCACACGCGGAAGCACAGCCGAGACAACAACAAATGGTCAGAGGTGTCAAGTAGAGCAAGCCATCCTTCACTGGATACCTGACCCATTCAGGCAGAGTAAGTACCCAATGTCCAAGTTGTAGCATCACTGGAGTCATGAATGGCTCCAGCAATGGGTCAGATTGCAACAGCAAAGATCCACACAGCGCCGTAGCACCGCTGATCACAGCCAGGATGGGCAACCACAGTAGCAAAGCCAAGAGGGTCACAGCATAAAAACCAATGACACCCAGGCGGATGCGTCCCAAATAGATCTTGGCCTCTGACACATGCGGTCCATGTACCCGTGGAACACTGATGCCGGATGGGACGCCGGCAGACCCCTCGCCTGTGAGATGCTCAAGTCCCAGCATTGAAACAGTGATGATGCTTGAGCCAAAAGCCCGGCCATTGAAGTGGGGTCATGATATGATGCTTGCGATTCCTGAATCACTGAACAACAATGAAATAACACATACACATAGAGCGTGATTTTTTGACTGGAAGAATAAACCATGCCAAGTCGTTGAATAATCCCATTTCGACTTGCCTATGCTTGAAAGAAATTTCCAGAGTAGCAAGTGACACATGAGTGAACAACTAGGCCCGAGCAGAACCGTAGACAAACCCGGCGTTGCAAGAAAGTGTTAAGAAACTAGCATCGATCATATATCACATCATTCCAACCCATTCCACTTTAGTTATAAAGCAACATGGACACGTATCAGCTCATTTTGCCTGCTTTAGACACAACTGAACGGCAATGGCATCTGCAGTATTCTGCAGTTACTAGTTTGAATAATTTTCCGCAAAGTCCCCGGTCCATTCTCCGAGCCATCTTATCGCATCCAGCACATGGCAAAGCGAACTCGTAGTTCACTCGGCGCTTCGAAGATGACAAGTGTTTCTGTGTTTCTTTTTGAGGTGATAAAAAGTGGACAATGGACAAATGTGTTGAAGCATGTTGAAGCGCTAGCATGATGTTTATTATAACTCGGAAGGTTCACAGCCTAGTCAACCTGAGAATGTAGGGAAAAGAAAGTTAGCGCCTTCTCGAGTTTCTGCAGATCGACGGCCATCTAAAAAAATTAAACAGGTACTTGCTCCCAACCAAACGGTGCACAAGCTATCAAACATTGGAATTGGCACTGTGACCGTGAGCAAAGGTCCAAAGGAGTTGTGTTGCAAGCAACATTTCACAGGAAACACATTTCCGCAAACCATCTGCTGTACCACCCTTCCCACCCTACAAACTGGACTAATTAGGGGCGATTCAATGGATCGTCACCAAATTGCCGTGGCCCAAACGCTGAGTGAGATCTCTTTCCAACCAAATAGAAATTGTGTGTATACATATATACAGTAAAAAGATACAGCAAAGAAACATATATGTATACATTTGCCTTTAATGAACGTCTGCCGCGTCCACCCCCCAGCCCCTATACTAACTTCCTTAGAAACCTTCAACTCAGCCTAGCCTGTCCGCTGGCTTTCATTAAACCATTTGTGCTCAAACAACCTTGGATCGATATTATTGATGCAAACGTGATAATATGATGATGAACATCAGGAGGGTTTATTTCAAACGACGCAGCAAGCTTTGCCCCATCCAAAACTCACTCCGAGCTTGCCAGTTCAATCCAAGCTTGTTGCATCGATGCATATGCACTAATGATAACATGGCAAAAGCTAAAGGTTGGTTGGAATGGTTGGAATCTATTGAGCCAATGGCAGCCAATGCAAAAAATGGCAATGATTCATGTCGCAGTGAGTGTCTGTGCACCTGCGAAGCGGGCATCTCTGTCAGCTATCACTATAGATTGCAAAATCAAACATTGTAAAACATATTCTTGCAGTGTCGGCATATACTGTTCACTCTCTCTCGCTCTCTCTCCCTCTCTCTGTTGGTTTGAACTCTTTTCCGCAGTGTCACGTCAGTCGTTCGGTGCGACGCATCCTTCCGGCAAAGACTGCCTCAAGGGCTCCGGCAGATCGGATCCCTCCTGTAAAGGACAAAATTGCTGGAACTCGACACAAACTGACTCAATGACAGAAACAATTGCATATTGTGATTCTCAAAGTAAGACGAGATGCAACATAAACTCTTTCATTATGATGTGTTGTGCACGGACTCTACTGGTACATACTGGTATTGTGAAGAAACATGAGGAACCATCCCGTGCGAATGCTTGTGCCGATTGACCTTGGTTCCGAAAAGCTCGACAAGGTCTAAACATGGGAAAATCTGGGAGGCAAAACAAGGATGCCTTGCTTCCGTGGCAGCTCATACACTTTAAATAGTCTGAGCGGCTCCAAGCTCAGTGTCGAGGCATTCATTTCACAGGAAGCTTGTGCAAAGAGTTGCAGGAAATCACACACACACATACACACACAGTATTTGCAGTTCCATGCAGTTCCACTCCCAACTCTAATTCTTGGGCTGCCTCGACCCTGAGGAAAACTCGATTGAATTCCAACGCTGAATTTGCAATCAACGTAAATCTGGCTTCAAGCCGTAGCCTGCATTATCCTGTTCCGTGACTGACAGACTCGACTTTGAGCCATTCAGGCTGAAGGTCCAGCAGTGACGGAAGCTCCCAGGTCACCTAGAGCGTTGAAGGACGGCCTTTGAACACCTTTTCATGTCGGAAGATGTCGTTCCAACTTCAATCTCCAACTCGGTTCCACTTGACTTCCACAATGTGTTTCCAACTATTGATTGCTTAAAACTCATTTAACTATATATATATTATATCTTTAAATGCTACGAATGATTAACGACATCTTAAATGCTACTAATGACATCTCAAGACTGAGGCTCCAAACTTCGGCTGCCAGCCGCACAATAGAGCGGGGAAGACCCCCACATGCGACCAGCACCGGAAGTGCTGCAATTCTGCGCCTGATTCAGTTCCATCAACAAATGATAGCAAATGGATTGCTGAATCTTTCCAACTCTCTCGTAGCAAAGTCAAAGGATGTCGAAGGAGCCTTTGTCTTACCCCTCTAGCTCGATTTTGGGCTTTTGTCAATCATCTAAAATCCTCTGTGAGACTTCCAAGGAGCAAAAGATCTTCGTTTGGCCGCAATGGCTCTGCAGCCTAAGATCATGTTGTCTTTCCATTTGCAATTTGTCACATTGCTCGAGAGGTAAGGAAGGCAACATTGCTGCATGGTGCGTTTGGCTCACAAATCGACTGACCATCTCACAAGCTTACGAGTATAATATATTCAACTACAACTAACATACCATAGCAAGGCCCCACTCAAGTCATGAAGCCCCGCTAAATGAACAATGAACATGCACAGCATGGATTATAGGCAACCAAGTGACTGCCTTCGCAGCTGGATTTAGGTCCGACGGAAAGAGTGGCCGGTGCAGCCTTACTCGGTAAAAGTTTGTCCGTTACATGTGGTTAACAACGAGATTGAATTAAATGACATGTCATATACATCTAGTCATTCTTTCCACTTGGCAGTTCGTCCTATGTATCAACATCCTCGGGAAAGGCATTGTATCATTTTCCTCTTCGACAAGACTCCAAAAACATAATTTGCGTTTGCTTCTGTACAACAGGAGTTTCTACAACTCACGTCTTGCCTCTGCAGGAAGAGCTGGGCTGCCTCATCACGTGCAATTCTTTCAACAAAATATATGTTAGGGTCGGCCAGTGTGGACTGACATGAAGGCCATCGCCTCCACGTCTGGGAGTGGCCCCAAGGCAATGTTCACTGGCCTCAACACCCATGTGGTCGGCAAGAGATGGATTCAAATCGACAGGCTTACCTTCTGTTCATAACAACTGCACCAAAAGGGTTAGTAGACCTGGTGACCTTGTGATTATTGTGATTGTGTTGTTGCCGTTTCAAAGCTTCTGTTCTCAGCCTTTTCTCACAATCTATTGGGATGGATCACAAAGGCTGGCGTATTAATCGTATCAAACAAGGCCAAGACCTGTGCAAGCTATATACATGTTACATGATTGTCAATAGTTGAGCCACGTCCTATTTCTTCGAACAGCCCCATTTCAACCTTGATCTGATCATGGTTCCGGGCAAACTGAGTCTTCGCGTGCCTGTACATATTTCTGTGCCGGAACTGCAACATATCTGAATCACAGAACAAAGAGCTAAACATCGTGCACAACCTGGGTGGTCACCAACGCTATCTCGACACGGAATATGCCCATGGGGCACCGCGACTAGCTGGAGCTATGAATCTAAATTGGTTCTCAGCTGGCTTCCAGCTCTAAATCGAGACCAGTTACTGTATATAAGTTCAGGCAGGAAGGACCAAGCATGGCGAATAGATGAACAAGACTAGACTGAATTTCAACACTGGCTTGTTCGGGCTGCCGTTTGTTCGCGCTGCCGTGCTCGTGGTACTGCACCGTGATGATCATGATGCAATCTGGGTGCAAGACTTCCATCTGTCTCCTGAAACTTAACTTCTGTGAACTTCTTTGACATTTCAGAAAAGTTGTCTCATGATCCAGTCTCTTGGGAAAGGCAGCCATACTTGGAAGATCTTGGAATCTTGGAGGGCAAAATCCGCGAAAGCCACTGGATCTCCTCCTTGACCGTCAAGCCTGTACAGTGGCGACCGCCTGCAATTTTTTCGATTGGCGACCATGCGGCGTCAAAACCGTTCACCGTTCAACCCACCTGTCAGCTTGACCCAAAGGAAGGAACAAACATGAGCCACAGCCACAGTACCTGGAATGTTGACCTGTCCCATAATTTCTTGCTTCTCCCTTCAGGACATGTCAAACATCGATGTCCGTCGAGTCCGCTCCCGAACAGCGTCCCTTGGTCTAAGGCCGGGTGGAGAAAGGGGTTTGTGCACGATCTTTTACACTGCGTTGGCATGCGTAGGCCTACAGCCTGGATCATAAGCAGTACACAAACAACCATGAAAAAAGCAAACTATGGTTTTTGGCCTGTTTGGTTTTGACCTTTTGACCCACATCCATTTGATGATGTTGACCAGCGCTTAAGACACTGAGTCGCCTGGTGATTAAAAGACATAGTTGTGGATGCTTGTCCAATAATTCAGGGACAAAGTCGTCGCTCCTTAGTGACAACCCGTTGGCTTGAGCGGATACAGGGTGGCTTCTGGAGTTCATCCGGATGGCAAAACTCGCCGATTCGCCGATTCACAAACTCCAAACACAGATGCAAAGGCCACCCTTGAGAGGCTGACCAACCAAATTGCTTCTCCGCGCGATCAATCAGCAGGCCTGCGTTCAGAAAAGGGCGTTGGAGAGACTGAGAGACATGGCGCGAGGCCACGCACGGCGCGCAAAGTAGGAAGGCTACGAATGTCATCTTCTTGGGGCGCACATGATCGCTCGCCATCCTTCGAGGCAAGTCCAGCGGCCTCAGCACGGAAGCATAGCACGTAGGACTTAGCCCGTTGAGTGAGAAATTCCTCGATTCAACCAAGAGTCTGCAGCGAAAATGGCTAAGTGGGCGCAAGCTGCTGTGCCTGGGACTAGGCAAGGAGCACTTGAGCACCGCTGTGAATCTCTGTAGCCGTCGTTGACCCGTGCGATGCTTGTACAATTGCAAATGTATGCAGGTTGCCACAAAAACGCTTGCACTTAACGCCGCTGCTTTGCTAACACACCCCCCGCAAAAAAAATAAACTGTGGCCGCAGGCCTGTCTCGGAATCAATAGCTGAATTCTGCAAGGACCTGATTAATCTCACCGAGACCGAGAACCATTCCGCTTGCTGTACAGGACAACTGAGTCCATGGCACATAGGCCAATCGTTGCCTGCCCTTCACCTCGCAGCTCTCTTCTTTTCGTCTCTGGTCTACCGTGGGGCAAACATTTTCCCAGAGCATCAGAGGGTGGATTTATCTTATGATATCTTATGTCATCGCTGCGGAAGCGAGCCAATGCGTATCGGCGTTCTTACAGGGACGGGCATCCCGCAAAATGCATCTACATGCATCTACTGTAAGAAAACGGCATGGTGCCTTGATACATACAAGCAAGACAGGAAAAGCAAAAAAAACAATTCACAAGAATACAGTCATGAAATGAAACATCACACTTAGGTCGAAGCGCTGCAAACAAGAAACGTTCGCCGTTCGTTACTTGCACCGCTTACACTGCAAGCATTTAGAGCCTAAGACCTAAGAGATCCAAAAGGGTACATGCGAAACCAATGAACTGGAAGCTTTAGACTCTTTGTGCACCTACAGGCCATGGAAGAGGCGCGGACAGTCATTTTAGAGTTTTAGCTCGGCGGCTTTTGGCAGCACATGCTCCATCTTACTTGTTGTGATAGAGCTTCTCAGTGCCATTTAGCAGATCCGCGGTAGTATAGTGGTTAGTATGTCCCGCCAGTCATTCTGCTTTGCCAAGGAAACATGTAGCAGCCTTCTGAGGCGGCTTCAGCGCGTGGTTTCATGAGAAGAGGTTAGGATGATTGCGCCACTTGCTCCTGAACACAACATTCGCTGGTGGTCTTGTTGCTAAGCAGCTATTTTCGGATCATCGCGGATCATATTATTCCAAGAGTTCACATTAGGGCCACTTGACCTGTTGAGAGAAGCCTTGCGAGTAAGTAAAGGCCTATGAACATCTTGTCAAAACGGCAGCGCGGTAGCAACGATGCTGTGGCACCGTGCTGGTGCAAATCTTCGCCCAGGAGCAGTTGCAAACCGGCAAAGTTCTGCACCTGCGATCTGCTATGGACGAAACAATGCAGAATGAAAGAATTGTCTCATAGATTCTTCATAGATCAGACTGATAGCAGTTGATAATTCCAATATTAGAGGCAAACTGCCCCGATAAAGCTTCCAGCAACACATCGCACGCCTATGGCGCTCTTTCCCATTCCACAAGGCCCATGTAGTATCACCACACGTCGACCTACGAAGAAGCAACGACTGCGACCACCGTCAGACCGTCAGACTGAATTCGACTCTTTGTGTACGGGTTTCCAGCCTCCTGACGCTCCAAGGATTTGAAGAAGCCTCTGCAATTCGGAGCCCCTTCCAACAAAGTCTTCACAATCCTGGTAGGCAAACTCTGTACAGGGAGGTAAAGCACTCTCAGCTCTCAGTTTTTCTTTGTCTTCCATAATGTCTTTCTTTCTCCCTCTCTTCCGGCGCTTGGTCTCCCTCACTCTCCCTCAGCCCTAGCCACTCTAGCGCGTCCCTCCTCCGGGGCGCTGGAATTCAGTGAGGAAAGCTCAGTGTCCTGGAATGGCCAAGCCGTTAGGTTTTTGGGGCAGGCACCAAACATCATCTCATGACTTGTCCAGGTTGCTGTTGTAAAACACCGTTTCCTGAATATCTTCGCCATCTGCGTGTTCAGTCACTGATCCGGCCTCAAATGACCGTGAACGGGATTGTTCAAAACCAACATCTAATGCGCGAAAAGAAATGCACGTTCACATCTGTCTTCTCCGGCCCAAGCCTGCATCCCAAAACCATCCACAGGCATCAAACGGTGCAAGGGTCCTGTGGAATTTCTCGCTGGGCCCTAGATTGATGCTAGCCTTCATCTGGTGGGAAATGTGACGAGAAAAGCAACACAACGTCTATATTATGAAAAACCAAGCGCATCTCCGAGCGCCGAGTTTCCAATACCGTGACTTAGCGCCTTCGATTGGAGTCTCTGGAGCCACAGCAACTGGCATCCAAGTAGGAGAGCTCCTCCCAAGGCAAAAGCGAGCGATCCAACATGATCCAACCCTTTACATTGAGCAACGGCTCAACCAGTCCTTGCTGACATAATTGGCAAATCAGAACCTCAGGTGGAACTCTGATAGATAAAGCAAGATTGAATTTGGAAGAAGTGCAGGCGAGCATTTGCCTCTTACACAAGCAATTCACCACTCAATCCGAAGGGAAATCCAAGCTATGATGCTCCCATTGGTTCCAGGACTCCAGCTGTCAAGCACCGGATTTTTTTTTGCACGAGTCGAGGCGCTGTGTGTGCAGGTTCTGCACAAGTCACCTTTAGCCAACGGGTTGACGAGGCCAGGACTCTTTTCCAAGAGGAGGAGCTGATTGGCATCTGCTCGGATCGCTGCATTGGTGGCCGTCTTCAACACCTCCAAAACAAGGGATCACACGTCAAATCATAGGCTTGATAATGCAAACCATAGTAGGAGCAAGGACGCTACTAGGGGCTCCTGGCATCGCTACTAGCACCACTAGGAGCAAAGAGGCTACTGGGGCTCCTGGCCGTACTACTAGGAGCAAGGACGCTACGAACGGGGCTCTTGCAAACCATAGGGGCAAATGCGCATTGGCATTCACACGGGGCTTCGCACCTCTTTGGCAGCTCTGAATGCCAATCGTACACGCTCCTCTATGCCTTGTGAGGTAAGAAGGCACTGTGGTGAGGAAGGCTTAAGCACTTCTCTTCATCCAGCGGAGTAGATGTCAAACCTGTTCCACAATTTTCCGGCCTCTTTCTGAGTCACTACTCCTCAGCTGGTTCTGAGTTGGCTGCACAATGCTGCAAGGCATGTGATGGCTGAATGACACACGCATTGACATCACTCGCTTTGTCTTTTGTTTCTTCCCAGCCAAGGTCAAAGCTCAAGACTTTGACATGCACAATGAAGCTGACGATAAAAATATGAGGCAAACATCCGGGCTGTCGAGTCGCCTCAAGTAAATGGACAAAGGATCCAACACCGTAAATGGTTCAAATTGATCCGCTACAACTCCTGAGGAACAAGGGGTGCTTCAAAGAGCTCAAGTTCTAGCCCCCATAATCCCTCATATCACTTGAGCAATAGGATGTACAGTAATGGGATCTAATGGGTAAGTTACATGCTGGATTACCATACTTGACAATGCTTCCACGACACGCAGTTGCCCTGTGGCTACAATCGCGAAGGAGGCTCCAGCAGCTAGTAGGGCTCTACCAGCCTGGCAAGGAAGGCCGTCGATTTCCTGGTTGTGTGGGACAGCATTGACCACTTTACCCCATGCATTGCCTTTGATTTACAAAACGGCAACTCAGGTCTATGCAACACACGCACTAGCATGTAGCCATGAGTTTAGCTTTGCCTGCTCCCCAGCACACGTCAGGACTGACACGCCCAGCGGAGGGGTTTGGCACTTGAAGATGGCCTTGCTTTCAAACAAACAGTCGGCCATACATGGTCTTACTGCATCTGAGACTCAAACAGACATTGGAACCACCTGAGGCGCACCATCCTGGTCCTGTCAAAACGGAATAGTCGGAACAGTACCAACAGAAAGGCAACAAGATGTTGTTAGAGGCCTCAAGAATCAATCGATCAGTGCCAGGTTCACTGTGAGCTGCAATGTGCCACCAGCTGTGACCTACCAAAGGTGAGTCCATCCAGAGTCCAGACAAGATTACGCTACCAAGCAATAACAAACAGCTGCAGTTTGCAAAAGCTGCCCAGTAGGCAGTTGGATGATCTTGGATGTGCATGTCTTTTCTGCTTACGGCTGACGACCGCAAAGGCCAGTGGTCAACCCAAGTAGTTCACAGGAAGCTTCAAACAGCTCCTTCCGTGCAAGCTCAGCTTCCCATCTTTGTGTCAACATGTCTGAAACAATGGAATGGAACCAATGAGGAACCAGTGATCCGACTCGTCCGAGCCCCCAGTCCTCTTGCAAAAATCGATCAGATGCAGTGGCAGATATGCTGGACCACCCACAATCTTCTGCCTTGCAGGAGCTATCTCATGCTACTAGTAGCTAGAAGCTACTCGGTTGGAGGCCATCGCTACGGTAGTAGGTTGGAGGCCATACTAGTAGTAACAAGATCCTACTAGTAGCATGCTGTCTTGCAATAGAGAATGGCAAATGAACACGGTCTTTCTTCTTCACGATGGATCTTCACCCCCAACCTCCCGACCGCAATTCACCAGGGGAGGTGCAAGTGCCGAGTAGTAGCGTCCTGACACTGCCTGAAATCAAATGCTGGCTATGTTCTTCTCATCCATTCAAACAATGTCTTTCTCGAATGGCCTTCTTCTCTCCTTTTCAATTCCCTCTCCTATTCTCTTCTCTTCGCTTCATGGCTTCTCATGCTTCTCTTCTTTTCCTCTCTCTCTCTCACCGTAGGATTTCTTAGTCGGCCAGCCAGAAATTTAACTTTTGAGCAGAATTGCCTGCACAGCCGGATGAGTGGACACATGAATCTGTGTCTTCGGCCCATCCTCCTACCAGCCACAAGGGTCAAAGCTGCGAGGTGTACACAACAAGCGAACGTCTCCTCCGACTGTGCGAAGCCAGTCAGTCTCAATACAGGCAGCATTATGTAATCGTGCAAGTACCTGTGCCACATTGTGAATGTGAAACCTTTGAATATATTACTGTATGGGTGCATCAGCGATGAGCCCTGGCCCTAGCGGCCCTAGCAGGATGCTACAGGGTCACGTCTGCAACCCTGGCTGAGACAGTGATTGGACCAAAGGTGTCCTCAAAGAATGCACTGCGAAATGAGATAAGCGCCAAAAAGGCAACAAGTTGAAGAATTGACATTTCGACCATGCTGAGCAGTGGGCTGAACAATTGCAGGGTGCAAGCTATGCGTCACAACCTGAGTATCCCGAGCGCAAAACGCTTCCCTTGAGAAAGGTGAACGGTTCAGGTGGTGACCACCAAAATTTCTTGCCTCATCTATAGTGCTAGGGAAGGGGGGGGCCGTCCGACTCTTGAGCGATTCTGCAGCAAAGCAGAGATGAGACATCAGAAGGCACTCCGGACTCGGGCCTGTCTTGCACAACCGCATCCACTATCTTTGCAACAATGGTGGACTTCTCGGATGCTTCTTACATCTGCTTCACACAGATTGCCTGATTGCCATTGCCATGACACAGCACTGCCTTGGTTGTCTTGCTTCTCCCATGTCCGGAACGCAGGTCTCCACACATTTGCTGGCAAACGTCTGGCCAAGGCTTGAGAAAAGAGTACCTGCAGTGATGTAAGAAATACCGATATTCCCAGGCCCACGCCCTGACTGACTGACTGAGCTTTCAAGACTCCTTCTCACCGTTTCAGTCTTTGACCCGGCCTGAGCTAGCTTCGAATCCGCATACGAGCCACCCAAGTTTCCCAACATGCGCATTTGCCTGGCCAAGCAGTCAAGCACGAGACAAAAGACTCGCCCACAAAACTTGATTCTGAACCATCCACACACACACACACATCACACGTGTTAACAAGCGTCAATTCACTGTCAATGCCTCTTTGGGAATTCCAAGTCGAGGACTTTCCGACGTCGAAATTCCTGGCGCAATAAGAAGACAACACAAGTCCTTGCATTCCACCAGGTTCAGCTTCCAGTGGACCGCCTCTACACTGATCTTTCCCCACCTGCCAGGCAAACGGTCCAAGGACGGAGCCAGGACGGAATATCTGAGGCATGCGCTCATGGGCTTTGGCTGACACGTGTACAATCCGCGCTTCCTCACTCTGCTCTAAACGAGGCAGCAGTAGGGACGTCAGCAAGAACCTTAGTGCAACAGAATGTCTAGACTGATCAGTCAAACATCGGTAGACTCACATGCTCAAGCATCACGGCTTGGCGTTTCTGGTGCATTTTCAGGCTGAGGCGGGGAAAGGTAGTTGACCTGCAGAGGTGGCTAAGGCAAGGAAGTCGGTCTATCGATAAGTCGGCGGTTGAAAGCCGACTTGTGATCAGGGAACTTCCCCTTGCCTGGGAGCATTCCTCAAAGCCATCCTTCGCAAACACTCCAGTCTATCTCATCTAGTTGAACCAAAGGCATCCAAAGGCACTTTTGCACCAAGTCGAGTCTTCACTCTACAAACGTTGAGCCTATTTTGAGCTAACAAACACCCCTCAGTCCTGAGTACGGATCAGCTCACCGGTACCCAAAACAGCTGCATTGTGGACCAGAACATCCTGAGCAAACTATTGGGAGTGGGGATCAGTGGTAGCGCGCGATTTGACCGAGATACTGACCACAGGCCCTGTGTATTGATCTGCAAATGCACGAACGCTTTCGAGAGAGGCAAGATCCATTTCCATTACAACCTCTCAAACTTTCACTTCTCAAGAAAACTTCGCCCTGTATCGAAAAAAACAAAGGTAATAAACCTCAGGAAAGGACTGGTGGAGGTGCGGAAGGGTTCTCCTGTTCAGGAGGGAACGAGGCAAGTCAAAATTCCAGCTTCCCAGCACATGGGCGACATATCAATACTCAATACTCGTCATAGTGCTACAGTATCTCTTAAAAACATCTCAAGGGCAATAAGATGCATTTATACAACTTTTATGATGTTTGATGTGTTGTGTCCGTCCGTGCAACATGTCACAAAGACCCTTCCTGCTGCAGTCTCTCTTGCAAGGCTTTTCCTTTCTTCATGTCCCGCACCTAAACCGATTTAGCCATGCCAGGTCACTTGAGTTTTCCTTGTGTTTCTATCTCTGGACTCTCCGTGTGGAATGTCCCAAAGGCGTGCAACAAAAAAGGAACACTCTTGGTATCATTTAAGTGGTTCTCAGGCACTGACGGGAAGGACCAAAGATGCATTCCAGGCTGCCATCACCTCTTGAGCGGCCGTGATTCCAAGCCATCCATCCAAGTCCCATGCTACTATATTTGACAGATCTTTTACTGTAGCCGGTGGCCAGTAGCAAACTCAACTTGAGGCCAGGGGGAGAGGTCGAAAGCTAGCCGAGTCGCACCGGATGTACTAGTTACATAGTCGGCAAAGCATGTAGGGATGACATGTTTTGGGAGGAAGGTTGCTATGTACATACTTTGCGCTAAAGAATGTAAATGTGACATCGCTGACTGGGAAGGGTACATTGGAACAACCCGGGTGCACTCGTTGGCAGGTACGAAGATGCGTGATCGGCAAATCTGGGGGGGTAAATTTACCCTCCGCTTTTGTATGCCTTGAGTCGGAAAGAGGGGTAAGCATTTCTGACATCATACGGACTGTACATACACTAGGGCGTCCGTAGTGTAGGAGAAGCACGGGTAAAAGGTATATGGAATAGAGTGTCTTGAGGAAATAGCCGGTGTATGGTTATTGCAAATCTGGGGGGTAAAAATACCCCCCGCTTATGTATGCCTTGCGCTGGAAAGAGGGGTAAGCATTTCTGGCATCACAAGGACTGTGCATACACTAGGGCGTCCGTAGTGTAGGATAAGCACTGGTAAAAGGTATCAAGAATAGTGTGTCTTGAGGAAATAGCCGGTGTATGGTTATAGCAAGCCTGGGGGTAAATTTACCACCCGCTTATGCATGCATTAGGTTAGAAATAGGGGTAAACAACTTGTAACGGTGAAGTACAAGTCCTATGCAGCAAGCAGCAGCCAGCAGCCAGCAGCAACCACCAACCAGCAGCCAGCCAGCAGCACCACACAGCAGCAGCGCAGCATCAAGCCGCAGCAGCAGCAGCACCACCGGCAGCAAGCAGCAAGCAGCAGCAGCAAGCAGCAAGCAGCAGTAGCAGCGGCGTCGTCAGCAACAGCAGCAGCACCACCAAGCCGCAACAAGTAGCAAAGCAGCAGCTACAAAAGCGGCAACCAGCGGCAGCAGCAAACAGCAGCAGCAAGCAGCAGAGCGGCAGCAGCAGCAGCACCCTTTACACCAAGCCACCGTTACACCCAACCAACCACGTTCACACGTTCAACCAACCCCCTGCACGGCGCAGCTGGGAGTTGAACCGCGGGGGGGGGGGGTTAGCTTGATATATCAATCTTTAAGGCACGCAGCCCCTCCCACCACAACATTGCTAAAGCAAAGAAGAACTCAGCTAGCATGCTAGCTTTCGTGACTAAATATCAATCCCCTATTCTTGGAAACAAAGAAACAGGATGAACCAGGGTCAAATTAGCCCAGCTAGAGACCCCAATAGCAAAATACAAACCGGGACAACTTGAGGCCGAGGGTAGGTGACGAAAGCTAGCAGGGGTGCATCCGGACTGGTGGGACATCAAGCGGATTGAGGCAAATGCTCATGAGGTAAAACATTGTGAACATGTAAGACACACAAACAGCAATAACACAGCCAACCTTAGAATTGAAATCCCCGATAATTAAGGAAACGTGGCTGGACTTTGCCACACTATTCGATGCATCCGATGTGTTTATGAACCTGTGAGCTTGTTGAATCTATTGCACCGTATCCCAAAACCTCCACGGAGGAGTTGAACCAAAGTGGATGCCATAAAAGGTGTCCAAGAGGTGTCCCAGAGGCAAAACAAAATTGCTTGCATGATTTACTTGGTTTCTTCTATCAATGTCGATGTCATGAACCTGTAAGCTTGTTCAATCTGTTGCACCGTATCCCGGAGGAATTAAACCAAAATGGATGCCATAAAAGGTGCCCCAGGGGGGAGTTAAACCCACGGGGGGGGGGCCCCCTACCTACATATAAAATTTTCACGTGATGCGGCGATGTCGAGCATTCCAACCCCTCATTTACTTAAGCAAAAACAACTCCAGCTAGTTGGTGCTAGCTGCTAGCTTTCGTAAAGAGAAAAATCTAGAAACAGCTGCTGTTTTCAACACATCGACCATAAAACATGATCGGGACACCATCAAAACAAGCAAGACCGGCACACCATCACAACATGATTGGGTCACAATCAAAAAAAGACCGGCACACCATCACAACATGATTGGGTCACCATCAAAACATGACCGGCACACCATCACAACATGACCGGAACACCATCAAAATATGACCGGCACACCATCACAACATGACCGGCACACCATCAAAACATGACCGGGACACCATCACAACATGACCGGAACACTATCACAACATGACCGGCACACCGTCACATGACCCGGACACCATCAAAACATAACCGGCACACCGCCAAAACATGCAAAACATGACCGGGACACCGTCACAACACGACCGGAACACCATCAAAACATGACCGGGACACCATCACAACATGACCGGGACACCATCAAAACAGGACCGGGACACCATCACAACATCACCGGGACACCATCACATGACCGGGACACCATCAAAACAGGACCGGGACACCATCACAACATGACCGCGCCACCATCACATGATCGGGACACCATCAAAACATGACCGGGACACCGTCACAACATGACCGGGACACCATCACAACATGACCGGCACACCATCACATGACCGGGACACCATCAAAACATGACCGGGACACCATCAAAACATGACCGGGACACCATCAAAACATGACCGGGACACCATCAAAACAGGACCGGGACACCATCACAACATGACCGGGACACCAGCATCACATGACCCGGGCGCCATCAAAACATGACCGGGACACCATCCGCCCACCAGCTCTGACGGTGACCCGACGGCGCCCGTCCGCCTATTAGTTTTGCAAGACCCCATAGCATGGCTATTGGGGAACAAAGTGACACCGGAAAGCTCGTCAAGCGGACGCATGCAGGCGTCCCGGCCTCTGCTTGTGCTTGGCCAAGTCCCGAGGTGGAGCCTGTGATGATCACCGTCTTCCCTCGGAGATCCACTTGTTCCAGCTCCCCCAAAGCCGGCACGGTCACAGCCTGCCAGCCCACCTGGGTGAGTGGCTCATGAGCCAAATGATGCCAAACCGCGATTCACCCACTAAGGTGATGGCACCCACTGCAGCCACAAGGTATGGCACAAACCTGGGCGATTCGTTCTGGTGCATTCTGATACCTCGAGCAAGTGAAAAAGCACGATGCTACTTACTAAACTCTCGAATCCGGTGTCGAGCTGCATGCAGCCGAATAGTGCCTTTATCTTGGCCATGCGATTGGCCGACGCTTTTGATGATGTCGTTGCCATGGCTATAGCAAGCGGCTCTCTCAATAGAAAACACTGTTGCAAATCTACTGGCTACGAATGAGCTGCAGGCCCTCTTTCTAGTTGTCCTCTACCTTTCCATTGCTTTCCATAATTACTCTACGCATTTTTTTGGGTTGTCTGTACATCAGTACGGAGAGGTTAAAGGCACTCACAGAAGGCTGCCTGATTGCAGGGATGCAGAAGGCTGCCCCACGTGGATGCCATGGGATAGCAAAAACATGCAAAAACAACGCCCTCTTTCATCCAAAACATGTCATAATCATCTTGTATTCTCCAACATGCACGAGCCAGACAGCTCTTGTTGCAAGCGGTTCAAACCAGGGGACAAGACAAATGTTATCAAATTTTGCAACCTTGCGGAATGGGATGTTGATTGCGTTGAGACATAGAGAGCATGAAACTACTTGCAATAGTCCTGCCTGAAGTAGCGGCACTACTTGCTGCAAGACGAGATAGCCTGTTGACCTAACAACTGTCGATACAAGTGTCACATCCTTGCAGAATGTGGTGGTCGAGGCTGCAGCTGTTGCAACAAGCACTTGCATGCGGGCACTCGTGCTGGCATAACTGCCAGTAGTCCATGTTCCGGCTCTGCTGCTAGCGGATGCCTGAGCTCAGGAACCTGCTTTTGTCGAACGTACATGGCTAGCCAGCTAGTCACGTAAGGCATTGGCTGACAATGGTGTACCATCCCTTTCTACCAATGGACCTGCAATGGAACGTGCAAATCCCACAGTTCGACTAGAAAGGCTATGCAACATGCCACATGCCTGAGTCATAGTCAAAGTCAATCTCCAGCGCGTCTTTGATAGCCGCAACTTCTTCCTTTCACAAAGTGACAGGCTCCCCCAGTCCTCTTCTCATGACTGTTTTTTTTTGACTGCCGAGCGAATGACGTGGCGTAGGCAGTTCATTTTCTTGGGGGCTTGCCTGCCAACGCAAGGCTGGAAGCCTTTCAGAGGACTTCCCAGGTCTCAGAATGGGTGAGGCCTGAGGTGTGCAACAGAGCAGGAGCAAAGACAGCCCGAGAGTTACTAAGGCAAGAGCGTATAAGTATTGAACCTCCAACAAAGGTTTTCTCCTCTTGTCTAGACCTCCGCTCTGGGTGCAACGGAAATGAAGTGTAACCCTACATGGCCCTCGAACTACAGGACCAAGCTCAGCGAGCTTAGGCCACAACATGTTACACAGGGTAGTGGAGGTACCACATTTTGTACCTCAGAGTTGCAGAATGATACAGCCATGCTGACAGCTATGTAAGAGTCTTCTTCTTTAGCGATGTCTTCGCATCTTTCGATAAATTTCTTTGTCTCCTCCGGGCACCCCGGCACTGGTATCTTCGGGGTCCTGAACTTTGGGTCGGGAGACAGCCTTGACCGGCCTGACATTTCAAGCATCAGCAACAGTTTCTTTGCTTTGTTCCTGAGGCTGGTGGACTTCTTGTAAAGACTCCAAACGCTGCTTGTTGCTCTTAGTCTGAAGTGGCAGCTAGCAATTTGTATATTTATATAATTAGTTTGTTTGTACCAAAACACAAGACACCACTCTTTGAATCCAGCAGAGTTAGTCCAAGTCGCAAGGAAGGTCCTCTTGTCCTAAACTGCCTCGAGATGTCTGCCTTTGGGTACTTTTTGTTTCCAACAACATTTAATAATATCATAAGAATACCATGGCAATTAGATTGTTGACCTTTCAAACATAGATGCTGGTACAAGTAGTTCATTCTGCTGATTTGGGGTAGTCAACCGGAATTTTCTGGGCGAATGGCAAACCTCGTTTGGCCGTGCAGCAATCGTCTGCGCCTCCGAAAAGATCGTGCTGGCCGACGGCTTTTCCGCCCCAGCCAGTTCAACGTGAAGGCCTTGTTGAAGTCACTCGGAGTTCTTGAAAAAAGGCAAACAACTTCATGAAACAGAAATAAGGACAAGTAAAACTAAAGGTAAGAAAAGAAAAAAGTAAAAGGCCCTTTAACATATTTTAAAATATCCTTTTCTTTTTCTTTTCCCCATTATGAAACTCCATGGAAAAGTCGCTTGCAAGAAGCATGAAAACACCAACGTGACTGTGGGCCACTCATGGCCACTCCGCCAAATGTTTAAGGACACTGCACTGAGACTGAGCCCTCCTCCGACAGCCAATGCCACGCTGCCTGAGCAAGGAGCTTGCTTTCCAATCGAGATTCGATTCATAGCCATAATGCAAATACACAGTAAAAATCCGTAAGGTAGAGTAACTCTTTTGCCCTTGGCTTCAGCCTTTGCAGACTTCTCAACTTTTCCCTTGCGCCAAGTCCACGACGGGCGGAACTACGCTGAAGTACTACTTGCTCATTTTCACCTCAAGAAGCGTGAAGGAAGCTGAACAGTCTTTTTAGCCCGCTCCTACTTATATAATTACAGCAAGTGGTTCGCTTATTGGCTACTTATATAAGCTATATAATAGATATGAACGCAGGATAGCTCACGCTTACTGATTTGGTTCCTAGATTTTTATGGAAACTTAACTCTCGACTCTCAACGGAGCTTCTGTAGCTTCTGGCATTGAAGGTTCGGCGCAAGGCGTCGCTGGCCCTCATGACAGGGGGTGGTTGCTGTGCTTGAAACATGGAGATCATCCAAATCACAGTCAATGCAGTGTGCAAGTTGCAAGGCCAAAAGGCACAGCCTAAATTATGCTACAGATCTCAGACATTGACAAGAGCTGTTGGACTCGAGCAGTAGATCACACTCTCTGGACTTTTCGGCAGGTATCCTACCAAGCATAAAAGCAATCAGTAACATCATTTAAAGGAAGTCTCGATCAAACCAGGCCCTGGCCTTGAACTCCCATTCACTCGCTCTTCTCAACTTCGGTACATGCGCTTGCACCAACTGCAAGCTCCAAGACTCACGGAAAAGCTGCAGCGCAGGCATTCAATCATCCGCCAGTACCAATTTCACGTTGTGGCATGTTTGCTAGAATATAGACAGAACTCACCATCAAATTTCATAACACTGAACAGGAAGGGAGGAAGACCATGGAGTTTGGGTCGCTCTGCCTTTCCCAATATGGGGAGGTTGCAAGAAGAAACGTGTTAGAGGCCACGTAAGTACTGCCGTGCCTCGGATAAAAGTTAAAAGTAGACAAAGAACAGTCTTTTTTCGCACTCACTATTCGGTAGCCAGCAAAATGCCACTTGAATCGCAAGAGCTACCGTTGTAGCTACCATTCAGCAGTGAGCCACGCATCGGCAACGCCTCGTTTGCTTCGTTTTCAGTTCTCCGCATCGTTCCACGGATTTCAGTTCTCCACGCTGGGACGCTGGCATCGACATCAGTTCTCAAAGCCTCTTGGCCATTCCCGGAACGATTCAAGTACAAGTACCTCACGTGCGAGCGTTCCAAGGACATGGACCAGCTGCTTATCGCAGCCTCTTCATACACCCACAAAGCAAGAATTGTCGCACGCGTCTGTGCCAAACTCGGGAATTGAATTCAGCTCTAACCATCCACCAACATAGCACCTCATTGTTTCGTCAAGCAAAATGGGCTGTGGGCAGCCTCTGCTCCCTGACCGCCTTTGGCCGCTGTTGGCAACAGGCATCAAACAAAACAATTCAACATCTAAGTTTAGCACGCATAGTTCCTGCTGACAACATCTACAACTCGCTCACAGGACACATGGACGGAATGGACCCTATGCTCATGTGGCCTGCTCAGTGGCAAGCCGCAGCCGAAGCCAGCCAATGGCCTCTAGTTTTACAGCTTCAATCAGGGTGCATGTTGATACCTTTGACACCGTGGACAATAAACATGCTTATAATGCTGCTCAAACTTTAATGTTGCCATGCTGTGTTTACAAGGATATTATATGATGAGATGTAACATGATGTAACCCTGATTAGTAGGAACCGTGGACAGGAATTCTCTCAGCTCTCATTCAGAAGAGACACATTTATAAACCACAATCACGAAGCACTCCGAAGCCATGAGATTCTGGCGCCACACCATCATCGTCGGAATCTTCATCCTCCGGCTCGCTGCAGGCATTTGCAGCTGCCACCTCCTTCCACCAGGCAGCCAAAGCATGGCCAGCTTCACGCAGGTCAACAAACTGGCTTACCGAAGCTCTGTGGTTTGATCAATATCTGAGCTCTCTTGTTCATGTCCAATGAATGGCTCTCTCTCTATATATATATATAATATATATACACAATGCAATATCGGTGCATGGCCGGCTTTCAATAGACAATCTGCCCATTAAAGCAAGAGCCCAACCCGCCTCGCATGCTGGCCTAGCCGTGGTGAACATATATGACCACACCTGCCAACAGCTGCAATTCTGTGCTTGCCTTGTCTAATCATCAAACTGAGCTCGGTCGCAGCATCAGTGTTGAGTGACCCAATGCCTGGTCCATGTCATCCAAGGGAATGCCTTCTCAAGCAAATGGATTGGGCCACCACAATGATGACTCTGCTGCTATCGTCTGCTGCGACCGGTGCTCTTTGGCTCTTGGACGATCTCGGTCAGATTGTATATAACATATACTCTACAAGCAACATCCCAACCTCCACCGCAGTCGGACCTTGCCAGTCCAGAAAACATGTGGAACAACACATGTGTTTTCATCTTATGGGAAATTATGTCCTGGCTTCTGCACTGACCGAACATCACACGATGGTGCTCCTTTCCAATATCTGTCTCCTGTCTCTAGGCACATGGCACCCTCAGCACTACGGTGTCATCATCACCACAAATCACAACACCTGGGAACATCTTTCAGCTGTCCGGATATGCACAATCGGAGGAAACATGCTATTGCAATCACTAATCACAACATCGCTTATCATGCAGGGGCTTTAAGGAGAGGACAACATGACAGGCTCAGATTCAGACGAATTGGGTATGCCTCGGCCACTTGCCTTGAACCATACCTGAAGTATTTCAGGATATTCCAGGCTACCCTCTTCATGGACAAACGCATGCTTGCAGCTGCTGGCCTCTCAACTACAGCTCGGAGCGAATTCTTGAGCAGTTCAAACCTCATGTCAGGTGCGGCGTTTGTAAACAGTGCTTTGCTCAAACATCGACCAAAATAGAGGTCTCTGAACGGTGTGGACCAAAACCTTGCGAGCCCAGAACATGATGTAATTCAGGTACTGCGAGATAAATGGAAAGCGAACCTGGCCATGTATCCATAATTGAAACAGGATCTCTAGCAAAGTTCTTCACTGACTTTGGACACTTGTATTGTCATTTCAAGCACCTGCCCGACATCTACAATATCGATCGGTGGACTCCAGCCATAGTGATGCCTTGGACAGCAACATCATGTTGGGCAATGACTCGAAAAGGGTGGATAACAAACCTTGAATCGGACTTTGCCGCTTCATCTACTCCAAAAAGAAGTCCAACATTCTAGCACTGTTTTAGGATATTTTGGTTATTATATATGGTTATATATATATATAAGCACGACCTCAGCTTGTTTTCCCACGCGTTGCAGAATGTTTGTCTAAGTTGCAACAAGGTTGTACTTCCTAATAACCTCTCGGGGCCCCGACTCTCTGTTCCCTCGCCAAACCGACAGGAACAGAGAGCCCCCCTAGTGCCTCCTAGGGCCGCATCCGCCAAACCCGATGCTCCCTCTAGGCTCAGGCACTTAAAGAGAGGGAAACCCTTCCCAGACCCACTCCGGCCTTGATGGGAGGTTTCTTCTCCGACTTCTCAACTCCGAGAAATCGACGCGCGCGCGACAGAAAAAGCGCAAAAAATTAAACCTTTCGTCCCTTCTTGGCTCTTGCTCCACGTCCCCCTGACCTGGACCCCCCTTTGAGGGGGTCCAGGCTCAAGGTTTGGGCTCCTGCGGTACAAGTTGACGTATGGAATAAAAACCGAATTAGACAGAGACATGTCGGCCAACTGTGCGAGGCCGTCGTTGAGGTACACTCGAGCCGTTCGTGCAGCGGCCCACCAGCCTTGCACGAGCAATTTATCGAACGAACCGTGCTGGTTGAACCAGAACGTCGCGCCCCCTCTGCGCAGACTGTACGGTCTGAATTGCAGGTCATTCAATTTGAGTGCCTCGATGGCTTTGGTAAACAAGGCTCTCCACGCATGTGGTTTGAGGGTTAAAAATTGAGAAGGGGAACTGACTTGCTTCCATCTCCAGAGGTCTGGGAGAATCGACCGCTCATGCAGCGTGACACTCTCCGCCGCGCCCTGGCGAGCTCCTCCCTTGGTCAGTCCGAGGGAAAGGACTGCTGGTCCCTTGGGCCCTGGGATGAAAACATCTTTGGCCCGCAGGCTCAGTAATTCACCGGTACGAAGTAGCCCAGAAGGCGATCCGTAAGGACAAGCCAAAGGCAGGGCAATCGTTGAAAATGGACCGTCCGCATAAGGCATCAAGAATTTGAAGTGTCATAGGCGGTGCTCGGTTGGGTATCTCTACCGTTGTCCATGCTTTTAGCAAGCGCCAACTTCCTGGCAATTTCTTCTTCAGCGATGGATCACGATCCTGCAGTGCTGCTAAAGTATTGTTTGCCACGGACCTGCCTTCGCCGGAGGCCCAGAGATGTTCTAGGTAGTCACTGACCAACGCATCTAAACGAACTTGTTGTTTTGGGAGGGCGAGTCCCTCCCCTGCCATGCAGTCGAAGAAGCGGTTGAGACATTCTGTGTATCGTTGCCTTGTACGCGGCTGAACAGTAAGCCCTTTGAGAGAACCTAGTTTGCTTCGAACCTTCTTGCGCTCTTGTTGGCTTCTTCCTTCCATCACTTTCGTGGTTTCTTACCCATTTCTTTCGAAGGGGGCGGCGCGATGGCCGATCAGCGGGGTTCTGGTGGGTGTCCACGTAACCCCAAATACCGACAAGACCTCCTGCCAACTGAAGCGCTCCGATTCGACACAATGTTCTCCGTAATCTCCTGCTGGATGACCTTCCTCGAGACAAGGCATGCAACACAACCAAAGAATCAACCAAGTGCAAGAAACGACGCTCCTTCTCCTCAAGCTCCTTCAACCTCCAGACAATGGCAGTTTTAACCGCTCGTAGCTCCAATGCGTTAATGTGTTCAACGTCTCCCGTCCAGCGCCACCCTGCAACATCTTTCCACCGCCAGAGTTTGCTGGGGATGGATGCCCGCAAACGGTGATATCGCGCTGGGAGATCGGACCCCAGCTGGAGCAGGAGGTCCTCTCCCTTAACAGAGACTTGTCCCATCAAACGAGCAACCAAACCCTGCTGCACACTGCCTGCCTTTGTGGTTTGCCTCACCGGGGACCGGGGGCCTCATCAGGAGACTAGACAAGAACTGCTCGCGTCCAGGGGTCAAACGCTCTACCAGGGTGACAAGCTCCAACTTCGGCAACAATCCCAGTGTCCTAAACAGGCAATACAACAAGTAGGCGACCGCCGGAATTGACCAACTGTTCCCCAGAAGAGTCAGTCGACAGTCGTTGTGAGCCTTGCTCCCCTCCATGCTCTTGACCAGGCACCGCCGGGTGTAGTCGACTGGAAAGCCCAAGATCACCTCTCTTTCTTTGACTGACGGGACACGCAACTCTCCTTGCCGACTAGTGACGCAGTTCTCTGCCCAATACTGGTATGGTGGGAAGCGATGAAGGTCAGCCTTCCACCTAGCTACTGCCTCAGGGGGACAGAGGGCTAGTCCCGCTGGCCGGCGTCCTGGAACTGCTGAAGGTCAAGCTGTGGTGAACGTAGGAAACGGAGCGTCGGGGGGGGACTCGCTGCCATCCACTCTCCAGAAAGTCGCGTTCGTCCACTGTCACCTCAAGCTCTACCTTGCCTTTAATTGGGAGGCTACCTTCCCTCCCCTCAATTGGCGCCCTCAAGTCTCAACGGCTCCCAACTACACCAATACAGACGCGGTCGACGTGCCAAAGTCAGTCCGCCAGCGTCGATGCTCCAAGGCATATAGAGTCATAGGCTGCTGACATAGTCTGGCAATCGTTGGCATCCATCGAAGCAACGTTCTCAATGAGCCTGTGCACGGGGCACCAATTGAAATGCTCCCGGAGTAGTGCTTCCACCCTGGGACATGCTGGAACAAGCAGGACCGTTCGTCTCTCAACGCACCCTTCCGGTCCGAGTTTAACCCGGACACACCCTGGCAGGGTGGCCCAGCACCCAACAGCACATTCGCAAAGCGCAACCTCCACTCAAGGACAGCTTCATTGGTCACGCTTGCCACGTCTCCCACGCACACCACCTCAGGGAAAAACGACTCGACCACGCGATTGGCTTCTGGGGATATCTCCACTGAGACATAGCCCCCAACAGGCACGCGCAAGGCATCCAATGCAACTCCGAGGGCGCCTATCCCGTCGAAAAGCGATACCACCAACACCTGCTCCGGCTCCATCTCGTCAGGCTCCACGACATCTCCGCGACACTCAGCTTGGCATGCTGCAACACCGAAGGGACTAAGTTCTCTATTCACGCCGGTGGTGGAAGCATCGCTGGCCGTCACTAGCTCAGAAGTGGCCAGGCGGAAATCCATGTAGGCCAAAGGACTCAAGGCAACAAAGCGAAGCAACTCCAGCACGACTTCCCGCGGCAACGTCCTACGAGCCAACGGGCCCTTTGCACCCAACTCCGTGACCTGCTTCCACACTGCATTCAAACCGGACAACAACGACCTGCGGAACATTGCAATGTAGACAAAACCTCCTCCGACCACTTGCAATTCTCGTTGCGAAGCCTTGCCATCCACACAGATTTCTAATGCAAGTCGAACATACTTAGCTACCTTTTCCAACTTCGGAGTCGCTCGACCAAGCTCCCCATCTACCCAAGCGCCTTGGACCTCGGCCTGAACCTCCTGTGTGACTGCCTTCTTCAGATGCCGGGGTAGACCCAGCTGTTGATACGTTTCACGCACTGCCAACGACCAGGCTGACGGCTTTCCCGCTAAAGACTCTGCTAGCGTCTTGTCCACCTTGTTCAACTCGTCATAGTTGTCGAGATAGACCCTATACTGATGGGACGACGATCACGCCGGATTTCTTGCTGTTTTCCTGCCAGCTTTCTTTCACCCCCTATAGGGCCTGTTGAATAACACGACGATGGACATGTTGCGCAATTGCCACAGAGTTAATAAACCCCACGGGCAAGACCCTGCTAACAAGGTGCCAGCCCTTGCCTGTGTAGCCTGCTGGGAGGCCTTCTACAGGGACCTCCCTTCCAAACCCCATGAACCGGTGCCACTGAGGCGTCCGGAACAAATAAAAGAAGCACCGTATATCTTCGGATGATGTCAATAGCAGTTCACCATCAGCCAAGACTGTGCCAGACATCCCTGTAACCGTAGGTAAAGTCGAGGTGTCCCCCACTAAGTTTCGGCACAAGCCATTGGTTGGCACGAGGTTCATGATTAGCCTACATACCTCAAATTCTTCACCACCTTCATCCACTGCTTTCTCGCCCTTCTCTACCGCAAACAGCCCGTTCAGTACTGGACGCCCTTTAACATGATAGAGATCCTCCCTTTTCATGAGGCCACAAACCCCCCCGATCGACGAGTCCCAGGCACACCTCCGCCCAGTGCCCTTGGCTGACCATCGTGGCCGGCGTCTTTCCAAGGCTCTGATCCTGGGGCGGCAGGAGGAATTTCTCGAACTCCGAAACGTAAGACCTGGTGCCTCCATCACAGAAGCTCAACAAGTCCAATGACCCCACACCCTCAGGGAAGGCTGCTGCAATCATCTTCCATTGGAATGATCTTGCCACACGAACCTCCTCACCTGAATAATCAATGCCTTTTGTGGTGAAAAACTGCCCAAACGTAAGTGGGGGAAGAACGACACGGGGTAGGCCGCTGGTCTTAAGCACACCCCTCAACCGCTCCAGGATCCTCCACTGGACCTTTGAGACCTTCTGTCCTCCGGATGAGTCAACCCCATACAAACTGTTCAACCCTCTGATGAGCCCTTCAAACAATGGATCATCTTCTTCACACCATCCTACACTCCCTGGAAGTGGGAGAGGAAAGAGCCCCTCCGTGGACTGCCCGCAACGCGTGGTCTTTGTCAACGCATCCAGGGATTTTGATAGTGCAGGACTCATATCCTTCCACAAGCTTTCCTTTTTGGCGCAAGCGCTCTTCAAAGCCATCTGCCACGTTTCATGGCCTTCGTGCTCTGTCAAAAACTTCTGCAGGTTGGGAGAGCTTCTTTCTCTCCCCTGTGCCACTATGATTCCCCATTTTCTTTTCTCCTTTCCTTTGCCTTTCTCTCCTCCCTTCTGCTTGTAAGAGGGCTCTGAGGTAGGGACAGGTTTTCCTCGACCTTTGGGATGCGCTTCTCCTTCTCCACGGGAGCTCAAGCCATGCGGCCTATTGCCAATCGATCGGTTTCGGAACTCATCGCGCGCCGTCCTAGCTGCCTCCACTTGTTCAGCGGGACCCTTATCTGCTCGGCATTCACCAACTCCAGCTGCCTCGAAACTGAATAGTGACCACCTCGCAAGGTGGCTTCGAGCGACTTTGCACGTTGGACAAGGGTGTCCATGGCTGTCGCCACCTTCCTCCTGAGCAGCAAGTCGGTGACCTGAGCCACCGTCAGCAACTCCTGCAGCATCACCGGCCTTGCTAGAGGCTGCAAGTATTGGTGCGTGTACATACTGAACAGCGGGCTCAGTTGTTCTCTTGAGAGGCTGTGGAGTTCGCCCCTTGAGGATAGCAGGTGCTCCCGAACATTGTCGAGGGCCTGAGCTGTCAGCGCCCCCGGACACTTCTCACTCAATCGTCGAAGACGCCGTGTTTCTTCGAAGAGCGGTCCTTCCTCCTCCGACCCCTCATTGCCTTCTGACGTAGTCGATGACGAGGAACCTGAGTCACTGGAGTCCGACCGCTTGCGCTTCTTGTCCTTCTTCTTGTCGACCCTACGTGCCTTCTTCATCAATCGCTTCCGCCTGGGTACGTTGGGGTCTAAGCAGGTGTGGCTGAACAGTGCTCTGGCGGTCTTCTGTCCACGCTCCAACTCCTCGGTCTCTTCCTTCTTCTCCAGCATCTCGTCATAGGCCTTCTCCGCTGCACTCTCTTTCTTCTTCCTTTTCCTTCTGTCTTTCTTCTTTGCCTCACCTGCCGGGGGATCACCTCTGTCCTCTTTATCCTCTGGCTTGGGAGGCTTTTCGCCTCCCCTCCCTTTACCTCGCTCTATGGCCAGCTCTCGTAGTCCAGCTAACTCATCCACTTCCGCTTCACCTCCAGCCTTGGCCGGCATCAGGTTGGTGTGCCATGGCTTCGGTGCAACACTGCAATCCCAATAGCCTCGGCTGTGCATGTATAGGTGTCGCCGGTTGTCAACTGCGGGCATCCCGGCTGGCAGATGTGAACTTTGATCAACCGCGAACCGCCTCCTCCAAAGCGCTCCAAGACGCGGTCCGACATTGTCCCAGTCAGTTCGAACTCAACCTCCTCCTCTGCAGGCATCAACTTACGAATACGCCCGCAAACCTTGGCGTGCCCGCCGTAGTATGAAGTCTCACCCAACTCCACAATGTCTAAACTCCTCAACCTCTCCATTGTCAAAGATGCCAACGTGTTGTACTCTTCAGTCGGTGGCGTCTCCTCTTCATGGCCTTCCTCAGCCTCTGCACGGGCCGGCCTCCTCAACGGCCTCACTCTGCCGCCGGTCTCCTCATTTTGGGAGCCATTGCTCCCTTCTACCAGCGGTCTCTGTACTGCTTCCTCTCGTAGAGCTCCTGTTTTGCTCTTTTCGTGACCCCTTTGTTGGTGCTTTCTGTCCACCTTGGATGATGCGAGTAAGGTACCCGGCCTTGCCAACCTTTTCCTTGCGCACCTCCTCGACCTCCTCCAGACGCAACTGGGGGCGCCTTTGGGGGAGGGTGATCAGGTGTTCGTGGAGACCTGGCCTCACGACGGCTGGGTCTAGGTCGCAGATAGCTCTCCCTCTGGATGCCACTGCTGGGTCTTGCTCTTTTCTCCTCTTCTTCCTTCTCTGACTTATGGGAGGTGTGGTCCTCCCGTTTCTTCCTCCTCACAACTGACCCACTGACTGATCTCGAATTGCTATCTCTCTTCTTAGCCTTCCTCTTCTCTTTCTCCTTCTGGTACTTGGGAGTTCTAGATCGCTCCCTTGCTGGTCTCTCTTCTTCCTTTCTCCTGGGCAATGCTTTCTTCTCCTCACTGTGCTGAACTTCTTTGTCCTTTTCCGCCTTCTTCTCGTCCTCCACGGGTCTGTCAGATTCTTTCTTCTCCTCCTTTCCTCGTGCCTCGGGCTGCGGACTTCTCGATCTCCTCCTCTTCTTTTCCTTTGACTCTGCTTTGGGAGAAGCCTCTCCCTTTTCAGATTCTTCTTCTTCTTCCGGAAATAGACGGGCCACAGAGTAATATGCAGAGTCAAGTATCTCGGTGACTTTCGCTTCCGCCTCTAAGGTTGTCGGGAGACGGTCCGAGGATACGCCCGCAGTCAAGCGAGCGATCGAAGCGCACACCGTGCACTGGCCGCTAAGAAGTCTCCACTTCTTGCAGCTCGGGCACGTATGCATCACCTTTCGAGCCCAAAGCTACGTGGGAGATACACCTGATTCGTGTTTAGTTATGGGGACATTCAACCATTGCTTCAAACAGCAACAGCGAGCTGCAACTCGTTTGTCAAGTTTTGTGTTCGGCCTGCAAAGAGTTGCTGCATCATTAGCGGCTGCACGTACCACTGCCACCTGAGCAACAACACCGCTACAGTAGGCCTTTCTGGGGACATAAGGATTCTGAGAGCATCTCCGGATCACACTCTGGATTGATGATTGACGTGGGCGAGTCGGGCCTAGCACTTGGCTGATTTGCAATTTCTTATTACATATACTGTATATATAGTATATATATATACTCATTTACCAACTCACTTCTTGCACTGGCCTCCTTTCTCCCTACAAAGTGCCAGTAAAAATCAGTTCTGTGCCTTGTAATGGACAAGTATTGAGACGACAGAATGTCTGTCCCAATGCGCGCAGTGAGGAACTCATCGAGAAAACGGTTCACCTCACGAGTCGGCACCTATCCGGCCTCTTCTCTATGTCAAGGTGATGCGAGGCTTGTTACTTCTCATCTCCGGGTAAGTTTGTCCACAGTCTTTTTGGAAGGCACCAGTTGCATTACTTAATTCAAATCTCTTTGCACCTGCTCATCAGTGAAAGACTTGTTGGTTCGCACTGCTCGGGCACCCCTGAGATCACACAAAGACTCACCGTTCAAGAAAATCGCTGCAAAACGGCTTTGGGCACCCCAGCTTCACCACGTGAAACAACATATTGGCATTCCTTCTCTTGATGTCTTGCAGGGTACTTCGAAAGCTGTCCTGCTGGATTGACACAAACCCTGAAGGCAAGCATGGAAGCCACACCTTCCACCAACATTGCAAAGTCCTTGTCATCTTGGGTCAAAGCTCGAAGACGGCGAAATGCATCCGCATACAATGAGCCTTGGGTGAAACCCATAATTTCCGCCAAATGTCGAAAGTTGCTTTGATTCAGTAAATCAATTTAACGAGTAAATGCTTGATCCTTTCTGACCTACTCTGGCTCGCTTCAAACTTGTAAACTCTTGCAAATAGGTGCCAGGTAAGTGTGATGTCTGCGAGGAGCTGAGGAACTGATTTCATTTTGACTCGACATGACTCTGACATGGAAAAAAAACAAGAGCTCTTGGAGGTCCAGGCTGACCCGAGGTCAGCTGGATTCTCATGGTCTCTTGGAGCTGACCCGAGGTTCAGGCGAATCATTCGCATGGATGGGTAGCTCTTCCAGTTGGGAAGAGACTGGTGAGGCCGCTGATGGTTGCAGGATGTTGGGGGCAGCATGATGGAACTCTTAGAACTCTTCCATTTAGTAAGCTGCTTCAAGACTTGGAGGATCCTGAAAAGATCCCTACCGATTACCTAGGGGGGGCCGTCACCTAATTGTAAGTTACATTTTCCTAGGTTTGATACCTCAAAAATGTAACTTACAAATACTAATGTACCTGACAAATTGTCACTTACAATTGTCAGGCTTCTGAATTGGTCAGACATCCAATAGGCCAGAAAAATGTAACTTACATTTATCCAAAAATGTAAGTTGCATTTTTGAGGCTTCATTGAATAGTATGGCATTTCTCAACAGTCGGAGTTTACATTTTGGAGGCTATCATAGAACATTGTAGAACGAAGAAAAAATGCAAGTGGAAACTGTCTAGGTGTGTTTGTTTGCAGTTTCCACCACCTTTGCTCACTGTAAAGCTGTTTCCAATTACATGTTTGAAGCTATCATAGAACATCATAGAACAAAGAACATGTAAGTTAACAATGTTCAGGTATGTCTTCCTGCAGTTTCCACCACTGTTGTTCACTGTCAAGCTGTTTCAAATCACATTTTTGCAGGCAGTCAAAGGACATCTTAGAGGATAAACACAGAGACAGGGGGAGAGAAGAACAAATTTGAAGAAGTGCATCAAACATAAGTCCTCAAAACTCTTCAAACATCAAGGAAAGACATGCCAAATAGCCAACAATTAAAAACTAAACTTTCTCCACACATCCCACACCGAGAGATCCGAAAGGCCACGGGGAGGGTGTGCCACATCGGTTTCTCCCTGTGGCGGTCTCTCGAGGGAGAGACAACTTCGCCACAAGGGCGCCTAAGAAGCCCAAAGACCGGTCTCCCCCGGGGACAGTAAGGTACATCTTTTAACCGGCCCCCCAAAGTGAGTGGTTTGGGGGGGGGTTGATAAATGTATGTAAAGGTCTCCCACGTTCTAAGTTACATGTTTGAGCACCCCCCTCCAAAGGACGTCAAGGAGGGTTAACTTACAATAAAAAAGACCCCTAGGGGGCCCCAGAAAATGTAAGTTACATTTGTGACATCGCCCCCCTCAACTCCCTAGGTAAGGGGTAGGGATCTGAAAAGTAACTCTTCCACTTTCAAACATGCTGATTTCACTGGCATCTAAAAAGGAAAGGCATGCAGGCCAAAAGTACCTCATCAACTGCCAACTGTTGCTTATCCGCCAACTTCTCATGAGAGCATGCTGTGAAGCTCGTGATATCTGATACCTTGTGGAGCAAAGATTCAAAATGACATCCCTGCCCACGTCAAATATGCCTCAACAAGCTGTACGCGCCGAGCATACCTAATGGGTAGCTCCTGGAGCAAATGTTGAATGAAGCTGCAGGAGCAACAGAATGAGTTGGCGCAAATTACCGCAGAACGCTTGCCTCCAAAAGAAATGTCCGCAGTGCAGTGGGATCGGTGAGGTGGAGAATTTGTTGGAGCGTCATCTGCCAGAAGGTAGTTGCGTAATTACGCCCAAACTAGCGTAAAACATGAAAACCACACAGACCACATCACACCACAATTCCCTTACACCCCCAAAAGCGCAAATCAGCCAGGCTGACTGGATGTGGACGTAGAGCCCTAGCAAAATGCACCATCTCTGACTCCAAAAGCTCCTCAAATCTTTGCTTTGACACCTTAGACAGCTTCAAAGCACGTCTTGTAAACAAATTTGACGTCGGACCGGAGCATCGGTTGCAAAATCATCAGACTTGATTCTCCATGCCAACACAAAGCCTTTAGTTTAGTTATAGTACGTTGTAGCTGTATGAATATAAGATATAGTTTCTCCATAATGATTATGCAACTTAATGAAACACCAAGCAATCAATTTCTGGATGAGCCCTGCCTCAACTGTGCCTGGCAAAATTGACCCCGGAGTGAAACTGTGCGATGTTCGCACTGCCGATGCGGAGGGCACGCACGAAAACGGCCTGCCAGAGTGAAGCGCAGGCAGGCCGTTTGTGGTGTCGCTAATCTGTTGCGAACTGTGGAAGACGGATGCTTTGTATTGAGCACAAAAGCAGGTGATGTGACCTGATCATCTACAGGTTGCCTGCATAATTGCACATTATAACAAGCAAACAATATCTTCATCAGATTTTGTCAACCAGCATTTCTGGGGCATCCGAAACTTGCCTAAGTGCTGGAAGGCCAACATAGACCTGCAAGGTGGGAAATGTTGGGAAGATGTACGGAACGACGGAACACAGAACAATCGAATTCCAGGCCTGGTGGCACCACCTAGTACATCTGCACGCCAGGCGCTTCATTGAAGGCACCGGCCAAAAATTGAAAAGACTCTGCAGATCTGCAAGGAAAACTTTTGGCGCTTCACTTTGCACATTTAGAATACGCACGCTGCATAGACAGCTACCTGAGAACAAGGTAGCAAATGACCTGTCTATCTCCGAGAATAATAACCAAACTCAGCTTGTGTTGCTATTGAAGTATAAGTATAAGCAAGAAGAGCATTCTACACAAAATTTAACATCATCTCTGCCTGACCCTCCCTGTTTCTATTAGGTAAATCTACCAAATGCTTGCGCGGGCAAGCATCCTTGAGAATCGACAAGGGCATGGCAGCAAGCATGCTTCAAGTGTCTCAAAAGAACAACAATGCAACATCTCAACTCTAACCTGAAAAGCTCTCTTCAGATCTCCCAGCGTGTTTGGTCAGCAAATCATCTTTGTCCAGCCGGAGCTGAGCAGTGAAGATGCACCAAATTTGGACTGACCAATGCATGACAATTGCGTATCATTGGCATCTCAAAAAAAATCAATCATTGCTCCTAGTAGCGTCCTTGTTCCTAGTATATAGTAAGGCCAGGAGCCCCGAGTAGCGTCCTTGCTCCTAGTACCGATACCATTTGTTCCTAGTAGCATCACTACAAAGTACTTGTGGCAAGCATTTGAGTAAAACAAACAACCTTCATGATGCGAACTCAAACAAACCACGCTGTCATGCACTGGCCGCGTCGGGACTGTATATACAAGCTAATGTAATGTTGCTTCTTCAAATTAGCTTGCTAATGCACTGCTTTTGTGTTAGCAGTTTGTTAATTGCTGCCCATAGTCCTGACGATGGACCGGATGGACGGAGTACGCAACTCGTTGATAGGTTCCTACAAGAAAAGAAGGGCTTAGATAGATTAGATAGGTAACGAGTCCATTGATCAAACAAGGCATGCTTACTTTGAAGAAAGGGATCTCAAGCTTCAAATATAAGAGACATCAAAACTAAACTAAACCCAAGTCTGGGGATTTGGGACGCTTGCTGCACCATAAAGTACTGCTTCACTTGCGATAGAATCCGATAGAAGAACCGGGGAAGAATGAACGTGAATTTGTTGAAGGAATCGAAGGTGCTTGCCGGAGAAAGCTTCATTGACAGTCTGAGAGTAAATCAAATCGACAGAATCTCGAGTCAGTTCGAGTGTGATTCGTGATGGCCGGTCAAACGGCTTTCTTGATGCAAATCAAATGGATCAACACTGGGGAAGGGTGAGATAGTAAGACCATTTTCACCCCAGGAAGCAAGGACATCTACAAAGGCTCAAAGCAAAGGCTCCAATGAAGTGCCTAGAGAAAATGCTGGTGCAGGAAACCCCTGTTTGGCAAGAGTTGGAGGAGAACTGGAGAACTAACTCTTGTGGACAACACCTTGTTGAGCTGTTTGCGCATAATTAAGCAGTGGTCTGCACCTACGCCGCATAGTCTTGTTTCAATTGGTCGCATAGTCTTGTTTCAATTGGTCGCATCTTTTTAGTTGTTTCCATCTATGTCAAGCAATATTGAACGTGGCAAGTAAGACCACTGTGACCAAATGCGCAAATGTGCATTGCAAACCTGTGGTTGCTAGGTCAATCACAAGCAGTGTATAGAGTATAACATATATGTACGTATTAATATGTATTAATGTACGTCGACGTAAAATTCGGCTATGCTTGGCACAAAAACGATCTTGCTGGAATGTGCTGATAGAATAACCTTCTCACTTCCACAAAACTGTAAGGAAACATGGCAGTCTGTCGCAAATGATATCCTCTTCCACACTTGCCAGGACAGGTCTCGTTTGTCGAGTGCGCCTGGTTGCTCTGAATGCAAAACTCTTTCAACCAACAAACATGTCATGCTGGCCTGGGCTGTGCCTGGACGGCCTCGGCCGGAGCCAGCTCATGCAAAGTTCGTGCAGTGGACCAACACGTATACTCATGTACATGTATAGTTATAAATATAAATATGTTTATATATATATATATATACATATACATATACATATATATGTACACATAATTATATATATACTTGTTTTTAGCCACTGACATGTCGGGGTAGCACCGGTAACAAACTTCCTCGTGCGCTAAGCTTGTGGCATCTTCTCTGAGCACGGCGGCCATTTCTCGGCTACCTGAGGACTGCTTTTTTGCATCCAGGAAAAGACACATCTCTATATGTACAATTATATTTGGTTCGCTGTTCTGACTTCTTTCCTTCGGGCCTTTGATAACTGTTCGCCATTGTGACTTGCATTGACAAACACTGACGGCTTGGTTCCTCACTTGCATTGGCCAGGCGATGATGGACAAAGCTCGCCCCAAAGGCAGGCCTTTGCGTAATGCAGTCTTATCTAGTCTCAGTGTCTTCCACTGCTAATGCTTGCTTTTGATTGATTCAGCACAACAGCAGGCTTGAGATTGAAACGTCAGCATGAAGCTACCTGGAGCGTCCTGCCTTGGCAGCAATACGAATGCGAGACGAATCAAAGGTGGAATATCAAGCAAGTTCCATTGGAGAAAATCATTATGGACGAGTACTGTCCGCTGCCGTTCACCTAATCTTGTCAATGTTTCCTGAGAACGCTTCAAGACAGAATGAAATGCATCTGAAGAGCGTATCAAACGATGATGCGAAAGATGGTGCTGGCCGGCAGCTGGCACAGTCCAGCTTCCCTGACAAGGCAATAGACAGGAAACATATACAAAGCAACCTTCTGGCAGGCAGCAACTCATATTTGACATCAAACTGCCCAAACAAAATCCTTTTCTTTTTCCCAAATGACGAGCAATGAATCTACCCAATGCGTGCAGTGCCTTATCTCATTTCAAATGCTCCTCGTCGTTGCTTTACTATCTCGATCCCTTAATCAACAACTTTCCAGGTGACTAATAAATGAATCAACAAACAACTGGATACACAGGGCATTCTAATTTACTTGTTGTTTGCAGTGGTCACCGTGAAGGACGCTTCTGTCATTTTCAGTCACTGTCCCGGTGTCCCGTGCATGACACCGGCATCAGTTGAAGCTCCACAAGACTCCTTTTGGGACAACCAAGACGTTCAAGTGACTGCACTTGAATCATGCACTCATGATCAAGGCTGCTTAGCCAGCCAAATCCAAAAAGTAAATTGGAACTTCAATCAACTCTACCCACATGCTTCCTTGCCACGCATGCTTCTTTGAGCACAATTCATCTGAGCTCTCATTGCACTGACTTCCAATCTATGCACCCATGCCTCAGTCAGCATGAAGCATGCAGCAACAAAATGTGTTCAGTATGTTTCAAGATGTCCAAACTTTTGGACAACGTGAGAAATCAAGAGTATGGCTGCTGCAGTATGGCTCCTTTTTTGTCATCTTTCTCAGTGCCGCTGCATGTCCTGATCAGATCTTCTCAGTTGCCCTTGCCGCCACCCTTGCCCATGGGGGGCTTGTAGATGCGGCCTTCTGGGCTTGCTCGCAAAACCTTGTTCCGCACACGAACAATGCGGCCGTGGATAGCACATGAGACGCAATAGAGCATCTTCATGTAGAGCTTGGGGAGCATGAAGGTTTGGTAGACGCTCGCCTCCCTCAAGTCTCGCTGCGATGACGCATCCACCATGTTCCTCACCTGGCAGTTCAATTTTGACTAAGAATCACACGACATGTCCGTGTGTATGTATATATATAATATTGACTAACAGCCAGCTGCTTTTGTTGTCTTTTTGAGCGCCAAGACCTCTTTCATCATTTTCATCCCTCATGTCTGGTTTTCCCTTTGGAGTGCCTGAAAGCGCTTGATGGCCTTATCCTTTGGCACGCAACGGCAGCAGTTGGAGCAGCGCACAATGGCCGTGTGCCCACGGCCATGCTTGGAGCGACCATTGTTTCGCCGCTTGGACGGCATGCTTGAAAGGTGTCTCTTGGCACTGGGAACGACCTACAAGAATCCTGAAAGAGCACAAGTAGCGAGACGCATCAACATCAACCCAAAGGATATATTTGGTAGAAGACTTTGGCATTTGGTAAACAATGCAACAATGCACGCTGCCAATAGGGCCTGGACGAATCCCATGTCTTGTGACGCTCCCTTCCCATAGCTACCATAGCACAAACACAGAAACACCACGCGCATCCAATGCAGGCAGCATGCAGTGTCGAGGGCGATGCAATACACCTCAACTTCAAAATGGGTCAAGTAGGCCATGCAGCTCAATCCAGCTGGTCAAACATCTTTTGGGTTTTTAGGGCACTCACTATTTACATTGTATTTACAACTGTCTGTCAACTGTTTGGACCAGTACAACATACACACCATTGAGCAAATGCTCTTGGTTGAAAAAACGCCTCAATTGCTTTTCGCAGAAAAGCTATAGCAATGTCATGCCCATGGAAGGTTCAAACTATGCACATCTAATCACATCTAAAGAAATCGTGTCAAATCTAGCCCCTGTGAGCTGATCTGAGGTTTTGGCTCCACACTGTCGGAATACAAAGCAGCCACAAAACAAATACATAGTCAGTTCAGGTCTCTTGTCTTTATCCTAACTTTTGCGACTTTGAGCTGAAACGCTAGATAAAGCCTGCACTCCTACCCTATCTTTACTCATTGCGTGCTTTCTTGAGCCAGAAAGCTGTGGAGTCGTGTCAAATCTCAATATGCTAACTGGCGATTGTCTGCTGGATACAATTGTTGCAATTCCTTCTGATGAAGCTCAAATCAATCAATCCAGCCTTCGACGATGGCCTCACAAGTTTTTAACATTTCATGCAAGCTTGCTGTAAGAAAAGAAAGACAAACTATTTGGCAATGTTGAAAAGGGCCCAACTTCAATCTCTTTATGCAGGCAATTGAGCCAAGGACGTGTACAACTTCCAACGTACCATCTGCAAGATCACGCACTCTCTCGGCCACGCACTGCATTCCTGGGCGACATCCACGGACGGGGATTCCATCCGATTCCGGAACCTGAGCAAACCCAAGGAGCTCACCCTGTTTGACGGCGGAGACGCCTCGAGGTAGTCGATCGATCCTGCAGTCAGGGTCAAGCGCTCCTGAGTCAGTCCTCTGTGGTACAGTACACGCACCACCACTGAGTCGCGTGCCATGCTGGAATGCCCCCGACACCTCTAACGGCTGTTCATCCGTGCTGCTCAAGTCAGTTGTCGGGCCAAGCTGCCAAGCCTAGCTTTCGGCAAAAGGCATTGGCAAAGGACAAGCAATTGTTGTTGAGCCAGTGATAGTCCTGCCGCACTGTGTGTACCCTTAACTTATCTCAACATATCTCAACATGCTTTTCAACGAGATATAGCGAAAGTGAAGGTTTGCAATGATTTGCAGCTGTGCCAGTTGGCAGTTCAGCCAGTCCTCTCCGCGCCAAACCTCCACCAAGTCCCCCAGCACGAGCGCAACCTGAGGGATCTGTGGCTTTTGTGTTTTCGAAGTCACAACTTGATAACACAAGTGTTTTCTCGGAGGAACCTCTGCCTTGGTAAGGCGTGTGTAGCCCAGAGGGATGGACTCTCGATACCTCAAGAGAGGAACCAACAAAAACTGCAGCAGAAGTCTTTGCAAAGCTGCAGGAACAAGAAGCTACTAGGTTGGAGGCCATCGCTATTAGGTTGGAGGTCATTACTACTAGTAACAAGAAGCTACTAGTAACAAAGGGCATCGCTACTAGGAGCAAGGACGCTACTAGTAGCTCCTGGCATTACTACTAGTTACTAGTAACAAGAAGCAGCAAGAGTTAAAATCGAAGTCCCGGGCCGATGCTTCCGGTTGGTCCGCGGAACTTCACAGACGATACCCGTTCCACTACCTGGCGTAGCAGGGCGACTCCAACTCAAGAGAGACTAAGAAACAATGAAAGAAAAGGAGTCAAACAAATGGTTAAACAAATCATACTCACCAAGTCGAGCAGACTTTGCTTTGAGACACGTTTTACCCAAGAATCTGACAGTCTGACACCCCACTCATTTCAGACTGCACTGACTCTCCCAGCCTGAGGACCCTCCATAACTCCATTCTCGTCCGTAGACCTTTGACGACAAGCTACAAATGGATGATTGCGGAACTGTAGATTGAAAGGAATTCCACGACGTTATTTCAACTCATTTAGTTTTATTCTGCCTATTTGGTGCAGACTACATGCGCTGTATCTTCGACGTTGAATAATATACACCCTTTGTCCCTTTGTTACAGGTCAAAGCCTTTCACCCCAAGAGTGTGCACGTGGGGAAGCTCACCACTTGTGCTTTTGTGTAGAAGTTGGACCTAACGCCCTTATAGACTTGCTTCCCAAGCGCAGTGCAGTCCGGAGCGTGGGTTGGTAGGACTATGCGTCAGCAGTGTCCGACCTACAAAGACTTTGTGACGTACAAATATGCTATATATTAGAGAAGGGGGGGACGAAAGCCAGCAGCCTTTTTTTGGCGGGCGTCGCGGCGCAAGACACATGGTCGGCAGCTTGCGAGTCAGCAGTGCTGCGGATGCGCGGGGGTGATGGAGGGAGCAGAGAAGCAAGCCGGGCGGCTTTGGGATGAGTTTGGTATGAAAGAAGTAGCGAAAGAGAAGTGCGATACGTTGTATGTTGGTGTAGGTCATCATCACAATGCAATGGCATGTGTTTGTCACACGCAGGAAGGTATGCGCCTCATAGAAGTTGGAAGGCGACATCAGCGTTAGCGAAGGGGAAATACCATCTGAGTTCGAGTGGTGGGATACCACGTGCGCGCATCAGCGTCGCCGCGCGGGCGCGGCGCGCGCACACGCCAGTATGGCGTGGATGTGTTTGTTACGTTTGGAGTGTTTGAAGTTTGCAATGCATACTGCGGCGCGTCGAAAAAAGCGGCATTCGTGGATATGGAAGAGTGAACGGGCGCGTCTTAGCCGGGACACGGACGTTTGATCCCGCGGCGCAGAAGGGGAGGTCGCGCGGGAGTAGCATGGGCCAGCAAAGGAGTGAGGATTTGTGTGTCTATCGATGCACATGCCTGGACTTGAGTGAGTCATGTCCTGGGTCGATCCAAAACACAGTCTTTTTCCTTTAAAGGGGCCTTTATTAAACGATCCAAACACCTTCTTTATTCTTCTCTTTCTTATCAACTCTGCGCTTTTCTCACTCAGAGGCCTTGACTTTGGCACCTGCGTGTGCAGATCTTTGGGCAGTGGAGCCAGGCTGACTGGATTCGCAAAAATATCTCTATCTCTCTATCCATCTATGTATCCATATATGTATCTATCTATCTATCTGTACCGACAAGCCGGAAAAAATGTTCGGTGCGTGTGGACGCCGCGAGAAGTATCCACTCGACTGAGGACATGGTGCAAGTATAGGAACCCTATGCGGATATGTAGTCAACCTCGAAACTCAATCCAAAATCATGGACTTGAACTCATGTCACTTTCGGTTCTCTATGGACTTCGCGAGTTACGGGTTGTCCTGGGAACTCAAGTCCTACATGCGGCGGCGGTCTGCTCTGTACGTGGGTCCCTGTCTCCACTCCATTGCATCACTCGCATCACCAGACCCCATTTTCACTGCTTTTCTGACCCTCGCTTTGGAGCGCTCTCCCCCACCAAGCTCCGGGTTCGCCCTCTCAAATTGTGCCTTTTCACGACCTCCCCCCCCACACCCCCTTAACTCACTTCGTTCGCTCTAAAAGCTCAAGCCTAGCCTATCGGCTGGCTTTCGTATAATTATATATAACCATATTGTGTATAAATCTCCAATCATATACACATATGTATAGGATTATATACGGTACGTTCACAGACGTGTATTCCTAAAGGTCAAGTTCCTCTAGAAATCTAGGAACCAAATCATTAGTGCGAGCGCTTCTTCAAGGAAGCTCTCCTCGTTACTACAAGCTAACTAGGAGCGAACTTGAGCTTACTCAATTAAGATCAATTAAGTAGCTGAATTAAGTGAGGAGGGCCACAGGCTGTAACCGGAGCTCACTCGAGAGCCTCCACACCAGCATGAAGTGCTCCACCGAGCGGAAGCAGTTCTGACCTCACGAATGTGAGTTCTTCCTAGGGCACTCAAAGAGAGGAAAGGACAGGAAGAAGGATGAAGAAGGTAAGGCCGTTTTACACACAACCTACCTTCTTGTCTGCTTGATGTTTGAATGCCGTAGGATCAAACGTACTGTTGCTGCAGGTGATACGGGGTGTTCAATATCAATGTAACTCGGGTGCGCAACGCGAGGATCTTGTTCACTCGCACAAACCTTAGGCTGAGAAGCTGCGGATCCGGTGCCAGAGTTAATTGCCGCATGTAAACCTGGCTATCTCGGGCTTGGGTGGAGGCTCGAAGAGTTCGTAGACATGCAGCAAGACCTCATTCGGGACTTCTGCATTCAATTGCGTCGCGTGCTGGAATCCTCTCGCTGGACAAAGTATGACTTGCTTGAACACGGAAAAAGTTGCAAAACGTGATGGGCGAGAAGTCTGATTCAAGGGCATCATCCACTGCAAAACAACCATCACGAGCCTGGCTCCCAGAGAAGACTTCAGCAGGATGGGCTATGTATACCTACAAGTAGCCAGCCAATCCCCAATCACTGGACACTACCCCAATCAATCAAAGGTTCCATTTGGTGTTCCTGCGATTCCTTCTCATCGAGTGTCCCGATCCTATGTATCACAGGAAAATAGCACAATCTGTTTGCCTTGAAGTGGAACTGCCTTGTATTGCGGATTTGATGTCTGTCAGAACTCAGCAACTTTTGCATTCAATTAGCCTCCTTGAAGCAGTGGCTTGCTTGTCTCAGGCAGCTGGCATCCTGGAAATGGTCCTGCGGAGTGCTAGAAGCATCCCACTGTTTACCACTGTGACTGAGAACCTGTATGCTGGTAATTCTCTACTGATTGCCAAGTGCAAGACTGAACTCACACATGCAGTTCATACAATGAAGGCTTCTCCTCCACAAAGCTACCAGATCTTGGTAAGGCCTCAAAGAAGCAGGCTTTAACCAGAAAAACTCTTTGAAAACAGTGGTTTCATCCCATATCCGCCTCAGTCATCAAACCGAAGGCCCGCCCGCGACCCGTTGGTGTTCATCATCCGCTGGTCCTTATTTCACCTTTTGAGAGGTTACTACTATTCGATCAATCACCAAACAAATTGCATTTGAAAAGACTCAATGACTATTGGGGCGGGGGGGTGCTCCAACCGAATATAGCTACTGACTTATGATATCTTATGATTTTTCCTCAATGTGGAGGAAAGCATTTAGTCAGGTGATGCCTGTTGTCTCTTAGAAGTCCATGGGCTCATCGGTCGATCTACCTGGCATCTTGAGCCAAATACAAATGAAGCAAAGAAGCTTTCCTAGTAGATTCCTTTGCTAGTAATTACAAGTGCATCGCTAGTAGTAACAAGTGCCTTACTAGTAGCAACAAGAAGCTAGTAATTACAATTCTAATTACATTCTTTGCTTTGTTCCAGCTGAATTCATGCTATTCGCCCCTTTGAACGCACACGCGTTGGGTCTCAAACGCCTAGGAGGTCTGAAACGCCTAGGAGGCGTAGTATGCGTGAAAAACGACATTGGCAAGTTCCTGTGCTGATGTTAAGTGGGCACAGCTCGGTCGATGCTTCCGTGTTGAGCCATGAATGCGGCTTTGCAAATGTCAGGCGAGCACTCCACCAAACAAATGAACTCTTAAACGTGTTGAAACACATTCACAATAAGGCAGCCATGTCTGCCCCAAAGCCCAAAGCACCAAAGCACTTGAACTTGTCCAGTCAATCCGACTTCAGGCAGCAGATTTGAGGATCCAGTCATAGCCCTCCTGGCAGCTTAAGAAGGAGTCTCGCTTGGCTCGGCAGGATTTCCTTTTCTCACATCTTTCTCCTCCCCGTGCTCTTTGGATGGTTACTACATGATATGTGCTTCAGTTGTCTGCAAACCATAAAACTGCTAGAAGGACAGGAAAAGGTTTCAGCTCCACTTCCTCATGCCATGCTGGAGTCTCTTAGACCCTTTGATGGAATGTCTCCATTAGACTCATCGACCAACCTGCGTCCAAAAATATGTCAAAACCTGCGACTCGTTGACCTCGTCCGAATTCACGGAATGCAGGACCCGCCAGCTCCTGATCCAGCTTGTCCGCCAGCTCCTTTCCTCCACTTTTGAGGATTTTCCCTTGATACATCACGTGCCTCAGCTACATTCGTCGCTACTAGACTAGGAGCAAGGACGCTACTAGGGGCTCCTGGCCTTACTACTA
>CAXAMN010021618.1:957026-992904 GCA_963970005.1 Durusdinium trenchii
TTACTAGTAGTAACAAGAAGCTATTGGAAACAAGGGCATTACTACTACTAATTAAGGGCTTCTGAAATCGGTCTGAAAGGACCATCAGTCCATGAGGCACACGCGAGGTGCCGGCAAGGTCTGTGCAGCAAGATCTGTGGAGAGTTTCGGCCGTCTCAGGCGACCACCTGAAGTAGGCCCTGTTGATGCCATGGTGCCTGCGCAAGGCTCAAGGTGGCCCTGGCAAATGTGTCCGCCAACTATCGCACTTCAACGCACCAAGGGAATACAAGAAATACTCGTACGTTGGGTATGTTGAGTTCAATCCAATGGCAATTGCAATGACTGTTGAACCGCACTTATGAAGGGCACACAGGCTATCCCTACTTCAGCCAAACGAAGTCACTTTTCAAAGCGGGTGAGCACTTCCTCTTTCGCAGCGCCGCGGCTCCGCCGCTCCGCCGGAATCGCGCCGTGAGCGGCTCAGCCGTCGCAAACCGCCCGGGTCTACGGCCAGCCGTCTACCCCAGTCTCAGGACCTCTGGCTGGTCGATTTCCGTTTTTCGTGGACCTCAGGCCAGTCACAGTGTCTGGTCCAAAGAATCCATCTGGATCTGGGACTAAACTGTCCCTTCTGGAGAATTCTTGAATGTGATCTGTAAGCATTTCTCTTTCGGAATGTCTATCCACCGTACCACGGACGCTTTGGGAGCAAACTTGCGCCTGCTGCATAGTTGGACGGGGCAGCTTTGCTCATTCCATATTTTTCGTAGATGTCTCGCATCCTCCTCTTGTGCTCCTCAGCTTCCCCAACTCTTAGGGCTTTCAACATCTTTCAACGAAATGCACTTGTATATTATGTGTATATATATATATACATTGTTTACATACATACATACATACATACATACATACATACATACATACATACATATATATATATAATAAGTTTTCCCAAGCTAGTATATAACAACAGCAGAACAAAAGTAATAATAGCACTGTGCCCATACGTGGCCAAATGTAGAATCAGCCTCCTCCTCTTCTTGCCGCGCTCTTGATCTGAATTCACCTCCAGATTCCTGATGCAAATGCCATCAGTCTCGATAAATATTGTAACAAGTAAAAAATAGTTCACAGATTTTCACGGCAGTGGTGTGCATTCCTTATCACCGTGTTAACAACACGCATTCCTTGTGAGCCCCCCCACCTTGTCAGGCCTGGAGGACTTGTCCCCACCCTGGCAGAAAGTGGAAACTTATGATCAAATCAAGTAATTGCTTGACACAAAACAACTATGACTATATATATATATGTAATATAGTCTCTTAGACACTGTCAGGCTTCCGTGTCGACCAGTACAAACTGACGCTTCGCCGCTCACGAACGATGTCAATCCTCCACCGTCACAGGACGACTTCGAGAGTAGGTCTTTGCATAGGAACAAACCTTGGCAGAAGACGTGGCCAGCATGGTGAGTCTCAAAAGAATGGCAGCAAAAGAACACCAAAATCAATCAATGACAATCCACCAGTTCTCTTCCAGTCAAGCCATGAGCTTCCGGCAAGCCGCAAGCTACAGCTACTATATGGATCATGGATTTTCCGATTCACAAAGCAGCTGAGGCTTTAGCTGCTTCTTCTCTGGCCCTTTCCCGCAAGGCCTGTATAACAAGAAAACGTGTTTCCTCTCCTACTTAATTAAGTAGGCGCCTACTTAATTAAGGGACCAAGTAGGTGCCTACTTAATTGAGTAAGGGATAAACTTGTGCGCTCCTAGCTACTAGGACGCTACTAGTATGGACGCAGGATAGCTCACGGGAAGCTCCTCCCGCCTGAGGGGGGGAGCTTCCTTGAAGAAGCGCTCAGACTAATAGTGCTTTGATTCCGATATTTTTAGGGAAACTTGAGTATGTGCCGACTTTTTTGACACTCGTGCATGTGCACAGCATCACTCGCCTCTAACAGGTCTTTGTCTTGATTGCCTTTGTAGCGGCACCTCAGTATTAATGAGCTTGCCGGATCTTGGAGAATGTTTTGTCCCCTGTAGGGGTAACAAATGACAACAAGCTGGAAAAATGACAAATCCTTCAAACATGATGATCTTTAACTTATACATTTGTATCACCATGAAATTCTAAACTAAGCATGCTGCCAATCTAAAGATGGGCTCCTGGATTTTCGTCTGCTGCGGCTCCGACTGGTCCTCCTTGCGGTCAAGTCATCCGCAGGGTTCAGCGACAGTAGCTCAACATCTATATACATTATATACAGTAACACTGTGCATGGTACTTTTCTACTTCAAACATCAATGACTGGCCACATCTAGTGTCCACAAAGAGCATGCAGGACTCGAGTCCCCTTTGCCGGCAAGCAGAGTCAATCAAATAGCTCTTGACGATGCTTCTTGCCCCTGGAGTTCCCGCCTCTTCTTCTTCTTCTTGCCTTCATCGTCAGAGCCACTCCGTTCGTCTCCCGACTCCTTTTCATCAGTTCGGTCCTGATCCAGTCGATGCAGAGTCCATCTTCGGAAATAGACTATTCTCCAGTTAGATAAACCGACCGTTGATTTAGCTTTCTAAAGTGAGTCCTTAAAACTCAACGAGTGGTCAAAAGGAGACTGTGACACAACAAACAATGTGTGTTTCCATGCAAATTTGCCAGGATCACAGCAGAATATACAACACACAAAAAACGTCTCTGTTTGCGCATGCTTTGATGTGTCTTGTTTCCTCAAGTGTTTGAGTGTGAGTATTGTCCTCCGTTTTGCTTCCGTCATCTCGCAAGACCACCTATCACCACAATGCAATCGACACTACAATGTATCATTCAAACGGACAGAAAGAGAGAGAGAGAGAGAGAGAGACAAAAAAAGAAATGTATATATATATATATTATTCCAAAACACATACAGGAACTATTAATTATGTGTGTCATTGATTGTGATATATATAACTATATAGTTCGTATCATTTGAGTCTTCAGTCTTCACTACTGCCATGTCTTGCCGCCTTGCTCTCTCGGTGGGTTTGTCCAATGAGCATGCATCTCGAAGAATCGACCTCTTCTTCGACTGACGACAACATACGGCGAGGCACCTTGCCCATGTGAACATTCACCTCTTGTCCATTGTCGAGTTCCACTCTGACCTGGCATAACTGAGCAGTTGATGCACTTTTTGTAGCAAGGGTAGTTAAATTTTGCAGGTTGGATGCCATTACAATTAGGTTGGAGGCCATGCTAGTAGGTTGGAGGAGCTTTCCGAGAGCTGGCCGCGCCTTGCGCCCCTTCACGTGCTTGCCTGTGAAATCTTGGGCAGTGCCAGGGACCCACTGTCCATCGTGGAAGACCTGAAAGTGAAGAAAGTGTGAGTTCTGCAAATAATGGATACAAGGGTGTTCGTATGGGTTTATAATGTACAGGAATAGAAGGAATTCTCCAGAATATCAACAACACCCAAAGCATACAGCGGCTAGCCTCCACGGGGGTGCCGGCGATCTTCTTGATGTTATGTTTCATATGGGCCTATCGCAGCAGCTCCCGTTGCTCTGCTCGGTTTGAAATGAGAGTCGCTCGGCGCACCAACGTGCCTCCATGCGCTTTCGATATTGACTGATTGGCGCTAGCTCCCTTTCCAATTGCTGCTTCACCTGGACAGAGGCTGAAAGGGCACCCCAGCAAAGCCGAACAGAATCCAGAAGAGACCCTTGAGATTGACATACCTTGGTGTACAGTTGAAAAATGCTTATCCCAACCCATCAAACTAAAATTACAGTAGAGGATTTGATAGGAACATACCGGAACCAGATTCCGGCATGGCCTTCACGGGAACTCGAGGCAGCGGTCGGTTGAAATACTTTTCCTTCCCCAGAAGGCCCTGCAGTCCGCACTGCGATTAATGGCATGATGAAGCATTCCAAGGCGTTGTATGTGGAGGGTCAATTTGAAGTCTACCTGCAATTGCTTGAGCTACAGAGCCTCAACGTAATCACCAATGGTGGTCGTCACCGTCCGACCTGCATCCTGCGAAGACGACAAGTGGCTGTTAGTTAGCTGCCCAGCTGGTGGTTTCAGCACACATCCAGCTGAACTTGTAGTTTCAGAACGGATGGCCTGGTATTTCAACTCCATTTCATCAAAGAGATACTCTTCGAACCTGTCACGTGTGCCAAATGCTGCCAGACCAGGCTGCCAAACTGTCTTCTTTCAGTTCTTCAAGCTATATATCCTGATGCATCTCACACTAATGGGTTGTTTTTCACACACACATGCGGTCCATGCAAGTGTTCATATTGACATGCCAGGGGTGCTTCTCAAAAAGCTTAGCAGCTGGAACCACAAAGCGCAAGTAGACAAATCCAGCACAACGCACCTGAAAAGAACAGCATGTTGCAACAAGCTCCAAGTGGTGAGCTACACTTCAGGTGCTACAGGCAATGAGGTAATAAACCCAAGATTCGAGCAATGGGTGTCGGGTTCTCCAGAATCACCTCTGGCACATCAAGGTCTTCGCGTCGTAGTGTATTTGAATGAGTTCATCAAGAAGAAAGGTTTACTAAAAGCATCTAAATGCCAATTCTTCCAGGATGATATGTCCATGTATTTTCTACCGGATCAACATCAAGACCAAAAACATTACGACAGAAAGTCAGCCAGGCTAGGCTGGACAGGTCGTCGTTAACACCTCTTCCGTGCCTGCAGTTGGGACAGGTCTTCTGCTTCAGGAAGCGTGAAGATGCGGTACACCTTCGTTCGTTCGATCCATCCCTTGTTCGACGAATTTGCAAAGCCTTCGTTCCACGATTCGCCCGTGGTCAGCGACCCTGGAAGATCCTCCAAGGTGTTATTTTTTTAGCCCGGCCCCGGGGGGGAGGGCCGCGAGAAGAGGTAGGTTAGCTAGGTAGGTAGCTAGTAGGAGCTAGGGAGTCGCTAGTAGCTACAAAACGCTCCTACCGACTGGACGCAGGATAGCTCGCGCACTAATGATTTGGTTACTAGATTTTTGGGAAACTTAAGGTTAAGCTAATTCTGATGCTAATTCTGCAGGTCTAATCCAATCACGTGCTGTAAGAGCACAAATCATTTGTGAGCATTGCTCAAACTTTGAACCCAGCAAATTGAGCCAGCATTGTATAGTTCTAATAAATAGGGACGCAGGATGGGGTGCTTGGATAGTGTATATGTCAGTATCGTGTTGGTGCCCAAACGCTTCTCCTCTCGAGCAAATGATGCGATCTGTCATATTCTGTCACTGGATCTGAGGCAGAGCTCTTGGCCACCGCCACGCCTGACAAACAAAGTTGGAGGGTGAAGTGCTGCTTCCCGAATTGTATACCTGGCCATGGAAAAGTAATGAAGAACATTCACATAAATTCACCGGCATCTCACTCACCAGGTAAGTCTAACCAAGGAATGTGTAGGGCACGTCCAATGTATCAGCGTAATTCTTGATCTCTTCAATGATCTCGTCTATGGTGGTGAGCTGCAGCATGCTCTTGAAGTAGCTGGAGCCTTCCATGCACTTCCGACACGACTTTGACACCTTCAAATCGAGTGTTAAAAACATGCACGTCATCGACATCTTCGAGCATTGCGGCTGTCACGGTGTCACCGGTCGACAGGTCTCCGGCTCAAAAGCTCGGTATGAGCCAACTGAGGCGGCCGGCCCAGGATTTGATCCTTTAGGATTGGACTGCAGTTGAAGGTACGGCCTCACATGACCAAGCTGCAAGTCTAGATTCTGCAAGAACCCCCATTGGCCCATTAGGCGTTCGAAAATACAGCGGGTGTCCAAGTCCGAATTCATAGGATGTGTTGCCCACAGACCCCAAGGCCAAGTTACGAGAGTAATCCTCTTCGTCGTCTGCTTCCTGCAAAATCAGCCACATTGATGTTGCTATCACTCCAACGTCTTTGGGGGGGGTTCAGAGTGTGAACGTCAATGCTACAGGCTCTATGTTTGGTTTGGGTGTCATGTTTCTGACAGGAGCAAGCAAGGTGTGAGAAATCGCAGATTGTTGGCTAATTCTTTTGATCTTTTGCTTGACAAGGTGAGCTGGACAAAAATGAACAGCTGGCGTAGTCGAGAGCCGTGCATTGTATCTTTCTGCCTCTTTGTGGTCTTTGCTCTCTCGGGCCTCAGAAAAAGAATTAAAGCATGTGAGGAACACGTCCAGCGAAGTCTTGTTCTCAGCATTTTCTGAGCACTCTGGGGATGCTTGTTCTGGTGGTTTTGGAGGGACTAACCATCTTGCGAAATGAATTCGTTCTGAGAATTCTGGATAAGGAAATTCCCGTGGTGAGGGTCGGATTCCGAAAGTTTTTCTGCCGGGATTATACCCCAGTTTCTAGTCTTTCTGATCCAGTCTCCAAAAAAGAAGGTAAGCATGTGGAAAGTATACAATAGTAGCCACTGGTCATATTAATCTAGTTTCAGCTTTGAAGTAGCGTCCAAGTTGAATACAGTCGATAAAGTGCCCTGGCCCATGGATCAGAATACAAGCATCTGCGAGCGGACCTCCTCACTAGTTCTCACGTATCTGAAGGCGCGGCTTCACTCCGAGCCTCCTCTTTGCCCTTTTTCGGGGCAGCGGCAGCTTTGCAAACTTTGCTTGCCCTCTGGCAAAACTTGCACTTGGCATTTGGCTTCTTTGCTGGGTGCCTTAGACACATTCTGCGTTAATGTGTGCAACAAATCATGTTCAGGGCACCAAGAAGTTCCGAAGATCTTGCAGAGGACAGCACAAGTGACAGGGAGGTGGTGCTTCTTCTTTCGTCCCCACATCCTTCCTGGCCTTGGAAGTGCACAGGGAAGGTCTTCTCACTCATGAGAATTGTCGGTGCAAGGTGGCCAGTGCCTCTTCATGTCCACGGTCATCCTGCAGTCAGCCATACACAAGAAAGACTAAGAAGGGGCCGAAGGTGATTGCCATACATAAGACAGAGAGCAACAAATTGCTTGGTGTGACGGTCATCTCTGGAGCGACTTCGATCTCGATGATCTCGCTTCTCTCTCTGCTCCTGGAACCATTTTGTAGAATCTTAGTAGCATTTTGCTGCACGAGTGCTGTCTGACCTTCGTCTGCCATGACATTCTACAACATTGAACTGACCACTGCTCCTCAGCATATTGCTTGTGGGCAAGCTCGATTGCCGCTTGCTGTAGATCGTGCAGCAAGTGTTCCTGTTGCAGGGATTGGCGCCAGCTTTTGCAAGTCCGCGCCACTTCTAAAGAAACCGTAAGAGTATAAAAGCTCTGACTCTCTGCACCAACAAAACTGTCAGACTGGAGCGAACTCCAGCCAGGGCCTGGAGTGACCTCAGCTATCCTTAGCTTAGGGATTTCTGAAATGAGTATCGGGGGCATGGCATGGCCCATCTTTGAATCAGCTCCAGGTTCTCCTTCCGCTCAAGCACTTCTGGACGTTCAGGTGGCGTGCCGAGGGCACTTCCTCCTGGAGCAGGGCCTGAAAAAAATGGATGGAAGGATCAAAGTCAGTTGAAGAACTCCAAAATGGATGGAAGACGGTTTGCGAGTGCTGGAGTTTCCCCACAAACGTAGGACTAGGTATTACATCCACAAGGGCATAGAACCTCCTAGACCCAAATGACCCAAAAGTATGTGTTTTTGAAGACTGATGAATTTGCACGGCACTTCCATGTCAATGTTGACAAAGCCATATATGGTAATATGACTATATGCAACAATTATGCTAACAAGGACTGGACACCGCAGGAAAGGGACCAATTACTCCAAGACAGACCTGACGCTAGTGCGAGTGCTCGCAATGGAGGGATGCATTGGGAAACAATGGATAGTTTGCCGCAGAAAGCACACATTTTTTAGACTTTAGATCAGCTCAATTCAGAGCAAGCCCGAACATGGATCGCTGCCAGTGAGCAAAATGTCGCTGTTGCTGTGATAGAGAGAAGTGCCCTCAGCAATTTGGGTCCCCAAAGTATCTTGGCAGCTTTAGCACAAACTCGTTTGCGCACGTACCAACAATGTCAGCATCGGATCCACGTTCCCGAGCCTGGTGGAGTGGCGCCCCTGCACAGCCAGACTCTCTCAAACTCTTCACAAGGAACAAAATGCCAAGGTTGCAACGCTGGAGCAGAAGCTCCACTTTGCATTTGGCCTCCATTGAAACAGTTCGCTGTCTGAAGTCGTATCGTTGGTCAACATGACATGCTTCCTTGCCTTGGCTCATGCCCATCATTTGTTGCATATTCATCATTGGCATGCCCATCATCGGCATACCTCGGAACACAAACAGCGGAGAGCAAGCTACAGAATCGCCCACGTGGGCGGTCCTTTCATCTTTCTGCGACCGAGGCTGCCACCCATCATCGGCATTCCCATCATTGGCAAGCCCATCATAGGCATTCCCAGTGGCATTCTCACGCTGCCCATACCTGCAAAAAACATATTCCAGCGAGACATAGTCACAATTCAGTTTGTACGCACTGTCTTCCTCATGCACGAGATTCTCTATGATTCTCTTGTATAAATCATCTCTGTGGCAAAGGGTCGAGCCTTGCTGTGGCACTGAAGGCCTCATGACCGGACCTCTCAAGCGTGGAAGCCACAGCCAAACGTTGTCTTGAACAAAAGGAATCCTGGAATAAGTTCAGCCATCTGTGGCACGGAGGTTCAGGAGGCTTTTGCAAACTTTGTGATATTGAGGGCCATCGCTAGTAGGTTGGAGGCCATGGCTATTATATATATTAGGTGGAGGCCATCGCTAGTAGGTTGGAGGCCATCGCTTCTAGGTTCCTTTTCCTACCAGGTTGGAGGCTATCGCATTGGTTCCCAAAGGACAAAACCTGTGACACAAGCTGTTTGCATCTGCTATCGCCCGATGCGCAAAACGATCACCCCCGCAAAACGAGCGCCCTCCGAGTGTCCCGCTGTTGCAGGTGCCCCCCGGTGACCTCGAGGAAGACGGACACTTGGTCAATTCTTCTGGAGGTCGAAGCTGGAGGTTGACAGTGCGCTACTCACAGGCCGTATGTGTCTGTGGTAGTTCCCTGTTAGCTGGTTCAGCAGCTCAGCGTACGCATTTCTTGATGAATGCGTATCATAGCATTTCTGTGGTTGGTGGATGCTAATTTGTGTCGTCAAACTCACTGTAGTATTCAGTGCTGCAGATTACAACTCATAGATGCTCATGGTATTGTAATTTCGGGTATGGGCTCTGGATCAGCTTCCACAGCTTACCCTCTGGGGCCGAAGCTGCGGAAATACAAAAAAGCGCAGCAAAAAGCAAGTATCAATATGCGCCTTCAACTAGATTTAACCCTCCTATTCACCAACCTATATATAATTACTGTATGAAACTGTATATAGTCTCAAGGACTGTGACAACTGGTGTCAGTCTGACTGGAGATGTGTGTGATTTGCTGAACAGTACAAGGAGCATTACAAGGCGGCACCGTGGCCAAACTCGTCTCCAAGGATACCTGTTTGCTCAAGTGCAAAGACCGTAATAAGTGCGGTTAACATTCCTAGTAGTAAGGCCAAGAGCCGTTAGTAATAGTAGCTTCTTGCTCCTAGTAGCGATGCCAGGAGCCCCTAGTAGCGTCCTTGCTCCTAGTGGTAAGGCCAGGAGCCCTTAGTAGCGTCCTTGTTCCTAGTAGCGTCATTGAAACTGGACAGTATTTGCCCGAGCCTTTGCAAAGACAGCCATATTATGACCCTACATGAGTCAGAGTGACTGCCCTTCCATGCACGACTCATGAGACTTCGGGATTGTAGGATCTCATTGCAATCGAGAATTGATGTGTGTGCTGATTTGCGTGCTTTCATGTACAACATGTGCCCGAGGCGGCAGTGTCTATGAGCCAAGTGCCCGCACGCTTCTTGAATTAGCCCAGTGCCCGCAAGCTCGAGAATCCATGCACATTTCTGGAACACGAATGCATGAAGGCATCTTCCTCGCATGCTTTTTCTGGCTTTCGCGAAGTCGGCCACTGTCGGTGCATGTGCATTCAAAGTCTATCGTCCATTCTCACCTGCATGCAGTCAGTATTTGCACATGTGATTGCATCTCTCTGCCGACACTAGTATATAATTATGTATGGATGATTATGGCCTCTCTCTGTCAGAGCTTCGCCGACCTGATCTACCAGGATTCCTGGCGCATGAAGACGAAATCAATGTGTCAGAGTGATGAGTCATGGGCCTGGCTCCCTCAATGCGTGCGTCGATCTCATCTTTCAGCAGGGCATTCTCCTAGAGAAACTTCAAAAAACCTTCAACATGATGATGCGCACACAAACATTCCAATAGAATTGTGCTGAGTTGTGATTCGACCGCTCCTCCCGCAGCAATGAATTCTCCTGAGACAGTCTGTTTGTTGTGCATGCACTCATGCTGGAATTGAATAGTTGTGCAACAATCTTACCAGGTTGAATGTTGTTAGTGGAGCAAGCGTGTCTTTGTCATGAAACCGTCTGGACAAAAAACACCCTCAGGCTCACCATTTTGGATCACGAACAAGCTTGACCAGCAGGTAAGGCAGGCAAACAGCTGGGATGTTTGTATATCCAAACTTTGCATTCAGGAGAACGGGACTCTGCTGTTAGCACATCATCAAAAGACCAGCCAGGTATGGAGAACATGTAACTTGCAATTGGCGTCCCGCGCTTGATTGCTGCACACAATGATGGCTCAAGCTTGCGCAATCCATCGGGTACCAAGTACAGAAAGATCTTGGACGCTGGCGTCAAATCAGTCAAGAATGCATCACCGCAAGTGACGTAAGCCAAGTCTGAGAGTCCAGATTCTTTTATCGCACTCAAAGCCTTTTCGACAAATCTTGCGTCATACTCAACTCCTACTGCTCGAGCACCTCGCTGGGCTGCGGCAATCAGGAGCCTGCCATCACCACAGCCCAAATCGTAGAGGAGATCGCCGGATCCAACTCCAAGTGCCTCAAGCGCTTGATGAATGGCACAGGAAGGAGTTGGATTGTACGGTGCAAGTTTCATGGCCGCTGCACAGCGGCTCTCTTGCGCAGTCCGGTTTTCTTCCATAGCTTGTGAATGAGCCTTCTGGCGACCGGCACGTCCTCGTAAGAAGGATTGAATCGTTGTAGCAAATCCTGACTCCTCTCGCAAAGCTCGAGCGAAGGCTCCAAACTCTATTTCGCTCACGTCAGATGATGCTACTCGGAGACCCCAAAGCTCCCTCACAGCGTCATCTGTGATAGATACTCCAACTTGACTTGCAACCCAGTCCCAGGACAAGCACTGTTCGTACGACAACCGCACAACTCCGTGGAAACTGCAAAGTCTTTGAAATTCATCATGGATGAACTTATCATCCAAGACTGCCGGCTGAATGCCACGTGCTTTTGTCCCAGTGTAGCCCCCCCTTCCCATCCAAACTCGGCAAATCCAATAGAGCCTGCAACAACTCGTTTTCAGGACCTGCTTGCAGGCCTTCTTTCTCACAGACCTTCAGCAATGACCTATGAACCAGTGCGCCCTGGCCATTCGTAATCATCATCCATGTGCGTGGGCGTTTCAGCTTCAGCTCAGTCAGCAAGTCGGTCATGGCAAAGCCAAGTCACACATATCACGCACACCTCATCAATGGCATCTTCGTTATGCCAACGGACGCCAACATGGCGAGAGGATGTAAGAGGCTAGAATCAGAAGACAAATTACAAAGCAGCATATCAGTTGAGCTTCCTGCCGTTCTGTCGATGTCTAGGATTTCTATGTGAAAACAGGATTTGTACAGCAAAAAGACTTCCGCCAAGCAGGATCGAAGCTCCAAGCGGACAAACCATGATACTTTGCAAGTAGCCATGGGAGAGACCATCAGCACCCGTGTACAAGAGATCAGCATGCAACAACACTATGGTCTATGATGTAACAAGGGCCCTATCAACAATGAAGTTGCCTTTTAGAGCCCAAAGCATAAGAGGGTTTACAGGAAAATATATGTTTCCCACCAGTTCATGCTAAATCCACTAAGAAAGTGAAGCAAACAAGCTCGAGATCTGTTTGCTGGCAAGCGCTTAGACTGAGGTTGATTGCAGTTCAGAGTTCAAAGGAAAAGTTTGTGGCCAGCCATAGTACACTGTATTATTGGTTTGCCTGAGTAAAATTAGAAAGCACCGAGGATTGAACTTCACCAACTGCATCTAGGCGTTTGGTCAAATCTGCCAGGCCCTTTTGGATGTCCAGTACCTGAGAAAGCAACTCGCCTTGTCACTACAACCCATTGGGCCTATTGTTCATCAGTTCTGCCCTAGACTCAGCAGTTTCAGCACTCATCCAGGCTCTGAGAAAGGCACAGCTGCACAAAGCTCACTCCGAGAGAGCTCCTGAGTGGCCAGCTGCAGCACACGGAAAAACACGCACACCTCGGCGCGCACCTCGAAGCCGGGCATACTTTGGCCTTAACCAACCAATGACACAAATCAAAAGCACTGTTCGCAAAAGTTTGCAAATGTCGTTACATCAGTAATTAGATATAACAATATAATTAGTTGGGCAGTTCATGTTCTCCTAAATGCTGCTGTACATTGCTTGAAATGCCTTGATCTGCATACCACTGACACGCAAGTCTGGGTCCAACGGCCCCACAGCGCTTCAAGCTGGATACTACAATCGCTTCTTTGATGCAAAATATTCGACAAACATTCCAATGATTCACAAAAGGTAAAAAGTCACCAGGTTTCAAGCGTTGCTAGCTACGAGTACTAGTACTTACTACGAGTAGCATGCAACACGTGTAGAGGCAATACAGCGGTGCAGCCTTGCTCACTTTTCATGAGGCTCCTATCTGTTCGACAATCGCACCACATCGTTCTTGCCCTTCGATACCAAAAAATCCAGGCAAAGGAGGTGCAACTTGTGACAAGTGTTTCCCCTTTTCGTTGCCACCAGGATCATAGTGGCACACAGCCACACGACGATCTTGCCCCAAACTACATCCAACACGCAAAGTCTTCCGCCACACCAACTGTGTGTAATGACCAAGTCCAGCACGCTTTGGCCGGAATTTGCCTCCCTGCGTGTTCCGAATCTCATCATACCAACGAGCCACCACTTGCCCTGGCCGTAGATGTTGACCAAGAGCCACATTCTCTCCGTAGACTGCCTTCCGTTTGCTTCTCCGTTCGGCTGGGTCACTGTGGGACAAGCGATCCGTGGGAGCTCTGGAGGCATATGCCCTGGCCGTTTGGAAGGCATGCAAATCCCACTCGAGCATAGGAATGCCTGCCATGCAGCGAAAGATGTTGTGCGCGGTCAGGAACTCGCTTGCCAGCCTCGGTTCTTCATAGAGCTCGAAGGCGGGACACACAATGAGCTGATTCGAGACGGGGACGAGAGCATCTAGTCGCAGGAATCCTTCCATCCATTCCATCACAGAGTTCACGTCCAAAGGACCGCTGTAACGAGAGCTGCTACCCATGGCCATCAACACAGGAAACTTCCAGATGTTGAAACTTTTGCAAAGCTTGCGGTTTTGTGCCTGTTGGCAGTCTACTGCGCCGAATTTTAGACTGCTTTGCCTGACGGGTTCTTCTGTCAAAACATCTTGAAGCATCAAGGCAGTCTCTCTACAGCGCCGACAGTTGCACCCATAGAAGTGAACAATCCAAGAGGCGAAGCTCGTGGAGCCTTTCTCTGGGAAATGTCCAGTGCAAAGTGGTGCGACCAATCCCTCGACGTAGGGTGCCTCCCCCGGACATCGAGTTTGAAAATCTCCGTGGACTAAAACAGCCAAGGACACGGGGAACGTGAGGTGCCCCAAACCCCGCACCTTTCGTGACATGCCAGACCTGAGGCACAAAGTAGATGTTGATGATTTCGTGTCAAAGAGTAGAGACAACCCTGGATGTCAGGTGATGTTTGAGCAGCTAAGGGCAATAGCTTTAAGTTATAAATATACAACTACTGTAGCTGTTGCGTTCAACACGGATCTCTTTGGATCTTTGAAGCTCTAAGAGTGACGTGGCTGAAAGCCATGGCATAGCAAGAAAGTCAAGTATATATCCAAAATACAACATGCTTGATGAGCCTTGTCACAAAAGAAAATGAAAATTCCATTCAGCGATATCACGATGTCTAACTTTTTGCTGCTGCGAGTTCTACGGCCTGAACCGTACTGAAGTCCTTTCTCAAGCAGCTTAAGATATCGGCGGAGTGCAGAGCTAGTTTCAGCTCCACCTCCACAGCTTTTCGAGTGATTATGTCTCGCCATGTCTGATCATCAAATCTCACAGCGGAGGAGCTGCCTTCAAAAATGCGCGGCCTGTAGACGAATTATGCTGCGGTGGCACATGCATGTGAATTAGCGGGTTTCGTTAACTGTCCATGACTGTCCCAGTTTGATACATTTTGATACTATGCAAACCAAAGCGTTGAGTCCTCTTGTAGTTCTTGGTGGAGGTAATCGAAATAATGCTTCACATCAAAGGCATTCAAAGGCCATGTCGGCCATGGCAATCAAAAGCACTGACTTAGTTGGGGCGATTCAGCCCTTGAGCTTAGTGCGAAAGTGGAAACATGCACTTGATACATGAAAATATGTGTAAACCGGAATCCTTTGGGCTGTGACTCAAAAAGAACATGCAGGGCTCGCACATGGTGGACAATAGAATTGGGTGGTTCAGGCCTTGGGCAAGGCCAATCGTACTCACTACTGCCGTTTGCTGACTTTTTGAGGTCCCCTGCTCCAGGTCAAAGGGGCGTTTAGATCAGCGGTTTAGAATGTCAACACTTTTGTCAGCTAATTTAGATCGGGCACAATTCTCGACAATCGTTGTTGTCGGTCTGACAGCGCCCAGATGTAGTAGTTGCCATCAGGGCGCAAGTAGCTTTGAGCGGGCCTTAAAAGCAATGGATCAGGTGAACAAAATAAAAGACCTGAAATGCTGCAAAACTATACAAAACTGAAGCACGGGGCATCAACATCTGCTTCATGGTCCTCTTAGAAGTGGATCCTGGCTGGTCCGAAAGCTGCATTTCTACAATATGACCAGCATTCCGCCAGACTCACAATGCACAGCTTGCCGTCCTCTATCTCTTCTGGCGCAACTCGAGGCAGAACAGTCCTTGCAGGTCGCACTCTGCACGCAGACGCAGACCTGGAAATGCACTATATAAGTGTTCCACCCGCCAGGCACTGGTGCTGGTGGTGTCGTCCTGAAGAAGCCTGACCAAACAAAACAACCACTTCCAAGGTCCAAACCTCTGTGTCTTAAAGGTTCAACATACAAACCCCAGCATTGCACTCTTGTCAAGCAAGCAAGCATGGCACGGCGTACCTACAATTGGGATGCAAAAGAGCAGCAAAAGGCTGGTGGCCAAACCAATGGCCTGGCAAGATCGGGCCAAACCAACGCGACGACTCACAGCTGCTCAGGAAGTGATAAAGTGAAACGCAAAGAAAATGGCTTCAATTGTTCAATTTTCAAACAGCTTCAATTTTCACGACGGCTTCTACAACACCTGAACTCTTTATTTAGTCCGTTGTGGCAAACCATTTGATCACACGATCTAGTTCTCAAGATTTATGCGCACAAGCGGACGCCGCAGGTGCCGAGCATCGGCCAGTGCATTTCAACGACTACTCGGAGCCGCTCGGATTACCAATGGATCCAAAGACCAATAGAGACCCGAAAATGGATCTGGTTCCTTGTATATATTGTGTGTCTGCCTCGAATCCACTGGGCTCCGTTCACCGTGTTCTACCGGAAATTCACAGAAATGGCGAACCATGCTCCATCTATAGGCAGGCGATCTCCAAACTCGGCCGAGGGGCGAAAGGAATGCCCCGGTGTTCGTTTTCGGCGGTGATGACCCACACGGGGAGCTGCTTCTGGAAGGATCGTCCTCAAAGCACATAAAACAATTACAAGACAGAGAAAGACATTCTCAAGACAAGCCAATGATATATATATATAATATTGTATATATAAATGCACTATAAGATGTGAGATGTATATGTGTATATATAATTACACTATACAATATTCTACCGTCATAGTGTTCAGCCAAGGAGCGCTCGAAGTTAAAAATGCTGTCTGGTGCAACTTTTGCAACTTAGCAGTGGCAAGGCTTCTCGTTCTTTCAACAGGAGACTTGCTTGCATTGTCATGCTGGCTCGTTTTATTCATGGAAAAATCGAAAATATCCTAGCGTTGGTTCAATCAAACACCAACTTCAATGACCTTAACAGCTTGGCCTCCCCAAAGTAAGCTTCGAACTTGTGTATGTCATAGTGCTGGTAGTTGCCTCGTTGCATGTTGCGGCCGCCGCACCCCGGTGGTGACATGTAATAAAATATAAGGCCGAGGCTGTGGAGCTTGTGCGTGTAATTGTTGAGGATGTAGTGGTGGTCCTGGGAGAAATCTTCACACATCACTGGTTGGTTGGTGTTGTGATGGCAGGTCCTCGTTGTGGTGCTGGTTCGGGTGCTGGTAGCCCTGAGCTGTTTGATGGCTTCAGACTGTTTGCCAAGAGCAAATCTTCTGAGGAAAATGCGGCGCGTGGATGTAGTAGTATCCAGATTGCTTCAAACATTGCTTCATCCCATCCACTTGCCTCAAGCGCTTTTGGTAGTTGATATCCCAACCAAGGGGTGAACAAAATGCAGCAACAACGTCTCTGAGCTTTGCCACGGAAATGGATGGAAAAGGCCATGCACAGTGTCACAAGGCCGAGGAACTTCCTCCAACATGACATCAATCACATTGGCGCCCGGTCCCCATCATCCGGTCCTCATGGTATCCCGAAAGTAGCCTTGGTGCCCTTTCAGCTGCTATCCCAAGAGTACCTGACAGTGACATAGCTTGGAATTGCTTTCAATTGCGATGGCCTCCAACCTACTAGCTTTTTGATGCTTTCAACTTCTTGGATGAACTTGCACCTGACTCCGAAGACACAAACAAAACCTGGATGGCTCGCTTGCGCAGCTCGAGAGCCATTGGCTTTCCGGCTGCTTGTTCCAGCCCGCAACGCTCGTGCAGGAAGTAAAACCTCGGGCTTTTGACATTTGAAAGAGAACCACCCTGCAACATGGCCAGACTGCAATGAGTCATCAGGATTCATGAGGAGCGTTCAGTGTGTCAAATCGAGTTCTGCCCGGCAATCTCCCGTTTCAATCTTCATTTTGCTGGAATTGTCTCCTGAGTATCCCTGGCCCGCTGCAAAAGATGCAGCGGCCTCTTTGCTGAAGGCCTCCACTGGACCTTGCAAATCCTGGGCAATTCGTAGGTGAGGGGTGTGAAAGGCAAAGGGAACTAACATGAACTATATAACTATGGATGCCCCCTTCCAGGTCAGCTCCCTATAAACCACAAGCCAGTGAAACGTAGACTGGATCAAAGATGCCGATCTACAGGCGCGTGATGTGTGATGCGATTCCGTGGGCTCATTTTATGTGGTATGGACTCTGGCATCTTGAGCCCTCAAGAAGCCTGGCAGAAGAGCTTCAGCTCACTTGTTCCCTCAAAACTCCAGTATAGGGACCCACAGGGCATGCGAAAAAGGCAAATGAATGTCCTGACGGGTCCCCTGTTTGGGAAGAAGGTGGTGACCCGTCTACAACACTTTACTTCAAAGGAAGTCGTCCTGAACGCTCCATGAGATACCGGGCTCTCGGACTCCGCCAAAGGTCTGAAGCATCTTCTTGCCGCAGCCAGAAGGCCCACACCGAGCATGCAAAACCTACACCGTCGTTCATGAAAAAAGCAAGTGAATATGGATGGATGCAGCCCACAGACCATCACAGACCCACGCTTGGCTCTTTACATAAGTTGGAAATCCCTTAGGTCAAGCCGCTCAAACTTACGTGCAAGAGCCACAAGCTCTGTTTTACTCAATTCTATGTATACTATATACACATCTGTATATATGCACGAAGCCAGTCCACAGTCCACCATTTCACTTTCTTCCTTGTCTTCCTCTTCAAGGCCATTTTGGCTGTGATAGTTGGCTGTGACAGTGGCTTGGATCTTTGCCGCGGCACGCCATGGCATGGGTCAGCCTTGCAAGCGTCGTTGGGCGCATTCACCTTCCAAGAATGCAGGCGGCTGCGTGGCCCTGTCGTAGGCTGCTTCAACAAGAGGAACTGAAAGTGGAAAGTGTGCGCAGGCAGATGTCATGCAGGCAATTGGCTGAGTTGCTTCGTCTCGCTAACGGCAAAGTTAGGTAGGTAGGAAATCCTTCTCTTCTGGGCGATCAGCATCCTCATGTCCAGCATGTCTAGTACAAGCATGGATAAGCTCTTGCATAAAGTGGTGACAGTTTCGATTATTAGCTGCGTTTGCATCATAAGTGCTGCCATCCCACTTTTTCAAAAAATTATGCAGCTCCTTTCCAGTACACGTGCCAGGATACACTTTCTCCAGTCGGTCGCCCATGATTTTGCTCTCTGGGACGTGATCTTGTCGCTCAATGGCCAAGTTTGTTCCCACCCGCCTTCCTGCGCCCCAATTCAAACGATATCTCTCGCTTGACTGACCCGAGAGCTTCGCAGCTTCTGGAAGCAGCTCCACATCCACGATGGCATAGGAGTGTCCAAGTTCCCAGGTAGCTGGTCCTTCCAACTCACGGCTCTGTCTCCAAGCCAATCGCCTGGGAAGCCACCGAGGGCTCAGCACTTTGAATGCACCGAGTTCATTCAATGGCTGTGAGCACCAGTAGACTTTCGTCACGCCCTTGACTCGCTCCACCATGTGTGACTGTATTTCTTGCGTCTGATCGCCAGGTGAAGGACACGATGGACTCAAGCTAAACGGAGACTGCACTGGGGGCACCCGTTGCAGAACGCGAGAAGTGACACGCTGAAGAAAGTAATCATCAATCTTTTCGTGAGGCTTGCAGCTTGCAGATGTTTCGATGCTCCCGGAGCTTGGGCTTTGACCCATGGCCAGCAATATTTAGAAGTGTCAAGAGAGAAAGATAGGCCTGAGGCATCTATTGATTCACTTCTCCCTTGTTCGCATTGAACTGTAACCCCCAGCCAACACAACCCAAAAGGTTCACAGTCACATGGCAAACATAAAATTCTCTGAGCTGGTCCGATGTTGAGGCTACATTAGATTCATCCATACTGTCGCTAATGCTACGAAGAATCGGCAGGTTGCAGAATGTGCAATGCAATGTCAAGAGCGCCACTTCAGGGTACAAAAAACTGTACAGATCTGTATACAGCACAGAGATCTTTCAGGTCATGTATGGTGTCAAGTAGCATTGGAAGTACTTCAGACCTGGTATGGTTCTAAGTGGGCAAAAGCATGCAAAAGCTCCTTGTGGTGTTGAACTTGCAAGTGTATCCCTTGTGGCTTTGTGCAGCGCGTAGTGTTTTTGACATGTGAGAGTGAGACAACTGGATGGCGTGAAGCGCATCTAGTTACACAAAATGTTCTCGTGCAAAGGAATTGAGTAGTGTGGTATGAGCGGGCCCGTGGCGATGTTTTAGGCCCAGCATAGTTATAGGTTGCCCCTCCATAGAAACACAAGCAAAGTAAGTCAGGGTCCCTTGCAGGCCTCCCGCAAACGTTCTGGAACAACAGCCACATCAACGTCCAGTTTTATGGTCCAATCATACTTGCCTGGCAAGGAGAACTGAAAACATCACGGGCAAGCTGGCAGTGCAAGGCTTAGTTACGTTGGTGAAATCATGGCCGGAGCTACGAAAGTCACCTTTGGTGAAGACTGCTTGCCATGCCAGCGCAAAAAACCTCCAAATCAGAAAACATCACCTGAACGCAAATGGAGAATCAGCTAAGGCGACAACGCCAGCGTTGGGAATCACCGGAAGCAACTTGCCTTTGTGCAAATCCCACAAAAGCACGGGCAGCAAGAAGCCTTTTGAAACGCAGGGCAACAGGCCAAAATCAACAGTTGGTCCTCTCTCTAGTGCAGCCAAAAGACCCCCTTTGCTGATAAAGGTCCTTCAGTTACAGTTCAAAGCGAATGGCGCGTTTCACCATTCACGCGCGTCTGATTGAATTTCTGAAATGATCTCAAAAATGCCAGGATCACTTTGACACCATCGTCTGCTCATGGACCACCACGATGTCCCTTAGGGCAAATCATTCAACTATCTCTTCCCAACAAGACATTGGGGTCGAAGCATGTCAACATCCAACAAACACGGGCACTGCCAACAAATGAGCTACCATAGCTACAACAAACCCTTACAGTAACTGGCATACTTGTCTGGGAGGCAATGTCATCCAATTCTATGTTTCTTGGATAGGGAGTAGCTCTGATCACTTCAGGCAAAAGGTCTGCAAAACCGCTGGGGAGTTGACGTGTGCCAAGCCTGTCCTTCGAGCACCTGTCAAAGTGATCTCGGGTCCAGTTCCACCAATAGTGTTCATCCAAGATCATCATTAATTACATGTGTATCAAGTTATTTCATGCGAGGCATGTCTTTATAGAATAGATGCTGTTTAACATATTATATCAATTTATATCATATTATTGTAGATGTACGCAAAGATAGTATGGTTCAAGCATGTCTTTGAGTGAGAACAGCGAGAACTGGATTGATCAAGAGTGACACAAAACAGAAAAAAGAAAACAAACAACATTTTCTTCGGCAGCCTCCCGCGCGGAGGCGTTGCTAACAACCATCCAACCATCGCAGGCAAAAATGCCTAAACCTCGGTATAAACTGAGGAGGAGAGACACTCTCAGGCCTTTGCTTCAAGCGCCAAGAAAGTTGACTTCAGAAGCAAAGTTCAACAATCAGTTCCTGCCTCTTTCTCGTTGCCATTCCATAAGTTTTGGTTCCTCACGATGTGAGTAGGGCTGGATTCCACCATGGTCGATTGCGTCTTGACCGTTTAGGTTTGGTTTCAGCAAGCTCTTAATGGACAAACAGTCCTGCCCGGCGTGTTGCACAAGGGCCTGGACCGGGTGACACTTTGTGACACTTTCGTGCAATCGTCCTGCTAGAGTCTGTATACGTTCAAAGCTCTGCCACCAGCGCTGCTTTGCCAGTACGAGTGTCACCCCCAACTAATTTGCAGCTGCATTATTATATATATATATGCCTTTATATATACATGACATTACAGCAAACTGATTTGGGGCAGCTATATAACTTGTTTGTCCTACGGTCAGCCATAAGTTTGTCATTCCTATCACGCACAAAATGCACATGAGCGCTCCGGTTCCCAGGTTACACATGTCACTGATATGCCAATGCTTGCCGAAGGCACCCAGCAAAAGATCGTCGGTCTGAGATAACCGCCTGATTACAGAACCAGTTTGTCACCTGATTACAGAATCATCGCTAGTAGGTTGGAGGCCATCGCTATTAGGTAGGAGAGGAGGCCATTGCTAGTTGTAGGATGTCTGTGTGCAGGGTTTACCCTGGGCCTTTCAGCAAGACATCTCGCGTCCACGATACCTCCCAACGCTCCGTCCATCACAGCGCAAATCTGCAGCGACTATGGTCCACTCACTCCGGTGGCACATCCGCCTTGGCCAGATTGTTTGGAGAGTCCGGGATCACCGAATACCCAGCCTGTTTCACACAGGTGAAGAAAAGTGCTGACCGGTGTCATGTTTCTGGCAGGTGTTGGTTATGGATGTTATGGCCACGCCTGGCCAAGGCAGGACATGTATTGTCCCCATTCTGCAAATGGATAGAACCCACCGGTGCCTCGGATCGAATTGGCAAAAAAGGCAGAAGAAAAAAGAAACACTACTAGCCGCTACTAGTAGCTCCTGGCCTTACTACTAGGAGCAAGAAGCTACTAGGAACAAAGGGCATGGCTACTAGGAGCAAGAATGCTACTGTGCTAGTAGCGCACTCGAATTCCACACTTTCCTTTCCACTTTGCCGCAAACAAGCTACTCGAATTACACACAGTTGCCACCGTCGCGTGTGAAAAGTCTGCGAGGAGTTTGTCCTCCTGACATGGCCGGGTGCTTTCTGTTGGCATGTCAACAAAAAAAGACTTCACCCTCAGGCCGACAAGCCAAAACCCAGCCCATCGGAATCAATTCAAAATAAAATCAAAAAAATATTCAAATTAAGCCCTCTGGAAACAAATATATAACTGTTCAGTTGTCAAATCTCAGGCATCTAGCTCAGTAAAAGCTTTTGTTCCCTGATCATTCCCCCAAGGCTCATGTTGGCCTTCGGTTCTGAGATACCAAATGAGTGGAAAGTCTGAGTCAGTCGGCTCCTTCACGGCTTTTGCACCACTCAACATCAAGCAGTCTTGCAGGTAAGCATCCTGCACGGGTTCACACAAGCTCCTGACCTATGTTTCTGGAATTTAGACAAAATTGCAAAAGGCCGCACATGCAGTGCACACGACAAGGGGCCCTCGTCCAACATGCTTCGCACGACACCGTGCCACTCTTGCATTTAAAGGTTTTCAGAATCCCCAAATGTCCGGTGAGTCATCTGCGACCTGGCACGACGCCATCTAATATGTGGCTTGTCAGGAAACCGTCTTGCTCGAAATGCAGGTGACGTATATTATATATATATATGTGTGTTTTTACAAAGGCAGAGAACACTGAAAGAATTGGCATTCCAAAAAGAACAATGGGACTCCTAGCAAGGGTGTGCAGGCTACTGTTACCAATCTGCCTTTGGCATCATCAAGGTTTGCAAGGTGAAGCCAGGTACTCAACTGCCAATCCACCTTGTCTTGGCAAACATCCGCATGGTTTCCAAGCTGCTCTACGGCCCTCCTGGTCAGAGCCTGGACCTGACCTCAGTTTTGGCACAGCGCAAGAGTGACAAGCGATGGCCTCCAACCTACTAGCAATGGCCTCCTACCAATGGCGATGGCCTTCATCTAATAGCGATAGCCTCCACCTAATAGCGATGACCTCCTCCTACCTCTGCAATTCATCCTTGCTCACTGAGCATGACACTGAAGATCTTTGAGGCACTGTTCGCCAAAAAGATCGCTTTGCAATCTGCAGTCGGGACGCTTCGGTGCCAAATCAATGCACTCCCAAACAGCAACAGCAACGTCAAAAAACAAGCAGGTGTTGCCACGGTCAGAGCAATGAGAGGTCCTTGAACATCTGTCTTGACCAACTGCTCATTGTATGATCATCTATAACCATAACAAAAACTAAGGCACGCACAGGACATCATGTATGGTTGATGTCAGAAAGGCAACCTCGGGTTCCTGCGGACGGAGCTTGACTTCACAAAGACTTCGATTTCCCATCAGAATCATCACTAAAAAACAGCAGCTGGTGGTCAATGGTCAATGAGTCCATGGTATTCCATGGTCACATTTCAGGCAGTCCATCTTCAATGTCCACGAGTACTCTTTGTAGAGTCCAATCTCGGAGACCTGTTGCCACACCTGCCGGCGCCGGCGAGTTTGCCGTTTCTTGCCGTCGCACCTTCAAGACATTTTGTGAGGCCAGAAGTGCAGTCAGTGCAGTCAAGCGACTTAGCAGTAAAACATGTTTAAAGACCACATTTCACAAATATTGAGACACGGAAGGCGCGGCGCGGCCTTCTGCATTGTATTCACATCAGGCCTTACCAAAGCAAGGCGCTGCACATCGCATTTCGGGCTCAGCTGCTTCTCTGCCGGGCTTTCGGGCTCTGCTTGCCATCCGGGTACCAAGTACACCAATGGGCCATTGTTTGGCCACCTGGAATCCATTGTTTCATATTGTTTCAACTTCCCATCAGAACGTGAGAAGTTTCCAGACCTCTTGATTCCCCATTGCTTTGGCTGGAAAAGCTCCTGCACCCAGCGTCGGCTCGGAAGTCAAGGAAGAACTGGGCGTCTGTGTATTGGAATAGAAAAATCAAAACAAAGACCCCGTGAAGATCAAACATAATACAAAAGAGACCACAACCCATTCGTTGGGGGGTCTCCCTAATTCTTCAATTGCACATCCAACTGCTTCCTCTCGACTACAGTAAACCTTCGTTGCCATTGTGTTTGCTTAGAGACACTCCTCGGCTGGAGCACTGCTGAAGATCATGTGATTGTCACACGCAAATATTCCAATGCCTCAGTCAGTCGTGCTTGGAGTGTCCAGAAGCCGAACGAGACAATGCGGGTAGTCCAAAAAAATCCAAAGAAATACAGTATCACCCCTTGGCCTGCGCAAACACAGAACGAATATGAACGAATCCATTCTTTCTTGGAACGAGGACGAGGGAACGGTTCACCGTCCGTGGGTACTCTCGGTGCTCTCAGTGGCACCTTCGAAGAACTGCTGTGCCAAGAGCTTCGCCTCAGAGGAACGACGGTGAAGCGCCCGAAACGACTCCGATCGAGGAACGTTCCGCTGCGCCAAAAAAGGAACGACGGACCGCACCTGATCCCCTGGACGCACCAATGTGAAGCAAAGAGTTGAAGCACCTCAACCGGTTTACAACATGCGATGCCAACAGGTTGTGCTTGAATTAAAGATGGTTCCAGCTGAACAGGTAAAACCGCAGAGATTGAAAAGGCCTCACAGGAGTCACATGAATTGTGCAGTAACTGGTGACGAAATGGGACGTGGCACATCGGTGCCGTAAGAGAAGACTACTACGTATTAGTTCTTGACAAGTTGAAGAAGAATCTCAGAAACACTATTTAGACAGATTGGCAAAATAGATGTAGTTTGGGCTACTTTGCAGTGACACTATATGAAGGGATTGCTGCATTCCACCGATTCTTTTTTGAACCGTCAGGATTCTAAGGGCTACACCATATACAGTGGTTCCGGTCGACGTCGCGTCAACCCCCACCTCAGGGCTGTCCAATTGTCAAGTGACCACTTCGCAGTTCTTGGGGTCAAACAGCCAAAAGCAGCAGCCACAGCATGGTGCCTGGCGCATATGGGAGCTCAAATAAGCTAAGCAAAGGCAAGCCAATTGTGGATCAGATTTTGCTACCTGATGTCTTCAAGCCATTGCAGATCAATACCCTTCTTTGGGGCAAATCTAGCTTGGCTGTTTTGAGCGGCTTGCAGTGGCAAAGGCCCGTGTGGCAGGTTGTATTGACCAAAGCGTGTTGAACAACATCTAACAATCATAAGAGGGACTGGAGCCTGAGCTTAGCCTATCTTTTGTTTGGTTCATGATCTGAGTATCATCTCTGAAGCCTCTTGACATGATGCCCTTCCGAAGCTTGAGCCAGGGCTCAACTAACCAAGGAGTCCAATACCTTGGCCGGAATTCTCTCCATAACTCTCCAGTCCAAGACGACTCCCAAGCGAACTGAAGCCAAAACGACTCCCCCTCCTCAGTCACGTATTGGTGTGCTGGAACACATTCCTTTCACGAAGCCGGGTGGAAAGCCTTGAGCTGACCCAACTTGCATTGCGCACCCCTTCCAAGCCACTTTCTTAATGATTTCCGCTATTGGCTTATCGTAAACATGTTGACAGCTACAAGTATTTGGGGTGGTGCAAAGCCTGCGATCTGCCTCTGCACATGCTTCGAAAATGCGTTGCTCGCCCCGCGATTCAGGGCAGCTGTCAAAGTGATACGACGACTTCCTCAATTCAGTCTTCTGCGCTTTGCGCATGGCGCATTCCAAAAATATCTGGGCTCGGGCCTCACGAACCCAAGCTTGTTCTAAACGAAGGTAGTGTAGGGTCCTGAGTTCGACAGTTCTTTTGAAATGTTTGATTCCAACTCCAATCCGACAACAACAAATGGATCGAGCAAGGAGATTCCAGCTAAATACGCTTCATTTTGTATCTTTTGCTACTACTTACAGTAGTACCTTTAAGGCATACCATCTAAGGAGCTTGCCGCCCGTGTCTCCTGCACAATGCCAGTTTCTCTGCAAAGTGCATGTGTTCTGTGCCAGATTTTGCTTGACTTGCATGTGTCAAAAATGTTCGACATTGCTCAATTTGCCAAACCTTTGCCTGGTCCAGGTGACAGTATGCGTCGAGACTGTATCCTTCGAGCACCCACAGAGTACCTCTATATAATCAGGGATTGTTCAAAGCGCTGTGCACCGCCAAGAACGAGGCGCTGACTTTGGCCCTTCACCAACAGTGCTTGGAGTATTGTACCTTGGCTGGCAGGACAATTGAATGATGATTTACCCGCACAAAAAAGCAGCACTTTGTTGAAATTTGCTAGAGAAATATCTTGCTGAGTCCCCCGAACACCCTTCAGAAATAGAAAATAGACTCTAACCCAGTAGATAGGGAACTCTTCGTTCCATACAAAGATATAATGTGCAAACAAGGTGACGAGCCGGGTCCAGGTAGTTTGGACACCCAGGCCGAAGCGCCGCTCTTTCCTTCGCAGCAGAAACATCATATGAACTCCGCACAACAAATCAGTTGCTTACGTGTTGAATTAGTGGCAATACTAAATGATACTAAATGTACCTAGCAGAAAGGGAGAAACATGGAGAAACCATTTCTTGTCAGAGTAGTGGCAGACTTAAGTGCACCGACCTTTGATCCCTGGAACTGGCCGGTCATCGTGCAGAATGAAGCCTTGGAGCTAGTGTCCGAATCAAGATTTCGAGGTCGGTTGTGAGCCAAAGCGTTTCGAGGTGCCTGGGCGTTTTGTGGTGCCAAAGCCCCAACCTGGCACAAGTCGCAAGAAGTGATGAAAGAGCAGCGGCAAGGTGTTTGGAGAAACTCAAGTCAGGCTGGCTCGGAAGCTTCGGCTTTGTTTGGCCGAGCGCTCTGTCCATCATCCCATATTGAGAAGGCCTGGGAGCAAACAGCCGTCGAAGTTGAAAATAAGAGAAAGTGAAGTGGTAAGGAGCAGGCCCTGGAATGAGAGCACCACCCTGCACATGAAGGAGGCATGCATGCTGCACAGGAGTTTTTTAATCGCAGATTGATCGTGCTCAGGGAAGTTGCAGTATGGCCTTGACATCTACATTTCTACGCCAACCGCTATAGGTTGGAATTGTAAAACCGCCAACTAACTTCTCTTAAGGACAACGAGACAACAATCCAGCATTTAGGCAGCCTTCTCTGGAACCCTTCTTGGTGAAATGCTGTAGCGCGGCCTGGCACCCAATTCATTACAGTACTGGCACCCAAATCAGTACAAAACCAAAAATATCTGCCCGTGAGTGATGTACGAAAGCGGCACAGTCGAGCTGGGTGTACCCTTTGACACCACTGTCAACATCATGGGCACCAGGTCCAGGCCTGGGTCGTGCTGATCTCACAACAACTTCCCAAAATCATGGGGACAAATCGGGACGACGAAAAGGCAGCACAACGACGCCAGCAACATCCACATCAAAGGCTACAACATGGCACAATCAAAATATCCCAACGGCTGACAGCATGGCCTAAACTACATTAAACTACCATGCACGCACTGTGAAGCACAGTAGTTACGACAAAGCATTTTGGAGACAGTTCTATAATCTATATCTGTAGTGGACCTGACCCAAGATAGCGACACCTTGAAACCTGGACACTGACAAGCACAGGACCATGCGGATGGAGGAGGTAGTGCATAGAACTTCTTTTGAACCTTGTATGGCCTGTAGGATGAATGAGTGATAAGAATTGATCACAGAAAGGAGAGAGAGAACATACGCCTACGTACAACGAAAATTCAGCTTCCGAGCATTTGACGCAGCTTCCGTGTCTCTTGGATCCTCACGATAGAATGTGGTTGCCATCATTCGGTGGAGGGCCCGGCCAACGACGCGGCGTCAAAGAAAAGGCCTTGCCAGCCCCCATGAAGCCTCACGGACAACGAAGCACTTGCAGGTCCTTCATCGAAGCCGTTCACCAGTGCATTTGGTGTGTCATTGAATTCGTCAAATCAGCCACCTCTTTTTGTTTACATACATCTATTGTCTTGGTTCACAAACATGCCCCATGCCCCCACAAACGCCATCGCCTGAAGAAGCTCTGGGATAAGTGCCTGGTCCTGGAGCCCGGATCTCCGTCTCCTCCTTGAGACGTGTCTTGAGAGGAAGGGATTTAATTGGGAGGTGTGAGAGAGATCGCTGCGCTCTTTGAGAGAAAATTATGAGTTGTGCATTCAAAAAGAGAGACCCCACAAGCGGCGTTGGTGGTGACATTTCTTCTCACATTTGCCTTTTGGACCTTTTGAGCGCTCTTCGAACCCAAAAAGAATCCTTATGAGGCCTTCCAACCCAAAGATCTCCAAAGTACACCTTACATGGATTGGTCTTGCACCTGTTTGGCACTGGTGCCAAATCCATAGCCAGGACTTTTGCGATGTCGTGATGAGTAGACCTGCCAGAAGCAGAAGAATGATGTGCAGCAGCAGGTGTTTGTTTTTGAAAAAGCGCGTATTTTTACAATGTCTTTGAGTGACCTGTGGTCATTGAGATATTTGGCCTGTGGTGCGACCACTTCTTTGCCATATGCTCCCGGCCTGACAAATGGTATGATAAATGCATGCATCACGCCTACGCTGCCTTGCCCAAATATCTCTCCGTGTTCTTGCACCAAAACCAGAGATTGGAAAGACACACACAAAAAGCAAAGATCTTCCAAGTTCCTCACCCAGGAACTTGTGCTGCCGCTTGTAGGCCCCTTGTCTGAAACCTTTCCAGAACCGTGCAGTCCCTGACCTCTTCCCAAACTGAGGAAAGCATTCTGGTTTCTTCTCATCTGTTGTCGTATCTGTTGAACAAACAGGTGCGATTTTGCCCTTGTACTTGTACCCAGGCCGCGTTGGGCAAAGCAATGTGTCAATCGGATTTTAAATCATACACTGTGCAGCCAGTTCAACTGTCAAGGGGAATGCACGAAAGCATTGGTTGGCCTGTCTTTGACACCACGGAAGCTGTACTTTGGCGCACGTCTGAGGGTTGACATGTGCATAACCTCAAACAGTGTCTTGACAAAGGGTCATGAGATTCCACAAATGTTCACCCTTTTGTATGCAAACTACAGAAAAAGCAGCCGCAAAAGCAAGCATTCCGGGCACAGCTATGCTCCGGACAGACTGCCCGACGGGTCCATTCTGGCAGGGTGGTCCGTGGATTCTTTGGCAGGTTGCGAAACCCATGATCATTGGCACCGCACGCCGCTGGCCCACCTTGACTCTTCGAGGGCTTGAAGGTGCGGTCGTAGCACGAGCCTCCACAAAGCAACCTTTTGGAAAAGTGTCCGCTGTGTCCACCTTTTTTAGGCTTCATAAGGCAGCCAATTCCCTTTTCTTCCGCCTTTTCTGGTCAGGCATTATGACACACGACACGTTTATCATTTTTCTGCACTGAGATCCAATCCGATGGCGATTCAGGAGCAGCGTTTGGCCTGAGATGACCAAATAGTATCTTGCCTAAATCTTGCCTACTAGATCCTACTACGCACTACAAAGTACATCGAATTACTACTTGTGGTCAGGAGAAGGGGCCCACATGTATCCACAAGTCGTGATACATAAGTTGCTCCTGTATTTCGCCACCAAATTTCATACTTCCAGGTGCAACTTGGTGTTTCCGTTCTTGGCTGTTTCACGATATCATTGGCTTCATTTGATCGAGAGTCTCTGCTCTTGGAGTCCCTGGTGGCTCACCATTTTCCTGCCAAGTTGTGAAATGGCATATCTTTGGGCAGAACTGTTTGACATTGGCAGCGCAATCCTCAGACACCTCCCAGTGGGCATTGCCCAATGGCTTTTGCTCCATTCGAACTTCAAAAGATTCAAAAGGTCGGTGGTCGCTTTCCTAATCAAACTCGTTCTCCCAAAAGAAACAAACTCGTTCGTTCATCGCAAATCATGCCCGTCGAAAGATGTGTGCCGATGTCCGTCGATGATTCGATGATGTCGATGTCCCAAGATCACTGCTCCCCTCTCAACCTTTTGATCCTTTGGTCCTTAGACTTCGCTTTGGCATCATGATGCATCATCTGTGGGGGCTGAGCCACTGGATCGAGGCAGTGCAAGCGGCGAAAGCGTTCACGGCGTTCACGCTCACACAATTCAGGCCAGGCAGATGCTACATGTTTTCAAGCAAATCACTTTTTCGCTTCTGACGGTCTTTCGCTCTTGGCTTACTTTGATGTCTCTGTGCAGGCGTTGGAGATTAGGAAATGAAACATTGCGTATCGTCAACCAGTTACCTTGTCCCTTATTCAGCAAGACGACACTAAGACGACACTAACCAACAAGCTTGAGGGCTTCCAGTGCTTCCAGGTTCTCCAAATCCAAGACTGTGAAACACGATCGCTTGCTCATCCGACCTTTTTGATGATTTGTACCACGTCCTTCACTGTTTGTGCAAATGCCTTGAACTGGAGTATATAATATGATGTATATAATATGCGTACGACCTATGTCCATACAAATTGTCAAAGAAGGGCTGAAGTCTGACGTCCTCGTCCATGAGCTGATGGTCTTTCCCACATCTTTGTGGGTTGTGTTTGACCTGCAACCAATACAATTAAATACAGTAGATACCGCAAGCAGAATCCAAAATCTGAGAAGAACCCGTGTCCTGCCATCTTCTTCAAAATGCTCTTCAAAACGTTCTAAAGCAGAAACGTCTCAAACGGGCATGCTGCACAGACATGCCCCACACCAAAGCAACTTTGAACCTGAGCGTGAGCAGTTTGCAGCTGTTCCTGTCTGATATGCTTTCCCGTGTTGCTTGTGAATGAACATGCTCTTGTCTTGCAATATCTTGTATGGCAATGACTGTCCAAGAAGAGATTTGTGAATTCGAAGACAAAAGTCCTCGCGACAGTGCGGCGGGGGGTTGAATTGGTCTTTCCTTGATTATTGTTACGACCAATGAATGACGCAAGCTTCATTTATCAGCAACTCTCTTCAGTGGGCGCAGTGTGTTGCAGGGTTTTTGAAAAAGCAAAGGATACCCAGCACAAAAGCTTGTCCGATTTGCTCGTGGCACTCCTCGATTTTGTTCTTCTCCGCAGGAAGGATCACCGGTGCCTTGCATAGTGGCGAATGCCACATGATGTGTGAGCATGTGTGAGCGTTTTTTTTTGTTTCTTGATTTCTTGTCAAGTCAGCGACCGTGTAGTCCGGGATTTGACCACGTGGCTTGGTGTATATCCTGACAGTGTTCATGGAGACTCTAGCTCGATGTCAAGTGTCGTCACACTCTAAGACTTAAGATGTCAGGCTATGGACTCAGCCTCAAGAGGCTCATATATCTCCACATCATCTCAACCAGGCCATCAAGGTTCCATTCGTGATGGGCACAAATGGGAACATGATGAGGCACCTTAGCAACAGCGACGGTGCATGTTGCATATCGTTTTCTGCAATGTCTACTTCACGAGAAGCACTCATCTTCACTGCGGCCCTACCTCGGCAATGATATCTAGCTCTTCAATTGTGATCTGATCGATCTTGTTCATCACATAAATCGCAGGACAATACTTTCGATTGCCCTGGAAGAAACAAATCAAGAGACATGTCCTGTCTGTCCGAAAATTGCTCGCTCTACCTGTCACCACTACGGTCCACTGCCAAACGACGCATGGAACCCCGGAACCCCCTTCTGTACCCGAATCAGGATGCCAGCGCCTCAAGTGTATCTATGATGTCATCCATTGTTGCGTTGCATCTGATAGAAACTTGCGCATTGGATATTCTGTACTCCTTCAGAACCTTGGATGATTCAATCAAAAACAAATCGATAGGTGCAATGTCTCCCGGCAAAAAGCTTGCATGTCCAGGAGCCTGCATGATACTGTCCTCATCGCAGTCCTCGCGTGGACAAAATATCCTAGGGTACATGTCCCCAAATCTTAATTGCACAAAAAATTGCCAACACCGACTCCATGGTGCCGGGTGTGGTTGAGCAATGCTAATGTCACATTGCAGATGCATTGATGCATTTCCTTGTTGAGGGAGACATGCAGGAGCGCCATTTCAGCGTTTGTCTCATATTTGCCCGGATATATTTAGCAACCAACATGCCAAAATGTGATCAGACTGATTGCTTCATCTACATCAGAAAGCGAAGCGAAGCCTCAACATACGCCCACAAATAAGACGGTTTCAAGTGTATGCCGTGTATGCTGTATGCCGTTGTTTCCTGGTGTTCATACGACATGTCGTGGTGGGGGTGTAGCAGGTGTGCTATTTCTGTCCCCAAAGAGATTCAAAAGAGTTCGTCTGCGTGTCAAAGCGTTCGGCGATTGAAGTAGTTTATATCGAAGCATTAGGTCGGTGAAAGCCACCGCGGATCTAAAACATTGAGTAGAATGCTGGGTCGGGGATGAATCATGATGAATCCCGCGAAAGCACCAACGACTTTGGCAAGTCCTGAAGCTCACAGCCTGGTGCCATATTCAAGGCAATACCACCCTTCTCCTCTCAAGTCGTGGTGGACAAAGTGCTACATGGATCTACGTGGATGGTTTGGTGCTGCGAAAATAAAGATGCCATGACACGGTCCCGCTTCTTGAAGAGGATGTTTGGCGGCGACTTGTTCAACCTGATCCTGAGGACAAAGTGGTTGGTTTATCAAACTGGTCAAAGTGGTTGGTCTTCGCAACCTCTTTCTACGTCAAGCAAATCAACTGGTAGCGCACCCAAAACCCTCGAGCTCGTACTCGATCTTGCGCTTATGCAGGATCGGCTTCATCACATCTAAGACCTTGGCCAAAAAGAGGCTTCCTAGAGTAGGGTAGACCACAAGAAACTTTGAGCAAAGCATAGTGGAGCCTGATCCACAAGGACACTGGAAAGAAAACGCTTTTCCATTCAGAGCACTTGCTCAAACACTCACATTTGCTTGCCTGAAAGTACTTCCAACTTTGCAAACATCATCTTAGCGCATGACAATCAAGATGAGGCTGCAGCTGTATGCCACACTGATCACCTGCAAGACGCTTCAGTCAGCAAATATCAAAAGAAAATCGACCACTCGAGGCCTTCTCATTGGCGCTTGAAAGACAAAAAACAAGATATATCTATAGTGCGGGCGATCTACTTGCGACATCTTGCAGCATGTCCATGGAAATGTCTGACAGCATTGCTTTGCATTGTGCATTGCTTTCGGTCGAACCTGCTTTCCTCGGCCCTTGCCATCCTTGGCACCCTCGATGATACCGGGCAAGTCCAACAGCTGGATCTTGGCACCCTGACCGTGGTCAGGTTCTTGAGTCAGAAAACAAGCCAAAGCTGCTGAGGTCAGAAGACTTTGCAGGCTTGCTGCTTGAGGCGGTTCCAACATGTTTTAGCAAAATGACTTGCTCATGCCAAATTGACTCAAATTGACAATCCTTTGCAGCTTTAAAGAAAAATGCACAGTGTCACAGTGCCTTGTAATTAAAAACACCAGGTACACAGGTCAAAGTGGTGAACTCATATGAAGCCACCTGACCAGCCGCATGATCTGACGCATGGTTCGTGAAACAAGCGAAGCTCCGGAGCCGCTGCGAACCGGAACAAGCATCGGTCGATGGTTCCTTCGTGCTGCTCGTAGTAGCTATTTGCTACTAGTAGTAATGCCATTGTTACTAGTAGTGATGCCCTTGCGACAAGTAGCTTCTTTTTGCTTCTAGTAATGCGCTGCCTCGCTGCTACTGCCCGTCATCTTGTTCAGCAAGGTGGATTTGCCAACCTCGGTCGTGGACTGGGAGGCACACGACAAGGACGGTCCAGGTGGACTTTCCCACAAAGCGTCTGGACAATCTTTATTGAGAGATCCTTTTGGACTTCGCTTTATCCTTTTTACCCAAAGTCATCCCCCCATTTTCCTTGATATTTACATATTTCACACCACTGGGGGGGGGCAACTGAATCCAGAATTTTGGGGTCTCCACATCCAAACCTACCAGTGGACGTGAGTCATCTGAGACCTGCACCGACGGAAATCCAATAAGGCCAACTCTGGCATCTCCCGTCTTGGAGACCTGCGCACAGGCGCAGGTCCGCAGGTCTAAGTCACCGTACTCATCCGTACTCTGTTTGAACATCTTTGGACGTCCGACTCTTCCGTACTCGAGACAGATTAGCGTCCTTTGTCCATCCGCTGCTGCTGAAAGTAGTCTTCATCCAGGCCTCAAAACCTTGCTGTCCACCTCCACCACCGCTACCTCTCGTGCCCTCCGACACAATGGTCGCTCGTAACTTGGCAAGCTTTGCCTGTCAAGCGAGCGACTAGAAAGACTATGTTTCTACTTTGTCACTGGGTTCTTTGGGTGTCTCGCTATTCATATTCAAACAAAGAAAGAAGCAAACACGACTGCTAGCAATGATGTTGCTCAGTAGCTGTGGTGCGCCTTCAGCAACCCAAGATGCGCATTGGTTGCTTTGTTCTTCTGCGTCCGTGCCATTTCGGCCTCTTTGGAAGTTCAGCGAAACCAGGGAGCTTCGCAAGACAAACCAAGGACACCTACAAGTGTGGCTGGTTTCTCTATGATTACTCGCACCTGAGAAAAATGATGGAGAATAAGAATATAAAGCAATCTCTAACACACAATCTCATGCTGCACCTCAATCTCGGCAATCTTTTGCAGCGCGGTCATCTTTGCAAGGAGAGCACCTCAAACCATAGCGGATCGGACGAGTGCACCAGTCTTTAGCTGAAAGCATCTGAAGTCTCGATTGATGCATGTCTGAGCTGCTCACTCAAGAGCTGCTGCTCTCGCTAATAAACCTAATCTACTAAGCTAATCAAAATACAGTAGAAACCAAAGTACTGCAGACTGCAGCAACTCATCACTGGTGTCTTGCATCAAAAGTCAATTACGCTATAATGCCGCACCTTCTTCGTGCCCCAATTACAATACTCCAATCGAAGTAAAACTGTCGGCAAGCTTTCGCAAGACCCCTTTTTCCAAGTCAAAGCCGCAAGGCTCACAGGCTCCTGAAGCGCTCCTAGAGCCCACCCCACCCCTGGCGGCTTTCCAGACTCCCTCCAGAGCATCCCCCATGCTCTGTGGGACAGCATGCCGATTAGAGCCAAGATACTGTAATTTGAAGCAAAGGATATGTGCTATATGTATATAAGATAAGATTATGACATCTTATGAATATATTTGTGACTTTAATTTGGGATATCGTCACCGGTCATCGGCACCATAAGACTCTCCAAGTTTGCTTGTTGTTTCACGCTGCGCTGCCAGAAGCAGGCTCCGATCGGGCCGCAGGTTTCAGCGTCAAGCCTTTTCAGTTTGAAAAGTCACTGGCTGATTCATGCGTTCAGCTGTCATCCCCTTTCATCTCTCCTGGCATCACGCAGCACGCACCAGCACGACAAACGACCAGCTCTACGCTGCATTTCACCTCCCTACGCTCCAGCTCGAGAGGCCACAGGCATGTCCTGCCGCCACCAATCGCCACCAAGAAACAAAGCAGAAAGACCACATTGCGTGGCACCTCCACATCCTGTTCTTGCATGTCCTGGCAAGACAAACGTCAAAGGCAAACATCCGGCTGTTCCTCATTGGAGGCAACTCAATTGGCTGCGAAGATGTCAAGGTTGGGTGACTCTAATTCTGATCACATGGCATCGCTCTCCTGTACTTTTCTTTGCTCCTCTGCAAATGCACCTCGCAGGAAATCACAAGACACGACGTGCTGCCCAGCAAGCCTTGATAGCCTTGTTGCTCCTGCGTTGGAGCTGTTGCAGACATGTCCTTAGAGAAAGAAAGGAATACAGTACACTAACTTAGTAGTAATCCCTTCACTTCTTCATCATCTACGTCACCGAGCGGCATCCATCAGTTGTTCAAGCTCCAACTCGAGGCTGCACGGAACATGACTCGACGGCGGGACCGCCTACAGGGATGACAAGGGGGCTTGAAGTCGTTCTCTCAATGGGACTTGACACCACATACAATGCTGATCAAGGCTGGGCGCCTCGGTTGCCGTGGTGCCTGCGGTCAAAGTAGCGCTGCACTTGTTACTAGTAGCGATTAGTAGCGATGCACTTGTTACTAGTAGCGATGCACTTGTTATACTAGTAGCGATGCACTTGCTACTAGTAGCGATGCACTTGCTACTAGTAGCGATGCACTTGTTACTA
>CAXAMN010021618.1:998085-1020776 GCA_963970005.1 Durusdinium trenchii
CTAACACTAACACTAACACTAACACTAACACTAACACTAACACTAACTACTACGACTACCACTACCACTACCACTACCACTACCACTACCACTACCCCCCCTTCTACTACTATATACTACTACGACCGTCAACAAGCCTTTATAAAGGCCTGGCCTACGGTCAGTGATTCAGTGGCAGCATGTCCTTTGCAGGGTCTTTTGCCAAATGAACAAAGTTGGATTGGATTGAAAACCAAAAAGGGTCTTAGTCGTCGCCAGTTGTTAGCCAATGAGATTTGGCCCAAAAACAACATGAAAAAGGCGAATGCCAGAAGCGTTCCCTTTGTGACCTATATATTTCTCCACCCAGAGAGTGAAAGTACTTGACGCAAAAAGCATGTGCTGAGGGAGCTCTCGCCCTTTTGACAGAAGGTGTGATTGCGCAAATGCGGTGGAATTTGCTTGCAGATTTGGCGGTGGAATCAAACGATAGAAAGCCTGAAGAGTACGGTATGAGATGTCTGGAATTGATTGCACTCTCCTCACAAAATGCACCTAAAGCTAAATAGCTTCACAAGTATCAACTAGTATCAACATGAGATATTACCATCACACCAACCACATCCAACCCTGTGCCGTTGTTCATGCATAGATACATATGATGCATCATCTTAATATGCGGAATCCCAAGAAGAAACAAGTCGGCAAGCATCCGAAGCAAACGTCCGAATCGATCATCAGAAAGCCTCGCATGGTTCTCCTTGAGGATATTGTCTTCTTCGTCAGTCCAGGGCTGTTGGCCCTTCTGAAGTTCTTTCCTTGGGTGTTCAAGTGCAAGGGGGGAAGGAGGCCAAGAACTGCATGGGTTTAGACATATTAATATGGAATTGTGTCATTGGGGCCTAAGGAGCGTGCTGTTTCATCTTCATCTCATTTAGCGTGTCTCCAGCTCCAATCCTTCACTGACAGTCATACGTTCTCTTCAGCTCCCTTTATCCTTCTTTTTTCCAAGAGCGTAGCGCTCCCATGCGCTCCCTGCTTATGGAGATGTCCTGTCTAGAACATCACGTCGATATGTGTCATCCTCGTAGTTGTCGAGAATCGCAGCAAACTCAGCCGTGGACCTCATGCATCTCAATTGAGTCTATCAGTCTATCACAAAACCGGAGCAGCTGCACTGTTTGGTTCGTTTGAAGTTAAAGCACGCAAAAAGGGATGGCAAAGCACGGCACTCGACAACGCCTTTCTCTTGCACTTTGCGAAAAAGCCTAGAGGCCAGCAATCTCAAAATCAGAAAGAATGATCAAAAGGGACCAAAACAGCTAGGACGCTGGCAACTCTGCAAAGACGCAGCTGTTGACTTGTGCACATTGGAAGAAGGACTGCAGAATGAATTGAAGGAGCCCTTGGTTGCTAACTGCATCATACTGCATCTCAATGCACGATAACAAGCTACATTACAAGGGCAAAGGCAATGAGAATAAAGTCTGGTCTTCAAAGCGGTACCAATCCTCTGAAAGAGCGGTACCAATGCCGTGAAAGAAGGAATGCCCTGGGTCCGAAGCCAATGAGGTCTTTGTATTTGGTGTTGTTCTTGGTGCTGGTGAGCAAGGGGTCTGTCATGATCCGGTAGATGCCTCAAACAAATGTTGCCTTACTCCTGATTCTGCCAGCAGCGGACTGTTGAGTTGAGCCCGCCACGCATGAAGAACGATAGTTCAAAGAAAAGTACGATGTTGGTGTGGTGAGCCTCCAGGCCAAACAAACACTGGAAAAGAAGCACTGATGGGTCTTGCTTTGCACGAGGCCAAATAAGAGTCTTTCTTTGTGCAAGGCCAAACAGTCCGCCTTCACAATGCTGTATATCAACTCCACCAGCATCGACTGCAATTGTGGACTCAACCGGCGGTACCTTAAAAAAATAGAAGGATATTCATTGAGAGGAAGCAAAAGGTCCAAAAGTGGTTTCATCAAAGCACGAGGTGAAAGTTTGGCGCCCAACTTCTCCAAGAGATGGAACAGGTTTTCCACGACCCTAGAGTCTGTAAGACCTCCCAAATCATTGCAAACGGTGTTGCAGTGCCTTTATATAGATCCTTACAGGCATTCCACACATTCCATGGCGCCTGAAACCTCGTTCTCCACCGTGGTATTTGCAAGCACTGTGTGAACCCCTCGCTGTCGATCCACCTTGGGTCAAGGCTCGCCAAAGTTTCGCTACATCATTTGGGTGAAGGCGCACAGCATAACAGAGTTCTACAAGCGAACACGTGAACCGTGAAGCAAAGCAAATCATATATTTATGTGTGTGTGTGTGTTTGCATCTATACATGTTTACATGCCGGAAGGTCTCGACTCGCTTACAGGGTAGACATGCTGATGACCGCAGTGCCTCAAAACGACCGCACGACCTGATGCTGCACCTGCTACGTGTTTGTGTTGATCGCCCACTTGTGGTTGCAGCGTGAGTGTGACGTGAAGTTCTAAGAAGGGCAAGGTTAAGAAAGCTCGCTTGGAAAACTGGTCGTGTTCTCTCTCTCTCTCTCTCTCTCCATATACAATCATATACATATAATATATATGCATGTGCCGGGCTAAGATCACAGCTTGAAAGTCTTCTTGGGAGTACCTGATTCAGAGCAGGTCTTCAAATCATCCGCGATCACCCAGCCTGACGTACCTCTCGCACAGCCTGTTCATGAGAATGATCATCTGATCCCACACCTGTCTCCATGGCACAGGACTGAAGCATTTTGAGGAGCCATGGATGGAGGCTCCATGGCATCGAACAAATCCGAACAACCCATCTCCAAGGGCGTCCTCCACGGAATAGGAGAGGATGCGAGGGTCGTGTGTCGAGCTCTTGAAGTTCTTCATAATCCAGGCGAGGTTCGCCATGATGTCTGCCTGTAGGCGTAGCAAGAAAAATCAAAACACCTGAGTGTTAGTGGATCCAGTGTCTTCATCTGAATGGCATTCCCATCGACTTCCACTCGCTCGCGAAACCACTTGACCATTTGGTGCTGGGCCTTCACAAGGTGCCGCACCAAGATGTCTCCACAATCACGGGTATCCGACCCCGAACACCTCAGCACACACCAAGTCCACGGTCTTTGCATCTGCTCGAAATTGGGACCCTCGGAACCTACTGGTGAGCGATTTTGGCGAGATTCTCGAGTTGAGGCGCCCATCTGACTTAAGATGATTCCAAGCAACTCTGAGGTGACCTTGATGATCTGCACTTGCTGGCTCAGCACTCGCAACACAATCATCAACTGTGAATGGTGCATTCCCACCTCGCAGGAACCGTCCATAGAACCATCGACAGTTCAAGACTGAAGTTTCCGTCCTTTCCAAACTCTCGCAGCCGGGCAGTGGTGAACTGGATCATGTCAACATCCTTAGCCAATAGGGATAATAAGTTTGTTCGGTGTCAATGTTTAATGTCTGTGTCTGTGAGTGTTGATACTGTTCTTGGGGTATCTTCAAAGCAGGAAACAACACAAACCACCGCTTTGGGAAAAGGGCCACGGACCGAGTGACTTCACCGAAAAGAACGACCCGTCTAAAGAAAAGACTGGGGTTTTTTCAATGGCACCCTGCAGGTTGGCGATGTCCAAGTCTGGTGGCCTCGGTCTGCAGAAGCTGAAAGGAAACCATTCAGCCAATGGCCACATACCTCCAAACGGTCAGAATTGACCATTGATTATCATTGATTATCCATATGATCTTCTTCCCTGTAGAGTGCTTGATACAGGTGTTCACCATGCATGACTGTGCATGGCCGTTCCATATGTTACCATATGTTATTGCTGTTCCTTGCACACTGGAGAACCGATGTCTTGAGTCTGCGGCTCAGCATTTTTCTTTTTGGCTTCTGCAACCTGGTTTTCTAGAAGCACATTTAGTGCTGGGGCCAAACTTTCAGCAGCAGCTTCAACTCTCAACTCTCCTACTGATCTGATGAAGCAACTAAGACTAACTAAGTATGTGTGTTAGCCTTTGTTTGCCACTGCCACGATAAACTTGCGGCGCTTGCTCTCTTTTGAAAAAATCCGCCCGCGCCGAAGGTGCTGAGGCGCTGGGTCGGCTCGCGTAGACTGGAAGATCAGCTGCTAGATAAACAGCTTAAGCTTCAGCTTGGGGGGAGGCCCTTTGGATTGATAAACATTGATATCGTGTGCGTGATTTTCCGTGTGGCTTCGGAAGTAAACGTTCGCGCTGCCGGTTGCACCATCCAGTGAAAACTGCATTATGGACATCGTGGACGTGTGTTCGTCCAGGCTGTCTGCTCGACAGAGCCCTTCTCGAGGAAACAGGAGATTGATATCCTGTGTGTGGTAGTCGTGGACAGTGTGGAGGGTGTGTCTGGAGCAGCGCGTCGTTTTTCGTGCAGCGACTTGGTGCGATCTGCGAAACAACGGAGCTGCTCAGAATGATCGCTGGCCTCCTCATACTCCAAGACTAACCAGTACTACCCCAAATTTGGCTAAACTAACCACCCCTCGGTGTTTTTTCGCCGGCGTTTCCTGATTCTGCCCTTCTTCGCATTTGAGCCCGGTTAACTCCGCTTCCTCCAGGCTTCGCGAGCACAAGTTGCTGCTTCCCTCACCAATACTGACCAACCCATATCCTCGTGGGATTCTAGCTGCTATGAGCCCCTCTCCTAGTAGCACCCCTGCTACTGCTACTACATTTACCCATTTCCCAGCTGCGAGAAGCAGTGTGAATATGAAAAAATACTCTCAACCTGGTGTGTTGGGCCAAGCCTGTGCCGCGTGCTGGCAGCGATGAAACTCCAAGAACCATGAAACAAAATTCAGCAAGTGTGGCCTCGGCAAATTGGCTCAAGAAGAAGAGTCATCAAATGTCATTAGGCAGCCAACGAAAACAGAACCAAGGCTATGGCACATTAAACTCTTTTCCTGCGCCAGACCCTTCTTTTGAACCTTAAGTGTCACGAGTCACGAATCTATGTTGAATCCACAAAGATAAGGGGAATGAACTGAAAGTCTGAGGCCCTGACTCACAGTGCTGCGAAGGATGCTTATCAAGGAGCTCAAGAACGTACATTGCTCCAGGAAGGAGCGGTAGCCTTCAAGCGAACGTCTCAAAAGCAAACGATCATATCAAGAAACTCCAAGGATCTAAACATTATAATAGTAGTAACAAGTGCCACGCTAGTAGTAACAAGTGCCTTACTAGTAGAAACAAGAAGCTATTAGTAACAAGTGCCTTACTAGTAGTAACAAAAAGAAGTTAATTAGAATTCTAATTTCTAACAAAGCAATCTCCGCGAAATTGTGATTTCTTTACTTCCATACCGCTTGAGCATCTACGAGCTTCCCCGATATCATTTTGATGATTTTGCGGGTACTTTGCATTCCGTTCTTGACAATGTCGATAATGTTTGGTGTTACAAGTATCAATGCTTGTGCTTGTTGTTGCCTGCGGCTGCTGTCATTGTGACTTGACATTGCTGCTGCTGTGGTGTGGCTTGCATTGATGTGGTTCTCATTGTGGATTGTTTTTGAATGTCTTTGATGGTGCCTCTATATAGAGGAGGAACCAAATGAGTGTTCAAGACATGGAGAAGACAGTGTAAAAAAACAGCCGGATCACGTGGCGTGGCACATGCCAAGGGTTTCTCTGATGCCAAATGGCAGTGCTGTGTTGTGCTCACCATTGAACTCAAAAACCAGAATGTTTGTAGTGTTTCACGTCGGCCAGTGTTACCAGAAGCTCTGCGAACCATGCCAACGCTGGCACAGTACATTCAAAATGTCCCACCAATCTGCCATGTCACAATGATTTCTCAATTCCATTGCTCGATACTACAGCACTGTTTCAACCAGAACAGATTTATTGATTTACAATTCGGACCTGCGAGGGTCGCGCTTAAAAAGCATTATAAAAGCATCATAGGACCCATCTGTTGTTGCAGATACAGTGAGCTCATTGTCCGTCCATATTCGTGCAGCATAAAAAAACTTATAGGTTTTCCGAGTTCACATGCCTGACACCCTATGGTTTAGCCATATGGGCCGGGTTGTCGCATCGCGATATGTCGCCCACCCTGGAAACCCCCTACAATAGTGGAAGGCTCCGTTGAGGGGCGAGACGTGCTTGTAATGACTTTTTATGTGTTTTTTTCAGGCAACAGAGGTCAAGATCTTACAGCTACTACCTAGTACATCCTAGTACATCCTAGTGCCCATTTTTTACCCTGTTCTTCTTCTGTTCTTCTTGGGCGGAACACAAGCCACAGCGCATTGAGGATCAGACCTTGCAGGATCCTTTCACTGTGGCTTGCGCGATCATCCAAGGATCCACGCCTGGATCGGGCCATACGTTGGCGCAAAGCTGGTGAGGTCAGCAGTCGAAGCACCCAAGTACTAAGCCCCAAACACATGTGGATTTAGCTGGTTGTGCTCACGAACAGACCTTCCATGGCAGGAGATTCTGAATCGAGCTGGCCTCTTGTCCCTGCACCACCTGAGCCCTCAACCCTTCAGCCAAGTCGACAAAGAAGGGGTTGTGGAACATGTTCTGCTTCTTGTCTGTTCCCAAAGGATTGCGAAACTCCTTCTTCAAGAGCCTTAGTTGTGCGAAGCTGCGTCCCAATCGAAACACGTCAGCTGTGCTCCTGACGCGCTGCTCTTCTGGATGATGCTCTTCTGCATCACGGAAGCGGACACCTCAGCTTGTCCAAGAAGTCATAGCCCAAACAGCCTAAACATTCGGTTCTGAAATGTTCTGAATCAATGAGGGTGGGGCATTCAGACTTCCATCAGCACTGAAGGTTTGCATTGATGTACCGAAGCGGCTGTGCCTAGAGGACCTCGGCATGGCATTGATGACCAACCACTTCAAATCATTCAAAACCTGATGATGAAGCCCTTTCTGAAGCATCTTGGAATCATTCCTCAATGGGGAGAGGAAAGAGGAGAAAGCGGAATGACTTCACAAGGCAGTTCAGGAAACACGACATACGTCTCACTTGACAGGAACTGAACAGAAGGGCTGAGCTACTGGCTGCGATGTGATGAGCTGGCCAAAGCGATGCAAACAAATCACACTAACCCGTTGACGCTGAGTATTCCTTGGAACCCACCCAAGCCCTCATGCTGTGGCCGCATAGCTACACAAGCCCCAACCTGAAAATACCATAGTGGTTTGGCAGTTACAAAATCTCTTGTCGATTGTCTGGTGCCATAGATCCGTGAATCACATTGATAAGAAAATGTTGCTTGGCTTAGTGATAAGCATTGCTGGCTGAGCATGCTCAGCAGCTGCATGCTAAATGATCAACAGCAATGTGCCCAATGTGCTTGCCTCTTGACCCCCCACCAGACCCCTGAGTATTTCGCTCAGGCTCAGTCACTACAGTTAGCAGGACGAAAGTACGCAAGTGACCCTGCAACATGTCAGACCAGCTTATGATTGAGCGGGGTTGATAAGAGCGTATGCAATTGTTCTACATCTGCATTCTAGCCCCTTCGGTTGCGAATGTTGCAGTTGAGAATGTGCTGGTGATATAACCCGATCTCCTCCTCAACAAAATCAGTTGTTCTTCATTACTGGAGAGGCAGGGAGAGCCGGTCTCTAGATGTATCAAGCATGATACAAAATCCAGCACCACACCACCTAGTGTGGAGGGTCATTTTCACACCACGTTCCCAATCCTGCCTTGCTGTCGGCTTTATCTCGTGCCAAAAGCTCCGCTAACTCGCTCCTTGACCACAGCATCTCATGGTAGTGAAGGTCCGAGAGGAAACAAACAATGTGAGATCTCGTTCAAAAAAAGCCCTTATTAACAGGGCCCTTGCCCTTGCCTTCGCGTTTCCTCCTTTTTGTCAGCGATGCGTTTCATGATCTTGGAATCGGACTTGTTCCGGCCCCTACGACTTTGCCACATCTCCTTGACACAGGAGATAAAGCTCCAAAAGCACTCGGACATCTCGACAAAAACAATGTCCGCATATGTCCGCTGATCCACGCACGGTTTTCATTCACAGGCGACTTTGGTGATTGGAATCGATTGCCACAAACGTGGCACTCAGTGGAAAATGATCTGATGGATATCTTCCGTTGGGAAGTGTGTCCGTCAGTACCCTACATCTCAGTAGCTGCAGCTCTGCAAATCCTCGTGATGGTCGTCCGTTCAGCCACAGAATCCAGTCAATATAACGGGAGTCAGGTCGGCTGTCTTCTTTGGAAAGGTCGACGGTTCCATCACCCATACCATCGTCAAAGGACAGGCCTTGCCACTTGTGGATAGTGCTTTGAGCTCCAAATGTCTGAATGTCACTTGCGCATCGGAAAACATCTTGTAGGGCATCCGAAAGAAGGCCATAAGGCTCACTGCTCTTTGGTGAATTGAAATCACCACATAGAATTTGTGGACAGCCAGGTATTTGCTCATTAAACTTGATTATTGCATCCAAAATCAGAGCAGCCGATTTGGAGCGAGCTGCTACACCTTCGTGGTCAAAGTGAGTGTTCAAAATCCTCATCTTCATTGGAAGTGAACCCGCCGAGAGCTCATCGCGAATCTTAAACATGGCCACCTCACAAGTTCGAGGAAGTTTTGCATCCCATCCGGGATGGCCGTCAGGGCATGCTGGTGGCGAAAGCCAAAACACAGAATGATCAAGAAGTTCCACTTGTTGAATGTTGAAGAGAAATCCTGCACATTCATCGTCACCGTCGAGCTTGCGAGATATACCTTTCCAGCAGTATCTCCCATCCAATCGTTTGCAAAGGTGAGAAAGCATCGCAACAGTCGCTTCCTGCGTACACACGACAGCAGGATCGTACTTGCGGATCAGCGCTGCAACTTCATCACGCCTCTTTGCCCAGGAATTCTCAGCATCATCTTCTTTTACCAGCTCCGTGCGCAAGTTGAAGCTCCAAACATCAATCTCTGGACCCTGAAGTGAGTCTCTGGCGGCTGCGGCTGCTGCGCTAGAGACGCTGATCTCTCTTTGACTTTGATCTCTACGCTGCAACTTTGAGCAAAGTGCACAAAACAAGGTCCCACGACGAAGCTCACGCAAGACCTCAAGCTGCCGTTGTCCCCTGACAGACTTCGCAAGCAATGGATGTCCAGGCACCCTCATGTCGTAATTGCACTTGCACGGCCAGAGAGGTATAGCTGCATGTTGGCCCCTCCAAGCTGCCATCAGGAAGTGGGTTCAAAAGATGTTCTAAAGTCTCCAGGGAGCATTCATTCGTGCATGTCCATTTATCCACCTGTATACATGGATGTGTCAGCCTTGGACTCGATTATTGGTACAGTCATTGGCAAAATGAGATGGCATACGTTGTGGGAGTCCTTCCCACGTCTATGACATACTGTATATGATCAGTATGTCCAATGAGTTAGAAGAAAGTCCGAAAGTTGTGGAGTTGCAGCTGCCACTGTCACAATTGATTGTTCAATCCACTTTGGGCCTCAAACAAGTGAACTACATTTGCAGGGTTTTGTCTCATGATCGTTGTGAAAAGACTCCTGCATCATGCATCCTTCTTCTCAGGGTTTGAGAACTCTTTTGAGATGTCTCGCTCTCAGTGTCCTGAGGGTCAAAATGTGCGCAAATGTGGTAGAGGATGTCGGCCAGTGCCCAAACCTGAAACAGGTTCGAGCATCTCCTTTGGTAATGCCTCTGCCAAATTTGAGAGGCCTGATCTGCGTCTTCTTCGCGCAAAACAAGCTGCTCCCCCAAGAAATGAAAGAAGGAAAGCACACCTCGCGACTGGCGAGCACATCACGAAAACACTCCAGGGTACCATAAGTTCGCGTTCTGTGTGCCTTCGTCAAAGAAATGGCGGATGTATGTGAGCCTTGGAAGAGAAGCTCAGAAAGCTTGCGACCAATAGCAGTGTGAGCCCTTTTCAAGAACGCCGACACGAACATGGCAGAGCAAATTGTTGGTCATCTCACTTGCCCTTGCTTTTCACGCCCGGATTCGGCGCTGTCTTGGCATCAGACTGCAAGCGACTTCGCAAAGGTGTAAATCCAGCATCGCCTGGCCCTGGATCTGGCACCTTAGCTATGTCAAGTGTTCTCCGCTTTGCACATGTGCACGTGCGGGAAAGCAATTTCTGCTTGGACCCAAGATCTCGACGGAGACCAAGTTTCTAATGAGCACCAGGACATCCTGTCCGAGCATTGGACTAAAAACAAGAAAAGAGCTACACAAATGCATGTTTCTTGTCAGCATGGAGGGCATCGCTAGCAGGTTGCAGGCCATTGCTAGTAGGTTGGAGCATTGCTAGTAGGTTGGAGGCCATCGCTATTAGGATGGAGGCCATCGCTATTACTGTGATTCAAACAGTTTGTTCAGCTTGGAGATATCAAAGGATTTCACCTGACTGCGTTCTTTTCAGTGCCTTAAAGAACCTCTGGCCGCCCACCTGGCAGACTTCCCAAGAAAAAGAAGCTTACGTATTACGCAAGTAGGTTACCGGTTATATAAAGCTATGAATTCACTGATGTATCCGTTTCTTCTAGATTCTGCTTGATGGTTATTGGTCTCTTGCATCTTATTTTTAATACATACAAATATATATAATATATTATATATACACATAATATCACATAATGATAACTGACTGATAACATAAACTCTTTTCTGTGTGCAAGCCTCTTGGTCCAGGGCATCCAGAAGAAGCCGCACCAAGATGGTAAAGACTTCTGACTTGGAGAAGCCTTCCTTGTAATCCTTGCGCAAGGAGGACATGTAGTATCGAGCCCAACTTCTCAAACTCAGCAAATGTCCTGCAAATGCTGCAGGTGCTCCAGCTCTTCAGCTCCATAGAGACCTGGTGCTCAAACAAACGTAGTTGACCGTTTGGGAACCCTCTCAATCTGCCTACTCGAGTGGTCAAGAGCACCATCAGCTGCACAACATTGGTAACAAGCTCTGAATCCTTCAAATGGACAGCAGCACCCAAACAGGCAAATGTCATCACGGTTTCTCTGCTTCTACCTTGTGTTGCATGTCAGCACAAGCTAGAAGCGTCCTTGAAGTAGGCGATGAAAAGTGGAATGATTCGGGTTCGAAGCACCTGCCGAATGAAACAAGCTACATGCCAGGTCAATGTATTTGCCGATCACTCGACCCTGACACCCATTTCTTTCAGCACCTCCCCGGTCCCCTTCACCGGTTGACGTCAGAGTTGAATAGTTCGCCTGCCATTCACCCAATTTCCGCCGCAGCATGTATCCATTCTCAGGGCTGTCCTGAAGCGAGTGTGATTGAAATCTACTGGGCTTCCGGAGGATAAGCTCGAGACATGCTGCTTCAGAAGGACATCCACATCTCCAAGAGAAGTCATGCACCTGAGCGAGGTCAGGCGAATCTAGAACAGCCATGTGAGCGGGGAGCTTTAAGAGGCGGAACTCATCGCGCGAGCGGTAGTAGTACTGTTGCTTTCCGTCTACCTGGCAACTTCATGCAACTTCTACATGGGTGTGCGTTTTGATGTAGAGATATTGTTTCCAAGAAATGGGTTTGAGTTCAAACCGCTCTTCCTCAGAGTCTTTGGAGGGTCGCACAACTCTGGTACAGCCACAAGAAGACCCAAGAGTATGCATTTGGTCTGAAGGCAAAATGTTGAGCACTCCTTGTGGTAGTCGCCGAGCCCGGAACATGCGTTCCACAGGTCATGGATCACCTCGCTATCTGCAAACCCTGCAGTTTGTTCAATTTTTGCTTGGCAAAAAGTTATACCGTCACATCCCAACTGAGCTGCCCAAGCTGACTCCTCAACCATGCCTGGTGGCTTCAAGTGTCTTTCAAGTCAGAGACAGAGATTCAGAGGCTGTTTCTGGCGGAGGGCGCCTAGTAGGCGCTATCGCGCTACAACCCTGACCCAGTGAGACCCATCCATGAGCTTCCAATCTGCGGTGTTTTACAAGCATGGTCGATGAAGGTGTTAGTTTGACATGGTGTTTAAAATGATTGCAAGGCGATCTCTGCTGGTTCGACACTTTTTGAACTTCGCAAGCTCACGGCAGGGTCTGAAGCATTTCGCGGCTGGACAGCCAAACTCGGCAGCCGGTTAGGCTCCCCATATCCACGTGTTGTTCCCATGCTCGCAATCGCATCTAGATGCCCAACCTTGCACGCCAGCTAACAGAGAGATGTTGTTTCCCCATGGTTCCCCAACCTGGTAACCTTTGCAATCTGGATGCCCAACTTGAAAAAGAACATGAGAACAGTCAGGGTGTTGAGAGGCTTGACTGGCTAATGGCGCCAGTGCAGCCATGTGCAGCCGAGTCTCTGCACCTGCCCTGGCACATCGCCTGCACCGTTGCCACTATGTATGACTTTTTGGAACACACCATGACAGGCCTAATGTGCCCATCATGCAACAAGCCAACCAGGGTTGCCAAAGGTTGATGGGAAGGCCTCAGAACCCAGGTCAGTGATTGGTCAGTGATGGTCAGGCATCTCAAAGAATCCATTGGGGGCATAGCTGTTGAGAGCACTCCGTCTGAGACACAAGCACTGACCCTGCCTGGAAAGCATGAAATGAGTATTGGAAGATACCGCTACCGTGCTCCACACCTTCCAATCCTTGGCGCCAGCTTCCTCTGCATCCACCTGGAAGCGTCTCTCGAAAAGAAAACTTCTAGCTATTTCACTCTAAAAGGATTCGACCAGCCTCGCCACTTCGGAGGAGAGTTTGGAAGAGAGCCTCCGAGACATTCAGTTGTCGTCGTTGGCAAAGGGGTGCCAAGAATCTGGCGGCCTGTGAGGAATCTCTGCAAGATGGGACAAATAGTTCTACAATCAAAAATCAATCTGAGATCTAAGAGAACTGCTGTAGAAGTCTGTAGAATTTTGTCAATTCTGGATATCGATAGAATTTGGGAGAAGTGTCAAGATTGTCGGTTTCTGCTGCGACAGGGCTCAAAAGAATAAATGCCTCTGCAGTCGGTTGCCAAGCAAAGACATCAGCTGGATAATCAGCAACCTCCGGCAACATCCAGCCAATAGACATTACTGTTAAAGTGTCCTTGCATGTATATTATATACTGCTTCTTAGCAACAGCGAAGTCGCCTTGAAGAACAAAGGTCCTTGGACTACAAGTTCACAAAAACCATCAAAAAACCCTATGCGTATTTATCATCATTGATGTTCTTCATTTCGTCGATTTGGTCTCTTCGTCTTTGAGAACCGAACGTCCTGCAGCCCAAAAACCTTTCCCCGACCTTAACGCAGCTGGATTGGACTGGTCCATCTGTATCCGAGTCTCTAAGATGCCGTCATGCTCTCAGACAGCAAAGCAATGGCCTGTAGAGAAAATCCAGACCGAACCCTCCAATCAACAAGGTTTTGCGCCACACAATGCATGCCTTCAATCCGGTGGATGCCATGCAAATGGCGCCATTGTTCCCCTCGCTTTCGTGACTTCATGAAACGAGAAACTCATAAGGAAAACAAGAATTTCGGGCCTCCACAAGTGATGTAATAGGAAGTGCATCTGACGAAATGCCAAAAAAAACCTGTCCAGCTCTTGAGCTTACCCTGTCACTTGACATCACTTCGTCACAGGGCGCACCGCGATGTCTTGCCAGCTATCGGAGACATCACACCTGATCTCATTCGTTATCACAAAAGTATAACCAGGAGCACTACGGACAACGCATCCAAAAAATGGTTCATCTTGGAATCAGGCAGAAGGGGTCTACGCTCTTCTTTCTCTCCAATGTTTTCATCCATCTCTTGCGACTTTGGATCCACAAGTTTAAGGTCTTCAGGCCTCCGGAAGGGCCAACGCAAAGTCGGCAAATCCAGCTCTTAGACTATGACTAGCGGCTTAGGATTAGACTTCTGGAACTATCTGAGGATCTGTCGAGACATGATATTGTGAGCCATCATCATAAAGCACCCGAAGGAGTCCTCGGAACTGCTTGGTTCCCGCTCCACGCACCGTACCTCCGTTCCAACCGGAAAACCGATGGTTCGGTCCGAACGGTTGACAGTCTCGGTTTGACGCACGCCTTGGCGATCCAGCGATGTCACCAAGACTCGATCTCCTCGGGAAAGAGTTGGCCTGGCCTTGGTGGTAGCACCACGGTTCGTGTCCTGCAAACTCAGAGCCGCTGAATTCCACGGAATTCCACCATACCACCACTGTTTTGTGCAAACAGGGGAGCAAGCACTACAAAACATCATTGACATGTCGTCCTCTTTTCACCCACTGGCAAAAAAAGAGGCGTTACATGCTACTGTTGTTTCAATCTGTTGCTTTCATTCATTGTTTCCATTGCTCTTTCTGCATCACTCATCCTCCTCATCCTGGCCACTGTTGGTCCTTGTTGTCTTCATGACTCTTTGTAATTGAATTCGTTCTTGCCATCATCATACCCATTCTGCTCCTTGCCCTCCCTTCCTCCTCCCCTTCCTCTCGTGTTGTTGCTGCTGTTGTTGGGAATTCTCCCCTGCAGGTCAGTCCCTCCTCTCCTCTACCCGACGAAGAAGCGCCAAGAAGAAGCAACCTCCATCATCATTCGAAGGGAGTAGCCTGCTCTCTGTAATTCAAACCAGACTTTGTTAATTGCAAAGGTGCAAATTTGCATGCTGCCTTGCACATCGGAGAAGCTGTGTTTGAAGACCTACAAGAGCACAGGTTGATGCTGTTTGAGTTCCCCATCTTCTGATACCTGTCCGCCAACACGTCAACAAGGTTACGCAACCCGCTCGTATGTCAAGATGCCCCAAGCCTTCTGCAATTTGAGGAGCGGCATAGGCAGCTGGGGGAAACATTGACCGGCGCAAGTGTGCAGCAGCAGTCTGGCCAACTACATTTGGACAATAAAGTGCAGGATGTGTGCTCAATGCCCATAGTGGCAAAGAAGGTGCTGTGCCTCTGGGACCTCCTGCCACGATCCATAGGTGAGCCATTCACCATGCCTTGCATAATGACCCACAATCTCACATTCTGATGAGCTTAGGGCCTACTACTTTCTTACTTGCTTGCTTACTTGCTTGCTTGCTTTCCTTTCATTTTCCTTTTCCTCTTCCTCTTCCTTTTCCGTTTCCTTTCCTTTCCTATCCTGTCCTGTACTGCACTGTACTGTACTGCTGACTTAATCACTTGCTTGCTTGCTCGCTTGCTGGCTTGCTTGCTTGCGTGCGTGCGTGCTTGCCTGCCTGCCTGCCTGCTTGCTTGCTTGCTTGCCTGCCTCCTACTCCTACTCCAACTCCATCCTCCTCCTTCTCCTGCTCCTGCTTCTACTCCTGCTCCTGCTCCTCCTCCGCTGCTGCTGCTCCTGCTCCTGCTCCTCCTCCGCTGCTGCTCCTGCTGCTGCGGTGGTGCTGCTGCGGCTGGTGCTGCTGCTGCTTCGGCGGCGGCGGCGGCTGCGGTGGTGGCGGCTGCTGTGACTCGAGGAGCAAACCCTTTCGGTGACTGCCATCTGCAGCTTCTTGCCTTCCAGCTGAAGGCACTCTCCATGTCGATAAGCCTGGCCTCAGAATTCTGTGCTGAAGCCGGACAGTTCTGTGATCAAGCTGGTTCCAAGGATGCTGCTCAAGCTCTAGTCCTGGCACCTGGCAGTGAAATGGTGGTGATTCTGAAAACGATGAGTTAAGTTGCTGCTTGAATCTGTGGTGTGGCCTGGGCATCTACCGTTTCAAAGTCTGGTCTCTGGAAGAGCGCCGCAGAGACCACCGCCTTCCACCAACATTCGAGGACATTGTGAAAAGGCTGGGAACTACTCTCGACTTCGTTGGGCCTCACACTCCACGGGGTTTAAGGCACAAGTGGAGTATGCCAGAAGCCCTCAAGGGTAAAACAATTGGCGAACCTTTGCAAAGCAAGGCTTGTTGCCATGTTGCACCTCCAGGGGCGAGCAGCTGCATGCCCTGCAGCAGAATCTCGAGCTGAATCCCATGATGTCCAAGGCCTTACAATCTTACAAGATCGCCTCACTGGCGGTCAAAAAAGCGTGGAGACCAGGCCTGATCGTGGGGTCCAGTGTTCAAGAAGTGACCGCGCCTTCCGCATGGTCCCATCTCCAGAGCAAGGAACCTTTTTCGACAGCTGGCAAGGCTGGCACTGCACTTTTCACTACGCTTTCAGTTTTGCAAGCAAGGAGCATCGCAAAGCACTCGGTCGAAACGGACTGTGCATCCATCAGCATGCCGCCGGATTGTTGGATAGCGCCTCTGCCAAATGCTTGAAGGAAAAGCATATTTAAAAAAGAAGGGCCCCTTTTCTAGGGCCCCTTCAAAAGGGTGCCTTTATTAAAGGAAGCCTTATTCAAGGATCCCTTACCTTGTTCAACGTTGGAGACATGGGGCGAATGTCAGCGCCTTGCATCAGCCCGAGTCACCAAGAGAGGTGTCGTCGCAACGCGTCGGACACGATCCACCAATCTCCTGAAGGTGGGGCCAAACACGTCAGTAACAAGGTTCGCTACTAGGAACAAAGGGCATCGCTACTAGGAGCAAGGACGCTACTAGGGGCTCCTGGCCTTACTAGTAGTAACAAAAAGCTACTAGATCTACTAGGGGGAGGCCGTCGCTACTAGTAGCTAGAAGCTATTAGTAAACAAGGGCACTGCTACGTCCGCACCTCCCTGGAGTCCAGTCTACAGATGTACTAGTACAGTGAAGCTCTGGCAAACAAATGATTGTTGGAGAAGAATCTTGGCGGGGCAAACCCAATTCGTCCCCATGATCAAGAGCCAAAATATTAGTTCCAATGAGCAGCAAGAGTTGACTCATCCCCTTCTCAACTTCTCCATGACTGGGCATGCGTTCCTCTCAATTCTCCAACATGGGCCCTCTCGGCTGTGTCAACGCTAGTCAGCTGGTCACAAACGACGAAAACGCCTCAAGCGCGAAGCTTTGGAGTCATTGGCCACCAATAGGCCAGTGACCTGCCAGACAGAGAGGGGGGGGAAAAGAGTGGACAAAAGCAAAGGAGACTCTGCCACATCGGTAAAGGGGCATAAATTATGTTTACAAAAGAAATCGCCCTTGATTGTGATGATTGCTGTTCGTGCAAGCTTGATAGCATCGCCTGTCTCTGCAAGCCGGTTGTGACAGATTGTGCCTGAGTCATAGCCCAGTGTGGCTCAATGTTTGGTTCAGTGCCAGTTTTGCAAAGCCTGCCTGCATGACGTCGAGGATTTGAAGTGTCTTTGATCCTGGAGCAGCGCAAAGCCTCAGATCACTTTTCAGGCCTGTGCTCAGGTGCTCTACACGATTGACCCGCATCTAATTCCAAAGTACTGCGAGCTGAGTCGCTCAATCACAGTATGCTCAGGACGGATGTCTAATGCCAGAACTGGAAGCATTGACGCCGACTCCTGCAAAGAATTGCAAAGCAAAAGCACTGAACAAATGATTTCTTGGTACAATTGTCTAAAGGGTGTCCAGTGTCACAGGGTTGAACCCGGTAGGGGCATTGGGGCACACCTTTTATAATGACATCAGTTGAGACAATGAGCTGGCGAGGTCAAACATCCAAGCGCAAGGCGTGTGCCTAAACTACGTACAACGCGACAGGTCGTTGCTGCTGGACTTCAACCTCGTAGCAGGTTCAGACATAACGAAAGGATGCTCAAACATTGATGTGCTTTGTAGGTGAAAGTCTTGTCACTGGCAAATCTTCTTGGCCACTGGTACACATTATATATTTAATACTCCTTATTGCCACCTTACAAATCAAGCGCCACCGGTGTTGGAACAAATGCTATATACCGGACCTTGCGTTTTATGTTTTCTACTTTTTGCTTTTTGGCCCTTCTACTGACTGTTTACCCGGGTGACGTTCGTGGAATCACCAACGTCAACATTTGATCTTTGTTTCAGGCTCCGTTACGTTTCTTGAACTTCATCTTCACCATCGTTTCAAGCACTCTGTCTTCATCTTCGTTTCATGACAATGTGCACTTTGCAGGGGAAGATGCAGGATCCTGATTTGAATGTCATGTTCATGTTTGTTTCATGAACTTCATCTTCGTCTTGCTTCATGAACTTCATTTTCATGTCATCTTCGTTTCATGAACCATAAAGGTGGTTCCGAAGAAATGCTGAAAGCAGTGGGAAACTTGTGCATACTTGTGCGTCAAAATGTCCGCTTGGAAAACATTGTGCTGCGATTGCTGTGGGACAAGACAAGTTTTGCTGTTGCCGTCCTTGAAAACTGGTATGCCGTTATGGTGAAAACGTGACACAAGATCATTATTAATGTACGTTCCCCCACAAAACGTGCATTTTCATGAATCAAGGTCCAAATGCAAATGTGCAAAACACAGGGGCCAGAACACCCTTGACACCATGTTTTATCACCCTGGTGAAGCTACATCTTCAATCCATCAATTCAACGTAATTTACACATGTTTTAACACCCTGCAACTAACCAGACGTTGACTGCGTCATCTCCTGGCGGATAATCTTGCCAGCACGCTGCCCATCAGATATGACCTGGCAAACTGAACCAGAACAAGCCTTGACGTGTCGCTGGTGCCCTGTGAGCCAAGCCTTGGCCAATTCCGGTGTGTAGAAGCCTTTGGCATCGACCGCCAAATCTGCATTGAGGCGGTAAGCTTTTGGGCACCAGGGAACTGACCTGAAGTGGCATTGGCATGCAGGAATGCAGAAGCGTCAGCAGCTGAAACTAACAGATAGTGGGCTTGAGGCTTCAGGATGGTTCACATGATCACCAGAAAATGTCTGAGTCCAGTGAGAAAAGGCTGTGTTTGATTGCAACAACACCTGGAAAACGTAAGTAACAGCTTCCTTCCAATTGCTTTTGGGTCATTGTCACACCCTGCACAAACTGACAAAGCTAGTGGAGCGCGCAATGGCTCAAACTATCTTTTGAAATAAGGACGCTGAATGGTATGAAGTGGGATTACCCTTGCTGAAAGCACTGTTGTCAGACTGGATTGGCTTGGTGCGCCGCACAATTCCTGCTTGGTCGATAGACAGTTCGCAAAATGCTTGTGTCAAACGACATCCACGTGCTCATTTGTCACTTTCCGCACAGCAATGGCATTATGTGACAATATGAAACGCCGCATAAAAAGCAAGTTGATGTGATAATATGAAACGCCGCATAAAAAGCAAGTTGATGTGAGATGTAACTATTGGCGTAGCCGCTGTGGGTCGTTTGGTGTGCTTTGGTGTCTTTTCACTCCGGGTGGTGCACTTGAGCATCCTGAGCCCACACAGTGCATCCAAGCAGCTTGGGTTCCCATGGCTGCAGCAGCGCCAGCACATCATCTCTGACCTCACAAGCTACGACTGTCGTATACTTAGCAAGGACGCTATTAGGTGGAGACCATCGCAAGTAGGTTGGAGACCATCGCAAGTAGGTTGGAGGCCATCGCTACTATATAGTAACAAAATGTAACAAGAAGCTTCTGATGGATTTTTGCCTAAAGCGTGTTGACGACTGACCGATGGTAGCCTCCGGAAGTCGAAGGCAAGGCGGTAAAGGTGAACACATGCGTTTCCAGCAGAAGTCCCAGGCATCCTCTCGACAATCAAACGATATCAAACACGTCTCAAGAGGTTTTAATATGCTGTCCAGCTGAGATTAAAATACCTTAGCCTCATAATCCGTATGGGATACAGGTTGTTCATGCTCGTTCAACCTTCCTAGGTGGGTTTGGAGTTGTCAAGAAACATTACATTCTTAAAGACAAAGCACGTCTTGAGCACAAATGCAGAACCAAAGTGAGAGATCAAAAGGATGAGATGTATGGAGCGTTGGTGGTAGTTGCCGCCAGCAACTTCGTTTGGGTCTGGTGGTAAAGTGGTAAGTGTAGTGGTATGCGTCATACTCGTCATACTCCCTGTGAAGTGGTACGTTCTCTTTTTTGCAATTGAGGTGGTGCATTGCCCGTGATGATGCAATGGTGTGAAGTGATTGGATTTTCTCTGCTGAAGTGGTACAAATCTTCTGCTGGACAGGATATAGCCCTCCACGATACTGGGGAATATTTCTACCGAAAGGGGAAAGGTCAAGCTTTGCTGGAGCAACGGCGACTCCAGCTGTCTCACACTAGCTTTTGTGAAGGCAACTTCTACAGCACGACGACAACAACAACCGCTACTGCTACTAGTATATAGTAGTGTAGTAGTAGTGATAGTAGTAGTAGTAGTAGTAGTAGTAGTAGCAGTAGCAGTAGTAGTAGTAGTAGTAGTAATAGCAGCAGCAGCCAAAGCAGCAGCAGCAGCAGCAGCAGTAGTAGTAGTCGTCGTCATAGTCTTAGTCGTAGTGGTAGTGGTAGTACACGAGGGAAAAGAACAAGAGTAAAAGCGCTTCCTCAAGGCCTTCCATTCTGACACCAAAAAAAATCCAAAAAGCCTCTCATAGCTCCTGCTTGCAAATCTTCTGCTCAAGGTAGAAGGCCTTCGGTTCAAAACTTGTCTGCGTCTGACATATCCGCAGGTAGGTGGACGCCTGGAAGAGCTCTGAACCAAACGACTGATCCTGCTTCTCCGCCCTTTGCAACACATCAGCTTCAAATCCAGGTCTGTCACAACTCACAACTTCCGAGACTCTGGCTGCGTAGTTTCACTGTCCTGCGAAGGTACAAAGAAGCTCCAAGAAGTTACTAGGGGCTCCTGGCATCGCTACTAGGAACAAGAAACTACTAGTAACAAGTGCATCGCTTCTCGTAACAAGTGCCTTACTAGTAGTAACAAGAACGCTACTAGGGGCTCCTGGCCTTACTACTAGCAAGAACGCTACGAACGGGGCTCCTTGCCGGTTTAGCTCTACGAAGCTCCAAGAAGGCGAACTACAGAAACACGGTCGCTCCATCGGTCGCTTCGTACCGATTTGTCGGTGATGACACACCCGTGTGGACCTCGCCTGTGAAACCGACCGTGACACCGGGCTTTCCAGACTGGTCTGCATTGTCTTCAGAGACGCAAAAGCCTGCCACGGCAACCCTCCAAGCGGCAGAGCTTGCCATGGCTGCTTGACTGAATTCGCAAGCTTTTGAGCCGGCAAAGAATAGAACTGAAAATGAAAGAACAAAGAGCTGCTCTGTTTCAAAAAGCACTGGTTTGTGTTTTGGTTCCTCTACTGAATGCCATGCAAAGTCAAAGTGCGTCTTGAAGCATACGCTCCTTTCCTTTTGACTGCCGAGAACGCCTTCGCTCTTGGCCTTTGTTCCAAAGTAAGTCAGTGTGGACGTAGACAGTAGAAGTGAAGACCGTGACTCCTTGTCATCCTTGGAACTTCCCCTCTCTGAAGCAGCAATGGAATCTTGCAGTGCCTCTCTGAGGGTGTTGACTTCCTCCTGCAAGTCAGCCTCCCGGGACAGTTCTACTTTCCAGTTTCCTATTTTGCAAGCAACTCAATCTGGCTGCAACCGAGTCACGTTGCGAATCTTTTCTCTTTGAAGCTCGGCTTGAAGTGCTTGGAATTCGTCACGTCGAACGGTCTCACAAATTTCGACACTACCAGGGCAAGTGAAGTCTTCAGCTTCAGCTGCACGTTCACCATCTTTACCTTCCTTAAGAAGGCTGATCTCGGAACGCAACTGCTTCACCATTTCCTGTAGCTGTCGCAACTCACGCTGGTGTTCAGGCTCATTGTTGACAACTTGCCTTGGGATACTGCCGCACTTTGCGGCAAAGTTGAGAGTGTTGGCTGTTTCATCAAAGTGACGCTTGGCAGGCGAGATAGCCGCCAGCAAAATGGTAAAGCCCGTGCCGCACAAAGCCTCCATCAGAACCTTGAGCTTTTGTCAGCTTGAGAAGCAACAAGGATGTCTAGACTAAGAACTACCAGGTAATATAGTGTAAAGCATTGTAAAAAAATATAATACAATGCAATAAAATATAATACTATATCATATCATGGCATGCTCAGATTCAGACTGAGCGAAGGGTTGTCATGGGGTTGGGGGGGGGGGGGGGAGGGGGGGGGCCTTTGAGCTTATCATGTAAGGTCTGGATAGGTGATTTCTGGTTAAAGGCTTATTAACATCTCAATAGAGGTCTATCAAGGGCCTATTAAGGTCTATTAGGAGCTTATTTGATAAGCACTTAATAACCATCCTTATTGAGTTTATTGTTGAGGGCATGTGGTCCTCCAGAAAAAACCACAGTTTTTGGACGCTTGAGACCTTGAACCGTTTCAAAAGAATGGTAGACACCCTGGATAGTATCCCTGGATGAGTTGATTACTTTGCACTCAATAAATTAGGTGTGTTTCATGTGAAAATTCATCCACACTGGTCCAACAAAATGGACTGGCCTGTCGCCACCAATGCCATTTTCCCTCAACCCTTCATGCCCAGACCATTGGTGATGCCGCTCGGATAAGAAATGTATGAACAGCCACCTCCACTACAGCCCAGCTAGCTGCAAGCCCAAACCCTTACAAGCGCTCTCTCGACTTGGAATGTGTGGGGGGCAAAGGGTGGTGATGCAAGTGATGCAAATTAAGGCCTTATTAAGACATCATTAAGGCCTTATTGGATAAGCATTGGATAAGCCTTGGATAAGGCCTTAATAAGCTCTGAATAAGGCCTTAATAAGGGATGGGAATGCAAAAACATGGTTTTTAACTGGTTTTGGACATCTCCAATGCCAAAACACTGCCATTTGCAGGGTTTTGGACATCTCCAGTGCCAAAACATTGCTATTGACAGGGTTTTGGGCATATCCAGAGCCAAACCATCGCTATTTACAGGGCTTTGGACATCTCCAGGGCCAAA
>CAXAMN010021618.1:1020786-1091263 GCA_963970005.1 Durusdinium trenchii
GCCCCCCCCCCCCACCCCGTGAGATTGAATGACCAGGCCAGGCTTCTGGATTCTATAGTTATAAATGATCTGTCTTTTAGACGGTTCCTTCCTTATGGTCTTAAAAATCGTTCAGCTTCGAGTCACCTTGGTCAGCTTCGAGTTCCGAAAGGCGCCCGGTGGACTTGTCGGAGGGTTCGCAGATAAAGCCGAAACACAGTTCGAGAGCATCAACAAGGACTTATTGATATACCCAGTTTCCTTCTGATCCGCACCGGAGATGCGTTTCAATCGCTCTGAACCGGCCAGGTCCGCAAAAATCAGCTTCCCTGCAGTGTTGCCGGGCAAACGAATCTCCACCGTGAAAATCGCATGTGCTCGGGAGGATTCGCGGCTGGCCGAGTGGCCGTGACTGTGTCGACTTGACAAGCCGCGCTGCAGAGCCTGCATAAGCTCAATTGCAGAAGAACATTGCACCTGGGTCAAGCCGGGAACATGGAAGCCCACTTCTGACCCAGGCCTCTGATAAACATCTAGCCGCGCTGCCGAAGGCTCAAACAAGTCAAAGATGGTCTCGTTGTAAATTTCCATGAAAGTCGCGTGAATCTCACAGGACTCGAGATCCAAATCCTTCAAAACCCGAAAAAGAAACTGCAAAGCTCTAGGTAAGAGACCCTGTTTGCCAGATTTCGCTCTTCGCGCTTCGTCGATGAGCCTATGGCAAGCAATGGGCAGTTGCTGCTTTGCTTCCTCTGCAAGCTCATCATCCACAAGATGTGACAAGCTCTCTGGCGGGCCGAACAGAGAGTACGTCTTGCCAGCACCAGTTTGACCATATGCAAAAATGCTGCAAGTAAAGCCTTCACAAGCACGATGCACAAGTGCCCTGACTCCAGAACGTCGGAAGAGCTCTGTCTGGGAGCACCGCAGGGCTGCATCAAACTGCAGAGTATGGCGAGCAGGAACATAGCCATGATGCAGTGTCTCAAAAGAAACTGTGTGTTCATCCAAGATTTCTGCAGACACATCATCACCTTCCTCATGTGATAGCATGGGCCTGACTCTGGTGACCACGCGCATGGGCTGCAAGGCGGAGAGCTCCACTTCATCCAGCACAGGATCATCATAGTTGTCATCTAGATCCAAAGAATCTACGATCCCTGTTTTCGGATCTAACTGCAACATGGGCACCCCAAAAAGGGAAAAGACCTCGTGGAATTTGAATTGCGGCCATTTTGCTTCCCAATCCGACAAAACCAACAAAGCTTCCTGTGCAAATAACTTGCACTTTCTGTTAGCCTGGTTCTGAACATCGCTGCTGCTCACCACAGACCCATACTTGTGCGGGATGTATCTCGCAGGGGATGCGGTCAAGTGTGGCGTGGGAACTATATATATATATATAGTAATATTGAAAGCAACACCAAATGCAGTGAAGTGCAGTTCTCAAGTGGTATGAGCACAACAAAAAAAGGTCTCATTAGACTGTTGTTCAATCGTCTGGTCTCAGTCTGATTGGTCTACTCTTGGGGTGCATGGCGCAGGGGACCGTTCTTCAAAATGTATTCAAAAAATCCGACGATGGCTGCCATGGCCTTCCCTCAAACGGCCATGCGAGAGAGTTCCACTCCTTCAGAGCTTGACGGACACTTTGCAACCTCCACAGCACACACATGTGCGACTGTTGAAACTCCACGCACCACAAAAACTGTGCAGTCAGTACCTTGCACCTCTGGACAATAGAGAGTTTGTACCGAATCTGATCCATCCATGCATACATACATACATATTTACTGACATGACATAACATGACATGACATTGACGTGACATACATACATACATTAATTACATACCATTACATTACATTACAATAAAAACATTACAATACAATACATTACATTACACTGCATTGCATTACATTACACAAATACGTACATGCGTGCATACATGCATACATACATACATTCATACATACATGCGCATTGCATTGCATTACATTACACCAATACATACATACATACATACATACATACATACTTGCATAGCATTGCATTGAATTGCATTACATTACACCAATACCTGCATACGTACATGCATGCATACATACACACATACATCCTACCACAAACCAAACCATACCATGCCAGACCATACCACGCCAGACCATACCATACCATACCATTCCATTGCATTACATTACACACATTACAAAAATATACAAAAATTACATACATACCATACATACCATACCAGACCAGACCATACCGTATCGTAGAATTCTTTTTTGACTTGACCCTGCTTTAGTGTTCTTTTTGGACCCGTTTTAAGGGTCTTTGTTGACCTGGTTTGGTGTTCATTCTTGGCCCGTTTTAAGGATCTCTTTTTGACTCGTTATAAGGTTCTTTATTGGCCTGGTTTGGAATTCTTTTTTTGACACGTTTTAAGGGTCTTTGTTGAACTGGTTTGGTGTTCTTTTTTGACCCGTTTTAAGGGTCTTTTAGGATCTGGCTTGGGGTTCTTTTTTGACACGTTTTAAAGATCCTTTCTTGACCCGTTTTAATGGTCTTTTTTTGACCTGGTTTAGGATTCTTTTTTGACCTGCTTTGGTGTTCTGTTTGGGTTCTTGTTTGACATGTTTTAGGGTTCTGTTGGTTCTTCTGACCCGTTTGAGAAACTCGTTCCCTTAACCTCGTCGCTCTCTTATTTCCGCGCCACAAGGATGTGTGAGAGCTTGTGCTTGCAGTCCCATCACTTGCTTACAAGGAAAAACATCATGGAGGCGGTTCTCGACTGCCACAAGGACGTGTGAGGGATCACACTGTGGCCGGTGTCACTTTCCAGCGAAGACGTTCAAGCAGGAAAACATCGGTGCACTCCTGAGGTGTTTTGCTGTTGGACACACCGGTCGTCTTCCAATGACTCAATTTTACCCCCAGTCGGAAGTCATAATCAATTGAAATAAATTGAACTATCTGTCTTACCCAATAGTGATCCAGTCGTATCTTCTCACACAGTGAAGAAGGGGACTTTGTTCTGTAGGCGCCATTGTCGGGCCCAGCCATACCTGAGAAGGTAAAGTATAGACTGGGTCTAGGGACACCTCCCAATACCACGTGAAAGGTCCGTGTTCTGGCGGCGACAAAAGACAACGCACGCACGTCACAGGATCAGCTTTCGGACTCGGTCCGACGATGTCCGATGATCTGCCTCATGAGCAGCAGAATCGCAAAAATCACCAATAGCGATGGCTTCCAACCTACAACCTGCTTGAGCTTGGGCGTCTTGTTCCTGAGCTTGCATGAGCTTCCGACGGTGGCTCACCATAGCCACCCGCGAAATCCGTTCAGCCGCGAAGAACAGGCCGATCCGTGGGCTGATTCCCGCAGGAGGGGTGTCCAGTTCCAGGTGAACTTTTGATTCTGTCTGCACCAAGAACACTGCAATAGTTTCAGGGGAGAGTTCTTTTTTGGTGTTCTTTTTTGGCCCGTTTTAAGGGTCTTGGAAGGTATCCTGCTTCCTGAACATCTGATGAGAAACATGGACTGCCCATGAACAGGAACATCAATCCAACAAGTGTGCACGCAGCATGGCTTGGATATATACCTCTACAGTAGTTGCTACCCCAGGATGAACCGATAACCTGACCCGCTTCTTCCGTGCAAAGGTGCCCAGGCACTCCGCTCAGTTGGTCATCCGTTCCTATTGAGTGGGGAGACCGGACCAATCTCCTAAAATTCTTGAAGGATTGTCCACTTGAGCAGCTTCGAAAACCCCTATTATTGTTACCTTTTGAACGCCTTTTCATCATAGAGGTCTTTGAAGCTGCTCACTGGTCTGGGTAGGAAACTCTTGACTTGCTCAGTTCTACAACTCGGCCCGGCATGTCAGCTTTTCGGACCAGGACCCATGGGCATCAATTCCACGGAAGGCTTCGCGGCACTGGTCTCTGCAATCCTGGAGAGGTATCGTCTTCCTGCTGCGCCGGTGTTCCAACATCCGACCCACATGATTTCAGTTTGCACTGGGTGAGACTTGTACCAGCTTTAATGTTCAGGAAACAACCTGCAAGTAGCAATCATCCAGTACATCCTTGCGCTATTCCCCAAGGACATCTCTGCTTTAAGTTTAGCAAGCGAAGAAGCATTCCAGGGACACCCTCCCTTGCAACAGGGGCGTGCAAAAAAAAACACGGCTGCGGGGCGCTCTTAAGTGCGGCCAGCCTGGATTCGATTCGGCGCCACCCATGGCCCATGTCAGCAGGAACGCTCCAAACTCTGCCACACCTCAGGCATTCTGAGAGCTGGCAAAACTAATCCCAAATCCACATCACGCGAATGTTGACTGCATCAATAGCGTCGCACCCTGTGTCACATTAACCCGTGCCAAGGGGCTCTGTCCAAGAACCATGAAGCCGTCGAGGCGCACAGCCTTACGGTAAGCTCGACCGCTTCCGCGCCCACGATACGCGCTCTTCGGCCCAGCAGCTCTGTTCCAGCTATTGCGGCCACAGCCCGGACACCAATTTTAAAAATGAAGACATGGACCTGTCCTTCTGTTGCGGATGGTATTGCAGGAGGCACTATTCTGGTAAACAACGACACACCCGCTATTTCAGATTGGTACCCTGGGGCGGCGTCGCATTTTGCTTGCACACTTCTCGCTCGGTTCTTTGCAGTTGGTGCTCCAGCACTGGCGCTATAGTGTGGCAACACCTCACTTCCTCCGCGCTGTGCTCCGACTCGCGGGCCCAAAAGTTGCACCAGGGAGCGTCGCAAATGTTTTCGGCGCAAAGACAGATGCATGTTACTTTGGGTGGTATTGGAACGTAGAATATCCAACCATCATGAATGATCACAACCGTGAAAAAGCATGATCGACCAAGACGAACCATTTCTCTAAAATAATCAAACATGATGGGGTGGAAACCCCACGGCCTTCCAAAAACGGTTTAAAAAGGGACCCTGCGTGGGCGCAACAACAGGAACTTTCCACGGGCGCAACCGAATCCCTGCACCCCCCGAAACGGGTGAAAAAGGAGCCCTGCGCGGTCGCAAAAAAAACCTTTCGCAAGCCCGGAATGCGCAGCAAACAAACCCTCCACGGGCAGAAGAAGCCCTGTGCGTCCCGAAACTGGCTAACCGCGGTTAAAAGAGAACCCTGCGCGGGCACAAAAAGAACCTTTCGCAAGCCCCGAACGGGCGGAAAAGAAGCCCTCCACAGGCGCAAACTAACCCTGCGCGGGCGCAAAAAGTTCGCAAGCCCAGAACGGGCGGAAAAGAAGCCCGCCACAGGCGGAAAAGAAACCCTGTACATTCCAAAAATGGTTAAAAAAGAACCCTGCGCGGGCATAAAAAAATATATAAACCTTTCGCAAGCCCAGAACAGGCGGAAAAGAAGCCCTCCACGGGCGGAAAAGAAACCCGGTACATACCGAAAAGTGTTAAAAAAGAATCCTGCGCAGGTGCAAAAAGAACCTTTCGCAAGCCCGGAACGGGCGGAAAACGAGCCCTCCACGGGCGGAAAAGTAACCCGGTATGCCGAAATGGGTTAACGAGAACCCTGCGCGGGCGCAGAAGGCACGGAAACAACCCTGCGCAGTCACAAAATAAACCTTTCGCGGGCGCTAAAAGAACCCCAGAGCGGACGGAAAAGAAACCTTTGACGAGCGAAAAAGGAACCCTGCACGTCCCGAAAGGGGTTGAAAAAGAACCCTGCGCGGGCGTAAGAAGAACCTCGACAACAACCCCTCCACGGGTGGAGAAGAAGCCCTGTACGTCCTTAAACCTGGACGGAAAATTAAAGAACCCTGAGCGACGGTCAAAAAGAAAAAACCGGACATCCTGGAACCAGTCAAAAAGGAACCCTGGCGGGTGGAACCTTGAACCTCCCCGCGTCCCTGGCCAGAAAACGGGTGGAAAAAAACCTGGCGGGCGGAAACCTGGACGGAATGGAACCGTGAACCTCGCCGCATCCCTGGCCGGAAAACGGGTGGGGGAAAAAAAACTTGCCGGCGGGAAAAAAACAGCCCAAGTCGAATTATTGAAGTTACCTTGGGATTAGCATTTCTTTGATTGTTAAGTTGCTTTGCGTTGTTGTTTCCAAAAAGCTACTTTGGTTACTCATTGTTGCGCGCGCCGACACAACAAATCAAGCAAAAAACTGTTTTGAGAAGGTCATGAGGTTTCATACCTGAACTCCATGCCAAGTTGTCCGTCTACGCCAGGGATTTCACAGACCCGGAGTTTTACCACAAACTTGAAATCGATGATAATGTTGTGAAACCAATGATAATGCTATGAAATCGATGTACTCCCACCCCCCACCCGACACATTTAATCACACGACTCATCGATGACAATGTTGTGATGTCGTTGACAATGATACAATGTTGCGATGTCGATGACAATGTGTTGTGGTGTCGATGACAATGTTGTGATATTGATAACAGACAAAAAGTACTGTAAATACAATGCATTTTCTACACAATTGCTCGAAACCATGAGAAATACCATAGAAAATGCTTATGACCATGTCGACGCTCTCCCCAGTGGCCCTGCGGACACATAGAAAGTGCTGTAAATACCACACGGAAGTTGCAAAAAAAGTGCTCGAAATGACCCGGCCGTACGCGCGGCAGGCCAACTGACCTACATACCTGCATACCTACACTACATTACATTACATTACACTACTATCCGTGACTGGCAGTTAGAATTCAACATAAGGAATTAGGAATGTAGTTAGAATATAAAAATGTGATCTCGAGCTTCCATGCACTTAGAATCTACACCAATGCACTTAGAATATACAAGAGGCAAAACAAAAGTGATACATCTTAGCTCCTTGACTCCTCAATGATTCTTTCTTTAATGAGGAGGTGCCAACAGATAATGGATGCCAAAGATAATGCATGCTTTGCTTACTGTAGTAAAGTTACAAATGGAAGTGATAAAGATCAATGGTGTTGATTCAATGGCTGCTCCACCATATTCTAACTGCATTGCATTCTATGTGCTATTTCTACCAGGTCTGCCTCAGTGAATTAGATCCTAATTCATGTGTTTCATTGACTTTATATTCTAACTCCTGGTCAGTTACAGTACATTACATTACAATATTACATACCATTGTATTACATCACATTACATTGCTCTACTTTACTTTACTTATTGTATTACACTACATTACATACCATTACATTGCATTGCATTGCATTGCATTGCATTACACTAAAATAACTAATTTAAGCCAAATGACATACATTATAATACATTATATACATATACATACAACGTACAACATACAACAAAAAGAATATAGAGGATTATAGAGGTGCTGGTCAAAAAAAAAAACTTAAAAAGAAATGAAAACGACTAGTGCTCTTTCATCTGAGAGGCTCTATCCACATGTGCTGCGTTTCTTCGCGCAAATGCCCTTGAGATAAGATGCGAGTTCTCTCAGAGGCCACAATGGGAAGGGAAGAGAGCCGCTCATCTTGGCGTTGCAAAGCAACTCCTTCAAAACACAACAAGTCACGCAAAGACATGCCCAAAGCATCTGCGATATCTGTCAAGAGGGTGTCCTTTTGCTTCTGCAAATCTGCTAGCAGACTTGCATTCAAAGACTGCAAGCAACTCTGACAGACAGTGGCCAGGGAGGCTTCAGAGAAAGGCTGAATTTGAAAGCGCGAATTGCTTCGCGAGAAGGATGAAACTGCTCGACACTTGCCACAGGACTTCAAGTGTGTAGTTACTTCATCCCTCATCAAACCTGCGAGGCCATTGAAGAATCCCTCCCAGTCAGGAAATTCTGTCGCCAGTCGCCGAGCTTCTCCGCCGCAAACATCTCGCAGGCATACAAGAGATTCCGGAATGCTCCGCGGTCGCTTGTAAGAAGCCGAGTTCGCTCTGGAGTTCGTTGAGGAGCGAGTAGCATCCTTGCTTTTGGTTGATGGAGTTGAAGAACTCAAGGAGGCCGAAGAAGCTGTCCGTCTTGTTCTGGCCGGAGTTCGGCTGCCCTCCCTTGCGCTGCCTGAGCCCCAAAGGAGCTCAACTTTGCTCTCTGGCCTCGGTGTTGCTCCTCCAAAGGAAGGTGCCTTCCTGCGGGGTGTGCTTCCTCCTGATGAAGCACCTGGAGTAGCTCCTCCAGAGGAGGCCGGACGCCGTTCGTTGCAGGAAGAACGTGGGGAGTCCGCAGGACGACGACGAGGAGTGCTGCCTCCAGCAGGTGAAGCACAAGGGGTGACGTGTCTTGATGATGGAGAGGACCGCTCTGCAGCCTTTGACTGTGAAGCTACAGACTGAGTGGCTCCTGACTTTGCAGACCGCGGTGTTACTTCTCTTGAAGCTCCAGCATTTGCAGAAGATCGTGGTGTTGCAGAACGGGGCATTGAAGATATTTACACATGGGGTGACATTCGAGCCAACTCTGGATTCCGAAAAACAAGCAAAAGTAACAGGTTGAGACTTGCCAGAGAGCAGGGAAACTTCCAGACAAACTGGCTAAGCTCTCCTTTTGCAACTGCATGTTGAGAAATTCTGCGTGCAACTATATCGTATTCTCTTTTGCCTATGGGCAAAGGCCTCGGCACTGCTACAGCGTGCAGAACATGCTCGGCATGATAAACTTCAAAGATCCGCACCCACAGAAAAGAAAGGGTGGCATGTCAAGCATCTATGTTGTTCAAAGTGGTGCCCAGAAATTATGTAGAGTGACATGACCTGTTGTAAGCGTTCACCTATGGGAGCTGAGCAAGATTTTATCAAAGCATTCCAAATATGGTAAAGCATCTGCTTCTCGTTCAACCATATCGTCGGTGAGCAGCTTTCTGCATCTCGCATCATTACATAATTGTTCTGCTAATTCGGCGCAACAGCTACTGTACAAAGTGCGCTACAGGCAAACGGTCTAGCCAAGCACCAGGTTGGAGTGGCCTCCTGGTGCTTGTTTCACCTCACAACATTGTACTTATGGTCCCCTTTGTCTTGCGTTACAAATTGTTGGCACAGCATGTAACACTCCAAATGTCTTTGATTGTCGACAAAGTCTCCAGCTAGATATTCCTTGGAACTCTGAAACACTTGGCTGCTGACCGTGATAGAAGGTCGCTCTGGAGGCCGGCGTGTCGCACGATGATCATTGACCACTGGGTTCTGCCAGCAGCAGAAAAGTGCCGTCGTTTCTAAAAGCAAGGCCGTGAGATGTGTGACTTGGTGATTCAATGATCAGTCATCAACTCTGGCTTGATTCACAGTATCAATTTCTCATGCCTTTGTTGATGCCTACAGAAGGTACCCGTTGCCGCCTCTGCTTGTATGTGACGATCTTTCTCGCCTGATGGAACCATGCTTTACATTCAGCAAAATCTTGCCAACGTGAATATGTTGCCTAAAGATGCCTAAAGAAACAAATATGTCGCCTAAAGATGGCAAAGAAGCTGCAATTGGCCTCAGAGACTGATGGCTCACAGCTTCCGAAAGGAACCTCGCAGAACGCAGTGCTAGTTGTAGCCAATGCACCCGGAATCCGCCGGGACAAAAACCACCGGCTTGGAGAACATACCTGGCGCACAAACGACGCAAAGAGCCTTGCAATTTCATTCACTGCTTGAGCGGCTGACCTGTCAGCTTTTCAATGTGCAACAAGCGATCATTCAGATCCTGGCAGAGAATCAGCTCAAACACACAACCGGTATCAAATCATTGTTCAACGCAGGGACCTTGCAGCAGTCGTTTTGTTTGCATTCCAAGCCTTGACAACTATGTGACGACCTTTTTACTGTATGGGCCTAAAGCACCCCCCGGCTTGAGACTACAATCTCAGCAACCATGAGCTGCACATCGGAAAGGTATGCAAAAGCCTAACAAAGCTTGGCCGTCCTTTTCTCGCTGCTTCTGCCCTACGGTCTCGATCTTGAAAGGGAGACCTCGTTGCGCTCTCTCCACCTCCTCCTTCCGTTGCCTTCGAAAAGCAGGAGTAGAAGATAGAAAGGGCATCAACAGAAAGTGCCCATCTGAGAGTGTGTGTATATATATATATGATTATATATGTTTGTTTCATGATGTTTTCAAAAAAAATCGCCGGCATAGACCCTACATACCAAGTAGGTCTCAAAGCACAGGCAGACAAGCCGGGAGACACTTCAGTGGGTGTCGAAACTGCAGTTTGGGACCGTTCCACGAGTTCGCGCGCAGAACTCAATGGGCTAAGGCTGTGGCGAAAATGCTATCGAAGATCCTCGTTTGGGAGAGAAGAAAGGGGACGAGGCAGCAGCGGCAAACAAAACGCCGGTCACACAGGCAGACAAGGAGACAAGTGGGAACATAAGTAAGGGGACAAGGCAGCAACGGCAGACGAAACGGTCATTGAGAAGAAAGCACCCGTATAGCTTTCAGCTATCTGGAGAAAATACTATATGCTATAAGATGAACAACTAAGATGTTAGGAAAAAAGCAACTCCGACAACCTCCGACATGCGACAATGAAAAACACCTGCGTTTCAGAGGGCTTTGCAAAGCATGTTATAAGTTATAAGTGTAGCACAATCCGGCTGCAGTCGCTGTGTACAAGTTTTTCCTTGCTCCAACCTTAAATCCTGGTATAAAACAGCAATGTGTTATGGTTTCGGTTACTATACAGTAGTTCATATTCATGACCGCTTCCAGGGCCCTCACAAGTGTGCAGACAAGCCAGCAGCAGCAGCAGACCAAGTGCCGGAGACAAGGCCGGCAGGCCGCGTGCCGATCACACAACCGGGCAAGTGGGATCAAGTGGGGAGACAAGGAGACAAGCGGGGAGACAAGGCAGCGGTGGAGTCGGTGGAGGGAAAAGGCAAATCAGCCACCCAGGCATTGAGAAGTAAGAACCATTAAGAACTCCTTTAGCTTTCAGCTATCTGGAAAAAGAATGATGACTTCCATTCAGCGATAGTTGATCTGTCAGCTTCCATGCCTGAGAACATCCAACGTATCCAGTCGCTCGACCTCGTCAACCTTTCTGTAGCCTGGCCTTGGGTATCAGGTGTGGCTGAGATGGCTAAGACGACTAAGACAGCTAAAGATTCTCAAATACTCTTGGAAGGTCCGAAAATCTGCAACAACTTTTTGAACTCACAAGGTCCGAAAATGTCCTCAGCATGTTGCGGTGGCTGTGGAGAGATGGGCCGTGCAGCTCGTCTCTTCTCCTTGCACTGCAAGGATCACGAAAGTTTCTCAAGCAAGTCACAGTCACGTCACAGTCTTTGATTCTTGTAGATTCAGCTTGTGCTCTGCCATCTTGTCCTCTGCCATCTCCTCCTGCCTCCTCTTCAAATATGCTGGTACCTGACATTGAGCTTCTGTCAAGCAGTTATATACAGTAATGACATTGGGAACCGGCCGAAAAGCGTCAGACTGAAGGCTTTTCTCGCCTTTCCGATACCTTTACGATCAACCGGAGGCGCAGCATCACCTTTCCAAATGAGGGGATTTGGCGGCACAGGTTGCCATGCCTTACCAATCCACAAGGACATCGCCTATGCGGATCTTCTCCGGAGCGCGATTGGCCGAAAGTGACCTTGCCTGAGATCAGTCAAACTCTAAATCTCGATGCACAGCAGGCACTTGCTCACTTGATGCGCCTTTGCACGGGCACTTGGTCCACCTTCCATCGAGCATCAAAGCTCTGGCTGTGGACAATTCTGCTCCCTACCTGGTGCTCTCTTTCCATCAGGTGTGCCAGTATCCTCATCCTCTTGTCTACCTTCCAGGTTAAGACCGGTGTACTTTGTCTTCTTGGTAAAGAGCAGCAAATTTCATCTTCTCAACTCATTCCAGCTGTCCAATACCTCGTGGAGGCTCACTTGGTGTTCTTCGCCCTGGCACAAACATGCAAACCCTGATAGCCTTCACATGACCCAATAGTAGGAGTGTCATGTGTGATGCTCGTGTTTTGCCTCGTTGAGGTGTCGCCACATCTGCTGCTCGTGGCCGCCTCTCTTCACTAGGCCTCTCTCATCTTTCGAAGTCGCATCAAGCAATCGGTCGCTACTAGTAACAAGTGCATCGCTAGTAGTAACTAGTAACAAGTGCATCGCTAGTAGTAGCAAATTTACTAGTAACAGTTCAGAAGTCTCATCCAATCTCTCCTTCTGGGCTGCATAGACCCAGCACTACCCGGACTGGCATTGGTTCCTGCCACAACGCCGAGACAGTGCCAGCACAGGTGTGGAAACAGCTCAGTGGGCATCACCGCTCCTGGTGTTGCTTTGGGCCTTGGAGGACGGCCATAGCCATTCCTCTGAGGTGTCTCCACGGGCGTCCCGGGCGCCCTTGGACTGTCCGCTGTTAACGGAGTTGGTGGAGCCTCAAATGGCAGAGTCCGTGGTGCCTTTCACATCGACAAGTGCACCGCAGAAGTCACTAAGTTCAGAAACCCGATCCATTGGATGAACCTGCGCAACAAAAAGGCACAAAATTGGAGCTGCGTTTCTGAGCAGTCTTTGCATGTCTTGGTTCAACTTGATTTGGTCCTCGAAATACCATGGCTAGTAGGTTGGAGGCCATCGCTAGTAGTTTGGAGGCCATCGCTGTTAAGTTTCTGTTCTGTCTTCTTTTCATGTTTTTCTGTGTGTTTTGGCTTTCAAAAAACCCACCTTGGCGGGCTCCTTGGCCCGGTTCAGCATGATCTCCCGCAGCGACGGCATTTTGGGCGACCACCTGCCAGTGCCAGCGGTAGCTGAGCCTGGCAGCAATCTAGGCCATTCGCCAAAAAAATGAGATTGATGTGAGCTTAAACTTCGATACAATTCACTGCAGGCTTTGTTCTGAGCTTTGTCATGATACAGCTCAAACAAAAACGAATGTGCATCTCTTGGTGAGTTGCTGCTTCGGTTCACATAGTTTAGCAAGCATTCAGTGAGCAGCTTAAATTAATCATGTCTGAATACATGGTGAGTGTGTGGGTGCCTTTGCTTTTCAATGAGCCAGGAGCAGCAACGCGACAGCTTAATGCTGGAGAAAAAGAAACACAAACGCTAGTACCCGGCCAGCTCTTTTGAGTGCCTGTATAGCAGTATATAGCTGCTTATTGATAAACATTGATGGTGATTTTGATGAAAAAAACCGCTTTTCACATCGTCCATTGGCGTTTCTGGTGTCGCAGCTCGTTGTGCTTTTAGGCAAATATGTACACAGGTCTTGGGAAGCTGTCAAAGGACGAGACCTCATCACCTGACATGTTGAAAATGAACAGCGAAGCACACTAGAAAAAAAGAACTGCTCGATTTAATTATCATGTTTACATATAGATATACAAATATATTAGATACACCTATATATATATGTATATTTGTTTTCTTTCTTTACATGTCACAGCTTTGGGCCTCGTGAACAACCTTTCTGGAAGACTATTTCAGCTCCGCCCGCCTCAGCTCCAAGGGCTGCGGCCACTCCGATGTTCCAGCGGCTGTGTTCTCCGAACCTTGTGATGTTGTAAGAGTCAAAGTAAGGCAGGGCAGAAGGGCACAGACTATGCGACACTTGAATATGTCATGTGGCACAAGTGCAAGCAGCCTCAGCAGTATCCCATGGCGAGCGAGGCTGGCTGTGCACTTCCTGACAAGGAGCTTCACGAGGGCGGAAAAAATCGAAAGTGGCTTCTACAAAGTGATCAAAATCATCTGTCTTCTTCCCTCTCCTTGGAGGCTCCAGGCCACGACCTTAGCCAGTTCTTGGGTGATGATCCCACCTGCAGCATCCAAGGCACGAACGAGGGCCACCCATTGGATGTTTGAGATGGCCTTGGCGTCTATGGAGCTTTGACAAGTCTCAAGTCTCGTTGACTCGACAATCAAATTAGAATTATTCCCACAGTATATGATCCTATATGCCTACTGTATATGATGACTTCATCTGAGATCTAGGCCAATCTTTGGCGCCGTATCCCCCAGCCTTCAAAAAGTAGGCACCAACAAGAGTGAGAGCACACAGAATCTTGAATGAATATCAAGATCTAAATGAGATTGTTCTAACTCGCCTCGAATCCACCAAAGTTGGAGCCCACCACTTGGCCGCTCACCACTTGGCCGCTCACCACTTGGCCGCTCACCAGCTGCCCACTTGGCCTGGCAGATTGGTCAGTTGCCTCCGAACACAGATGACCCAACACCCAGTAGAAAGGGTTGTCTAAGCAGGCCAACCTGAAAGGCTGGCCAGACGGAAGGTCAGATGGATAACTGCCTCCTTCGCTCCAGGAACTGTACCTGATGTCAATTTTCCAGGCTCTTTGCTGCAGAAGAGGGCCTTCACGAGTACGTCGTTCAATCTCGTCTCGTGGCTGAGGCAAACGCTTGGCGCGCAAGGAGTTCACCAGGAAATTGGTGGACTCCTTCGCTTGCAAGGCGATCTCCTGGAAACAGAGATCAGAGAGAAACAGAGCGGAAAAATGGAATTCCTTTAAAACGGTCTTCTGCACACGCAAGACATTGACGTGTCACCAAATGTGGGAAAGCAAACATAGTTACTTCTGAGGTTCTTGTTTGGCTCTCACCGTGTTGCAGTGGCTGCTTGCGTCAAAAGCATCGGCTAGTTTGGAAGTGTTCCTCCCTTAAAGTTTAAAACAACATGTTGGGTCAACGGGGGGGGTTAGCCCCGCCCGTAACATGTGGTCTGTTTTTTTCGTGTTTGGGGGGGGTGGGGGGGGGTGGGGTCAGTTTCATCCTGGTTACGACTCGCGTACATCGTCTACGTACTTCATTGGTCCACCCGGTTCCTTGTAGGTTCGCTCGGTCACGATTCGTTCGCTGGACGACCCGCTTGTCTCGGCTTACAGGACATGACGGGTTCTACTTTGGAGGTTTGTTTGTGTTTGTCGTTGGTTCTGTTGTTGCGTTTGGTCGGTTTGAGGTGCCCTTCCCCCAATGAGCATTTGAAGGTTTTTTTACGGCCGACCCCTTTCTTTTGGACGCTCACATAGACGTTTGTACCCGTGCCTCAGATCCGACTATCTCTTTTGTTCAGGAGGTTGCATTGTTAAACTGTCGTTCTCCGTTACGGTTTGACCGGGACCGCCTGAGAGCAAGGATGAAGTGTTGCCACTCTTGAAGACGAAGCTCTGCAGCACCAAACACATCGTGGGCAGTGACGCTTCGAAGGGCCTTCAAGGTGCTATGAAGGAGATGAACTTGACAGCTGCAACGGCGCGTCACTCCCAGAGCGAGTACACGCCGACTGTGACTCTGAGCAACCGACACCTTCCAAAGAAGGCCCTGCAAGCGTTGAAGCAAGGTAGCTCCATCCGTTCCTCTTCTTCTGCCAGACCCATGCTGCTCGAGAAACAGAGCAAAGTTACGGTCGTTGGTGGAGACCAAGTTACAGAAAGCTTGGCAGCAGTGATGAAAAAATCACTGCGTAGAATGGGTTTGCTTGGCCGTTGCGACGCGAAGCTGCAACGGCAGCACGTTGAAGGCCTCGCAGCGTTGTGGTTCAGCCAACATCCTGGGTTGGACGCAACGCTCGAGGCTGTCAGGATACATAGAGAAGCTGTGCAAGACACTTGTCCGCCAGCTGCCATGTATACTGAGCTGAAATGGCTCCACTGGGACCAAGACTAATGCCTAGCAGGTGGAAAATCACTTTCGCGCCATGGACAAGGAGCAGGCGGGTCGGTGAATACGTCCGTCAAAATGTATTCAACTTATCGTCTTGCAACTCATGAGTTGCAAGACGATAAGTTGAGTGTCCGGAAAGCCACTTTACCCTGTAAAAAACAAGGTTTTTTGACCCTCGTGCGTTGCGTCCGGGGCTAACCCCCCCCCGTTTACCCAACATGTTGCAAAGCCACTATGACACCCTTTCCTGCACTGTCCTTCACTATTGCTGCAGTGCCCCCAAAGTAGCAAAAATCAAGGCTGAACATGACTGCCTTGCCTGCTTCTCCGAACTGGCATCAGTCAGTTGAAAGCAATCTCAAGTTCTTTTGAGTGTGATGTGTCTTTGTTTGGGACCTGGATCTGACGAGGATTGTCCATTTGTCTAAGTGGATAATCGCCCTCACTGCTAACCTGTCTCAGGAGAAACATCAAAACGGTGGTCCTGTTTCGATTTTAAATCTTGTCTTTCCAGTTTGTTATGCTCAAAGCCCAAGGTAGGTAATCAGCCCCAAAAGAACTGGAAACCGTTCTCACGCACTCGCATCTGTCCTTTCCCTTCCGAAGCATCGCTTCTGCTGTGGATGGCTTCGTAAGCTCCTGGTGGACCTGGCGTTGGACAGCAAACTCGCAGCCACCTGGAAGACATGCTGGCTGCTGGCAAACCCCCATGCAGCTGGGCCGACGACATGTTGCAGCTCGCGGCTCAAAACGCCGCAAACCTGGAAGGAGAGTTGCACAAACTCACAGAGGCAAAAGCTGTGCTATTGCTTCAATGCCCTTCCTGGAAGACGGAAACGTAGTACTGGCAAAGCTGAGCCACGGCCTGCCCCATGTTGCTTCCCTTCTACTTCTCAACACCCGTCTGAGCTTGGTCATCGGCCTCACCAATCTCCTGCCATCGATTCTCCAGCGCTTCACTGACCTGTCGGCCTGGTTGGACAGAACAGTCGACAGCGACGCTTCGAAGCCTTCGAACTGCCGAGCGGCCAGTCTCGCTCGTGCAAGAAGCGAACTCCTGAGACTGGCCGCATTTAGGCGATCAAGCGCCCAATAAAAAGGCGGTGTCGAAAGTAGCCCAACAGCTCCTGTTGGCTATCCCGCTTCTTCTGTTCATTTCGGTTGAGCTTCTGTACAAGCGCATGCCTGGCATCGACACAAGAGGTCTAAGAAAGAGCATCCTTTCGTCCACCCTTCCAACCAAAAGCGTCGGAGACACGAACTTCCACCTTTGGCGATCTGTTCTTTCAGCCTTTCCACCTTCTTTTCGTAATGGTCCTGCTCAGCTAAAGCCACACAGGCACTGTGCACATGAGGACCTAATAGGCCTGACCCCGTCAGTGGTATCTATGTCTGGCAAGGCCTGGCTAGACCATGCCACATCACGGGCACCAAAAGACCTGATGCTGCAAGATATTGTTTCATTGACTATACAGCGTTGCTTGACATCCATCCCGGAAACGCACAAGTTCCAAGTGTCGTACTGATGGGCAACCTTGTTGCGTTCAGACCTGCTTCCAGCAAAAGCTCCCCAAACAGTTGCCAGTCGTGAACTCCAATCAAGTCTCTCCCTCCCATCTATTACAACGTGCTTCTCACATCGTGCTTGGTGTACCACCCTAAAAGAAGAGCAAACTGACAAGTGAAGCAACACTGGTCAATTAAGGGAGTACTGATTAGACCTGCTTTGAAAATGTCGGCCCTTGCAGCAAACAACTCGAGGCGCTGACAGGGTCTGCAGTCTTGCTTGCAACAAGTCGAGACCAGATTCACTGTCCTTCGGAATCATGCTGCAGAATCAGCAACCATCACTACTGTCAAAAAAGAAATTAGCTTTTGACGTGCCTGGCCTTGGATTTGTTGGCAAAGTCATTGAGTTGAGTGCAAAGCTTGTCGATTGCTGGGCTGCCTGGCATATCCTGGCCTGGGTGTGGCACATCGTGGCACCCAGGTCAAAGGGTCCAGGAATGTCCGTTTTTTCGGTGTTCAGTGGCGACGATGGGCTGCATGGGCCACTCAGGACTGTGCCATAGAAGCGGGTCAGGGGATCGAAAAGTGGAACCGGTGCGGAGGCAAGCCTAGAAAGGCGCGGCACGTTAGAAACCAGGGTCGAAAGACGACTGGAAGCACACACACACTTATATAACAAGCAAAATGTGAAGGGGCAAACGTCGTGATGTTGATCCAACAATGTCCAAGCAAGAAGGAACACCCTGACCCATTTGACCATCTCGCAGTCCTGAAGGTTAGTCTCACCACTCTAAGGAGGCAGCATGTCCACTGCACAGGCGACTGTTTTGGCCTCGCAACTTGTCGCGCTAGGCATCGTGAAGCGGTCCAAGATGGTCAAAGCGCTCTGTGGCTCCAAGGCGGCAACACATGCACTCAAGCTGGAGATGAGCCGGTCCATTTCCAAAAGCTCTGCGCGTTGCTCCTGAAGAGAAAGGACTGTCAGGCGTTGTTCAATCAAGGATAGAACCAACAATTAGAACCAACAATTCAACCGGTCACAGGTCCTCAGATCTAGATGGACAGAATTGATGTGCAAGGAGCCGCACCTCCAGTGGGTCACTAGGCATCTTGGAGGGCCCTGTCATGGCTGTCTTTGCTCGCCTGGCAGAAAGGTGCTGTTTTCGATCCCCTGGGAGAACTAATGCTTGATATCCAGGCACACTACTAGTAGCGATGCCAGGAGCGCCCCTAGTAGCGTCCTTGCTCCTAGTACTGATGCCCTTTCTTCCTAGTAGCGTTCCTAGTAGTAAGGCCAGGAGCCCCTAGTGGCGTCCTTGCTCCTAGTAGTGATGCCCTTTGCTAATGGCTGGGAATACCTGATGGCTCCGGGCAAGGAGAATGTCTGCCAACGTTCTGCCATGGTCCTTGCAAAGAAGTGGCGCCGCGCTTTCGTTTCTGGTTTCACCGAAGTGAAGTGAGCACACAACCAAGTCAAGACACTTCTCAAAATCTAAGAACAAACCAGTCCTGCTTGCGTTCTGCTTGAAATCGGAAGCTTTTGCCAACAAGGCCATGGTGAACGAATTCTTTGCATGCCAAAGGCTCCAGAATCTCCAAAACAATATCACAGCTTCAATTATCCCCTACTGTAGTCTGTGAAGAGAAGTGGTATGATCTATTTTCAGAGGCCGCACTCGCAGCAACTTATTCTTACAAAAGTACTTACAGTATAAACACAGTGCACAGTAATGCAAGGTCATCTTGGTAAATTGAAAGCTGACACATGGCACTGGCGTGAAATGGAAAGCCCCGGCCACTTAAATCTTTGAGCCAAACAAAAATACAAAATGCAGTGGGTGCACCATTTGCAAGCCAAGCCACAAGGTCCGAGCCTTGACTTGCAAGCTAAGCTGGGTCTCTATGGTATGCTATGTCAAACTACAAGTCTGACAACAAAGAGTTAAAACATAAGAAAACATAATGTGTTTGGGCTCCTCAAAAAGGCTCCCTTGAAAGGCACCTTGTTAAAGTGTCCAAACACTTCCTTTTTCTTTGTCACTCACATGACTCGAAGTCCCTGGTGGCCCTCGGCCCTAACTCTTGCACATGCACACCCATTGCGTGGGTCACAACCGACCATAAAGATCGAATTGTCGACTGTACAATCCTTCTAGCTTTTCAGTAATTAGTGAAGCCTAACTTCAATGCTTTCATACTAGGTTCTGGGTATCATGTTGAGCATGATACATCGCCAAAAAAAAAAAAACGCGCCTACAGGGAAGTGACAGTGGCTCTCGTCTGACCTGCTGCAGGACTGCAAACAAAAATAGAAGGGCCGACTATTTTGCAGCTTGAACTGTAACGAAAAGATTTCAAACTCTCTAGGCTAGAAATAGAGCAACCTTCAACAAATACAGCATAGGCTAGGAAAATGCCTGGGATAACTCAACTGCGACCGACCCTGAGATCTACATATGCCATCATATGCCATATACTCCAAAATATAGTCTGAAAGCATCTAAAAGCATTCTAGTGATTGTAGTGAGGTGTGTGGTATGCTTGACAAATGCTTCGCAAATCCTCCACCTGCGGGTACGTGAATTATCTTCCGCACCTGGAGCAAGCTCGAAAGTGTGCCACTTTTAGATTCCTCGACCAGTGACTAATTCTATCAGAAAGAAAAAGCCTTCTGATTATATTTCTTATTATTCATTATTTATTGCTGACAATGGACTTGGCAGTCATATGTTCTTGGCCTCCTGTCTGCCAACCCAAGCTCCCAGGCTTGCTCTGGCCCTTGCCACGCGGTGTGCCAACATGTTCTATGCAGAACAATCGTTTGAGCATCCAGCTGCATGAAGGTGTTGGGCCACACAACATAATGACTCGCCTCAAAGAAATCAAACGTGACGTCTTCGAAACTTGATTGGCATGCTTGGTTGCTGGCAGTCGCAGGCACATGCCTGGGTCAACACCAAAGGTCTCGTTGTCATCACGCCAGTCCAAGGCTGTTCTCCAAGCCAGTGACCTACTCGAGATACTTCTGATCACCCGTGCGGCCCGTGGAGTCTGCACATCTCAGTACCACTCATTTTGGCTTTCAGCAGACTTTAAGGAATACAAGTGCAAGGTACCATGTCTACATGGCAGATGTCAAGTAAGTAGTTGGAAAGTGAGTTGGAGGCTCGCATAGCAAGGCAACAATGGTGTTGCACCTCGAGAAACAAGGCGTTTGATACGTCATTTTGAACGTGTTGCAAGCCAGAAGCTTTCTTGTAGCTGAGTCATGGACTGCCAGGTAGCACGGTACAGGAAGCTTGCTGTGTCCTGGAAATAAATAGGCCAAATCTATACATATATATATATATAGTTGCCATGTGGCTCTGTGCGGAAACTCAATGTGTTTATTAACGATGTCATCCATTGTTCATATACAACAAGGCAAAAAGATTCATTAAAACAAAAAAAAGAAAACTGATGTCATCTGTCACAGGATAATGTCCGTGCCAACCGCAGCGGCGATGGGGTTGCCAAGTGCACCGCTTGTACTGGTGCACGTACATGTGGTGCCTTGGAAGCATCAGAAGCCGCTTTGGACGTCCCTTGGGAACGATGCTTCTGCATCCAAGTGGCCACTTGCAAAGAACCTGATGATCTGGCGAAGCCATAAGGTCTGGCAAGGTTGGCACAAGAAGCGTCAATGAAGATGCTGTGATCAAGACAAGGTAGGGTCGCAGGCTATGGGAAGGCTGCCAAGAGGCACTGCTGCTACCTGGGCGACATGGCTGCGAGTTGGCACAAAAAGGCGATTAAAATGCTAGACTCAGGCTCCTTAAGAAACTACACAGGCGGCTATGGCTAGTACTGTGCCTTCCCCTAAAATATCTGACTTGAACTGCAACATGCCCGACATCGAAATCAAATCGAAATCACAAAACTGTGCTTGCATCTTACAATCTTGTGCAAACTCAGACCCCACATGGAAGACTACTCAACTTTGCCTGCTGGAGTTTCTCTTTGCATGCTGCTGCAACCTGGCAGCAAACAGCGCTACATAGTATAGGGTAGCATCCCACAAGAAAAGCTGGCTATAGCCGCATACCCCCAGGCGTTGAGCAATGGGGAACTCGAAGTCTCAAGAAACGCGGACGTCTGTCGCTTTGACATGTTTCAGCAGTTTTTTTGCACGCAGCAGTTGCAGCCATTTCCGGGTCTGTTTACGCCATCGTTTCCGTGGTATCAGCCTTTGTGGTCGTTTCTGAGTAGAAATGACTGAAACGATTTATGATCGCAATGAAATGTTTGCAGAGCCAGAAAACACAAAAGAAAAATAAGCATGCAAACAACAATACGCCCTGTTGGCGACTGTGAAAGCATCTATGGCATTCACAGCAGCCGACCAGCAGCACATGTCACAACCTGGACGGCACCCTGCTGGTAGAAGATGATGGCAGGATACATGTGAGACGAAATAAGACCGCTTTCAGAGTTCTAATTGTGAAGCCAAACACGTGGCGTGTCACAAGAAGTAGCCGGTGTTGTGCTGGAAAGCGTCATCATCTTGGCTGAGAAGCAAACAACAGATCAACCTAGTGATCCGCATGTTCAGCGGAATGCATCTGGTATTGTCAACTTCATTTTGCGGTGAATGCCTGATCCATCCTTTGGGAGAATCAGCATGCGACTCCGTGGCAGGACGCTTCTGTGGGGCTGACGAACCGGTCCTCTGAAGGAACCAGCGTACTGCACAGGCACATCTGAGTATCAGTTTTGGAGTTCTTGAAGAATCGGGAAAGCTACGTTCAAATAGCAAACATTGCTCCTAGTAGTAAGGCCAGCGTCCTTGCTCCTAGTAGTGATGCCAGGAGCCCCTAGTAGCGTCCTTGCTCCTAGTAGTAAGGCCAGGAGCCCCTAGTAGCGTCCTTGCTCCTAGTAGTAAGGCCAGGAGCCCCTAGTAGCGTCCTTGCTCCTAGTAGTAAGGCCAATGCCAATACTCATGGTGACAGCAGCAGGGAACAAGGGGAACTGGGTCAGAACCAATCGGAGCGCTACAGAGAGGTGTTGAACCAATCGGGCCAGCACGGTTTGGACCGTACCCACACATCCTGTTGCTGCTGGCAACAAATGCCTCCCTGGTGAGAAGTAAGTCCGTGTGACACAATTCAAGAATAGAATGTCACCTATCTGGCAATGTAACAATACCACGTCAACACCATGAGTTTTCTCATAAAATAGATGTCCGAGTCCGGGCCTTGTGGAGGGCTGGCATGACCTCTATGGTCACAATGACCATGGCGTGCATGGCCTGTCTCAATCTGACCAGTTGATTCAATACAGGAACAAGAAGCTACGTTCTAATAGCAAACATTGTTCCTAGTAGTAAGACCAGGAGCCCCTAGTAGCTTCTTGTTCCTAGTAGTAAGGCCAGGAGCCCCTAGTAGCGTTCCTACACATACAGGATCTCGAATCCTGGTGCTTTACTTGCAGAATCCGCCCTCTGTCGAATTTTGTCTCGGTTCTCGGTTCTGTACACTGCTCAACTGGGAGCAAAGGCGGCTTTGGAGGCCTCCGACACACCACATACATCTCTCATATTCAAAACTCCCCGGATAGGGGGGGCGTAGTCATCCTGCCGGAATCCCTCCTCGTCTTGAAGTCATCCCTTTGATCTACAACTAAGTGTTTGAAGCCTGACACACAGAATATCCAATGACCATGGTATGCGATTCTACTTGGCCTCGGAATCTCAACTGCAGCTGCCGTGGCCATGAGAGAAGCACTCTTCATCTCTTCACGTTCCGCAGTTGTAGTAGCGGAAGCTGCTGCTGGACTGGGTGCGTTTGCTTTGGTGCCCATCTTGTCCTTCTCAACAGGTACGAAGGAGTCACCTCAAAACAAGTTCAACGAACGTTCGAATGAATGTTACAACTGATACCCCTCAGCACACCCCGCCTGGAAGCTTCCGTCGCTGTGGTGTGGGCAGCATGCGCACCTAGAAAAGAGCCAAATCAAACAATGGAACATGCTCTCTTCAATCATGCTTGCATTGTTTTTTGCAGTTTGATCAATTCTGACTGCGGCAGTTTGCAAACATGAATATCTTGTGCCTGCTGCAAACTGACCGCTCTTTTTGGAGATGAGCATGTATTGTCTGCATTGTCTGCCTCGAGCAATTCTCAGACGTCGTGAGGTGAACACAAGCGAAGCTGCTCAGATGTAGTCAGAATCTATGCACGCTGCATGCTACTTAAAGACACTAAATAACACCAGCATAGATCCCAAACAACTTCAACACGATTCGCTTAGACCAATATTATATAGTCAAAAAACGATTTCTTGGTATGCCTTAATTACTTTCACCCCAAGAGCGAACTGCTTCATCAATGAATTCTTGTCGGCATTGACATCGCTATTTGTTCGGCCACACTCCTCTCCAGTAAGCCGGGCCACAAAGACCAGCCACAGAGTTCAGGGCGCGGCCAAGACAAGGGCAAGAGGAGGACAAGACCCGGACACAGAGCCGGGCCACAGAGCCCAGCCACCGAGCCCAGCCACAAAGGACAAGAGGACAAGGCCTGGACACAGAGCCCACAGAGGACAAGAGGAGGACAAGGCCTGGACACAGAGCCCAGCCACAGAGTTCAGGGGCGCGACCAATGAGATTTCAGACGTGCCTCAATCTTGTCAAAGGTCTGATATGGCTTCTTGCCGGATTTCACAAATTCTGCTTCCTGTGCCAAAGCACGCTGCACACTTTTCCACATCAATATCCAACTGCAAGTCGGAATGCTTAATTGATTCTGAGGACTCCTGTTTGGGGATCCGATTAATCCAGCTCAAGAATAATACTGTAAAGCTGAGAAGGGTCTGCGGTCCTTTTGGCTCCGAGAAGCCTACAGGAAGTCGACAAGCTGACGAGCAATTTGTTGCTTTCACTCTTGCTTTCACCCAAAGAAATAGCTGCAACGTTTCTGCGTGCATCCACCTCGCCTGCATTGCGGAAGCCCAATGCAGGAAAACCACATGTGCCAAGTGGCACAAGCTCTCCTGTGGTTGCAAACCACGTGGAACCGAACCAGTTCAAATAGCCCGACACCCGCCTGGTCCAACAGTGCCACCAACAAATGAACTGCCCGAAGCTGTTGCACCTGATGCTGCAGCTGTAGCTCCTGCAGTTCAAAATCTGTCCACGTGCCATGCAAGTGCACAGATTTCGTAGCACATCTATCCTGGAATCCTACGCACATGTACACCCTTGCATATGTACGTGTTTCGAGTGTCAATATGTTGTCAGGCTATAATCAAGTCATAGCAGGACACCAAAACAAGACGACGGGCCCTTCGGGGAACTGAGTAGACATACACAGCAAGAGTTCAACAAAAAAAATACAAAATATACATACACAACGTGAGCCAAGCTAGCGCGAAGACTTGTCTTGTCAGTCTTGTCTACGTCTTGACTCGTTCTACCTGTCAGTGGCCTGAGCATGCTTCACTGTGGACTGAGTCATCAGACCATGCTTGAAATTGCGGGGAAGGAGTCCTGCGATAGACCTTTAGGATACAAAATGATGTCAATATCCAAAGGTCTGGTGACCAAGGCGTCCAGCAGCCAATCTTACACGGATTTGTGGTGTAGCAAGAGTATGATATACACAGGTTTCCTGCAGGTCAATTGAATGCCAAAACTGGAAAGCAAGCACCCTGTCCACCACCTGTTTCCAGGATTCTGTTGGGGCCTTCAGTCGGTCCAGGCATTGCTCTGTATAGTGTCATGTGTCTACAGACAGGTAGTCCCTACAAAATATCCTAATGCTCATCTTTTGGAGGCTGAATTTTGTAGGGTACTGTATACTCCCTGGTATTCATTGAGCAACGTAATTAGACACATACGTAGGCAAAACTCACAGAAGTGCACTCTCAAGCGCACCATCCGACATTGCTCCTGCAAAGTTGCCAGGCACTGCTTCTCCTGAAACACTACGATAGGGATTGCGGCTGTATCGCATTTTCTTAAAATGCGTACCACCTCACCCCTCCATGAATATTGTTCAACTAACGCATCAGCTGGTACTTCCTCAATCTTCAGTCTGGATACAGTAAGCAGTTGAGTGTTGAGCAGGTTAAAGCTGTGCACCAATTGTGCACTGATTATCAAGCCCTTTCTGCGCTGTCATCAGCTTCTTCAACTTCTTGCATAGCTCATCAAGCAGAGTTACTACTGCGTTCAAAGGCATCGAATGGTAGTCTCATGGTCCAGCAGGAAGCCCTAACTTTCGAATAATTTGTGTGATCTCACTTAATACCGTGGCCGATTGTTCCCAAAGGACTTGATGTTCAAGCAGCTAAAATTGATGTTCTGCCGAGTGCACTGAGAACTTGATGAGACATTTGCACATTCTCTGGGAGAAACCGAGTCACCGAAGTCACTCGTGCTGTGCTCATGCTGCGCTCGTGCTGCGCTCGTGCCGTCGCGCCTTCAACTCGAAGGCTCTTCGAGCCGAAAGCAGCTGCCTCTCCTGCTTCGCGGCGGCAGCCCGCAGCCTGTCCAGAGATCTCGGGCGTGACTGCCTATCATTCCATGGTCCTTACAGGTGCTGTCTCAAAGTTTCAGGGAGAGGACAGGTGTGGCCTTTTTCCACCACACTATCTGCTTTCTCGGGGGTGAGACGGGTCGCGAAACACTCAGTTTCCAAGAAGCTCGAAATCATCAGCCTTCGAAGAAGCGAAAAGCGCAACACAACACAAAAGCAACAAATATACTGTATTTAAGTTTGCTATTTAGGTTGGAGGCCATCGCTCTGAGGTTGGAGGCCATTCCTATTAGCAACTCAAAAGAAGATTTATTTTTTGCGATACAGCATGACATCGGGGTCCTCGTTGGAGAACTCCTTGATTTGCCGTCTCATCTTGGATCCCTCCGCCCAGGTGATGTGATCCTGAACGAAAAATCTGCTGAAACGAAAGCTTCACCGAGTCATGGCTCCAGTCTTGATTGGCAACTTGTCAAGTGACGGATCTCCAGTCCTCCATCTCGCGGGTGACATGCAAGGCTGGATTTGTGACCACATCAGGACCAATCCGAATCTCGCCCTGCAGGACATCGTTCAGATTCTCTTCTCTGGCACACAAACTCACATTGTAGACAAGACTGTATGTGCTTATAGTCCATACTCAAAAAGAATCGACACAAGCACACTTCGGTGCAACTAGAGACTCCACCCAAATTGATAGATTCCTTGCCTGCTTGATGTACTTGATGGCTTGCGGCAAGTCTTGGCAAAGCCTGAGGTTCGCTGCCGCAAAAGATCAACGCTGTTGCTTGCTACAGTTTCAGGCTGCTTGGTTTCAATCCCAGGACTGATCCTGTGACTCTGACGAACAAATTTGAAGCTTGCCCACACCATCTTTTGCACATCTGCTGACGAGGACACTTCATCCTTACAAGGACTACAGGAAGCCGCCGTCTGCAAAAGGTTGATGCAGGCAACTCATGCGAGTCCTCAAGAAGACAACAAAGTCAAGCGTACTGAACAAAGCTTTATATATACGCTTGCAAAAATGAGTGTTACATACCCCCCTGTTGAGAGGTCTAGCAAAACTTCTCCTCCAAGCTTTGTGTGTTTTGGATCAATCCAAGAGAGTACATCTTGTCAAGCAGGATCTCGGTCATCTTTATTCTGTCTTCATCCGAGGACTGCGCAGTGGCAAACAATATCAACAGCTCGTAAAGCCCAACGTTTGCAACTTCAGCACAAGTAGCGCCTTGAGCTTTCGAAGCCCTGAGGTCAGTTTTTGGATCAGAAGCGCAAGCTTCTGATACCTTTGGAGCCAAGGAGATTCAGGGCTTCCATAGTGTTTAGTAGGAGCAAGAAGCTACTAGTAGCTCCTGGCATTACTACTAGGCTTTGATGTCCTAAATCACAATGCAGACCAGAATCTTAGTGTAGTCCTCACGATCCTCAATCTGGTATTTTCTCAAGATCGACGACTCCCTGACCTCACAGAACATCACAGAACCACACCCTTCCATAATCTACTTGTAAGAACTAACAGCGCCCTCCCTGTGTTCCCGACATTTCTCGTTGACTTCCAGTCATAGAAGTTGACCTCTACATCAGAATTGTTGAGAAAGGTGAGGCTGCCATATCAAAAAGGTCAAGCAGCCTTCTTCAAGAGCTTTTGCTCATGATGTTTTAGCTGCCGCATGGCGTGCTAGAATGCCTGGACATCCCTAGACCTAAAGCCAAACAGCTGCAAGGAAACTGATCTTTCATTGCAGTTCAATCAATTCTGCTGTCTCATATGGATGTGGGTCGAAACCTGGGTTGACCTCCCAAACACATTGCTTTGCTTTTTGGGTATTGACCCCATATTGCTCCAGTCCTAAAGCTGCCAAGGCCTCTCTGACACCTTCTGTTGCGTCCAGGCAAGCTGCTCGTCCAGCATGCGACAGCACTGGCAAGGCGGAGTGAAAGCACTAAACGCAGGCCGTGTGGTTTGCAAAAGCAACAAAGCTGTGCAGCGAAGGATGCTAGTGGCTCTCAAAGGCCGACACCTGCTTCCGCAAAAAACCTTCCAGAAGAGGCCGCTCCTACCAAAGTTGCAACCAACATGCGCACGCTGTGGCCTAAAACACTTCCATGCCTCATCTTTGGCTCCAATGCCATCAGACATATCAGCCAGAACCTTGGCTGCCACAGGAATTCGGCCTTGTGAACCCATGACTTGGGTTCCAGCCTGCTCAAAGTGCTCCATAGAGATCTTGCCTAGCAGAGATAAAAGAAAGACCAAAGAATGAAATGAAAAGGAGCAGAAAAGAAATTGCTCACCTTCAGCACTCGAGGTCATCTCGCTATATCTACGGGGCCTGTGTTTCACCCTTCACCCTCTACTGTTGCTTCTTTGTTTTCCAGCTTGCAGCTCTACCATCTCTCTGCTGGTCAAGCAAAGTAGTTGCAAGCAAGTTGGCAGTCACCATTAATGCATTAATGTGTTCTGTCTGTCATGTCTCACGTGAAATTGAGGGAAAGAAGCTGCGGAGTCCATAACTTCTGGTGATACTCTAACCAAACCCACAAAGGCCGACCCAAAATCCCAGTGAGAGTCTGCGGAAGTTGTCTCCCAGTTCATGCGCAAGTAGTGAAAGACGTCTGCTGTACATCGCTGCATCTATCCAAACAGCAAGGGAGTGCGGTCCAAAATTAAAGCATCAGTTTGCCACAGCCACTTTAGCGGCGGGTCTGCTCACAAATATGGTTCAATCCTCAACACCAAGGCAACATGTTCGTGCTCTCAGTCTATGAATTCTATGATGCGGAAGTCTATGAACCCCAGCGCTCTGCGTGGTGGCGCCTGACATGACTAACAAAGGAATGACAACTGCAATGCCTGCCGGCCGCCAAGTTAAAGGATGTCAAAGGTAGATCATGCTTCTACCATAGAGGACCATATGTCAAGTCTCGCAGGGGCAGCTTGTGGCTTTGCGTACGGCAGCATCTTCCGTACCAACAGTTGCCTCGACCTGCTTCAAATGATATGTGGTTGCCATTTGCAAAGAAAGTAGAGTATCTGTTGCCTCGTGCCCGCTCTGGCAACTCCTGGCACTTTGGACGTGGGATTGGCCGCAAGGGTAGACACTTCTGTGAAGCCGAAGCTTGGAAGGCACAAACTAGCACTCCTCAGCTGCTATGCGTTCACGAATGGAGTACACCTGAACCCATCTTGGCTGAGGAACAAAAGCAATCTCAAGATGCTGAGACACGGACAACTCCCCGCAAAACGTTCTGACTGCAGGGTTTGCATGATGGAATATCTGTCCATGCCTGGAGCGCACCAGCAAAACAATGCCAATCACAGCAAAACGCAACGTTTTTTTCTCTGTCGCCTCAGGAGAATGGAGGAAATCTGGACCTCCTGCACTCAGTCCAATTGTTAACAAATGGTGACGGTCTTCAGTCTTCAGTACAATAATGATGGACACAAGACTAATTTCAAGTCAGTAATTATCCATTGTCCTAACGAATACGCGGGTAATGAAGCCCCCAACTCACCTGGTTTGGGTTGTGAGCACTTCACTATCGCAATCTATCTCGCGGCTCTGGACTTATTCAGATCTGAGTTGTTCTCTCAAAGGGTTGGTCCTCCAAAGGGAGCATGCCAACGGACTGCAGGAACTCCTTCCTTGGGCAAGCACAAGCTCAGCCGCCATGTTTTGACCAAAGGCGGCAGTTTCACTACAAGCAGCCACATCAATCCTGATTTTGGACAGGTCTGAGCCCATTGCAGGATTAGGGTTTGCCAGCAAGTCAATGATTGCCTTGAAATGGTAAGGCAAAGAGGCACAGGAAAACTTTGTATTGTATACCTCTGGAAAGTAGGTGGCAAGGTGCCTGCTGTAGACTCAGACCCTTTGTATGAAGCCACTCCTGCCACGAACTGACAATTGACGGTTAGAGGGGTTGGGTGCCGGCCGGACGCGTAGGGCATAGGGCTTCTTTGTCAAACCTTCTGGCTAAGGAATAGTTGAATAGTTCAGAAAGAGTCAGATACACGTCAAATTCAAGCTCTTCGCTGACACATTGATTCATACATGTTATATTCTGAACTCCACCGGTGCTTAGTGATTCGCATTCCAGATCCTTTGCAAGAACGATGCAAAAATGGTGACACTATATTTGTGGGCAGTATGCCTGCAGAATCTCTTGTTCGAAGGTATTGTTTGCCTCGGTGATTCGCGAAGAAGATTCTCACTCTTTCTAACTCTCACACTCTCTCTTTCTCTCTCTGACAGTCGCTTTGCACTTGAGGAATCCAAGGACGGTGCAAGTGCCGTTTTCGTCAGAAAAGTCGCTGACAAGGGATTTGCAATGGTTTCTGAAGCTGAGCCTTGAGTGAAACACTGGGCCACTCCACCCAACGGCTGTGGCTCACCTGTCGGTTCGTCAACATGTGTCAACTGGGTCACCCGAACGCAAGGGTCTCCAAGCAGGAACTCCACAAAGGCGACACGCGGGCCTCACAGCCTGCGTGAAGGGTCAAATTAGCGGGCAAAGCCATGGAAGCCGGGAAAACATGTCTGTTTCTTTTTGAGACCAGGGGGGTAGGCTGAGGTCGCCAGTAGAAGAGAGGTACGAGTAGCTAGTAGGTTGGAGGCCATCATCGCTGGTAGGTTGGAGTCTATCGCTTCTCGGTTGGAGGCCATGGTCCAGTTCACAGTTGGGGTCTGATCCCCTAGTGAGGTCGCGGAAAACAGCATCGTCTGGACTGCTGTGCACCATCACTAACATCTTTCAAGCTCTAAGAACGATGCGCCAGGCTCTGCCCATGCATGCCTTCAATCAACATGTCTTGGTGTTTAGCACTCTTCATGGCATGGTCAAAGCTGCTGTCAAAACTGAGACTCACACTCTTCCACCTCTGCCTGCTTTGTTGAATTCAATTGACAAAGTGAAGGACAACTCAGGACCGAAAACCTCTTCCTCGCTGGAAGAAAACTCAGACTGGCTGTGCCTGAGCGAGAAAGCGCTGCTCAATAGAAGAAGCAGCCCAGTCCGAGTCCTTTTTCTATTCAAGTTCGTTTGTTCTCTTGGGCTTTTGTAAAGCCTTAAGTAAGTAAGGATTTAAGCTTCTAGGTAGGACGCAGGATAGCTCACGCACTGATGATTTGGTTCCTAGTCAAATTTGAATCAGCTCGGGTCACTACTCACTTTCGGCATCCATCGCTTCCGCAGCTGCAGCTGCTGCCACTGTCAATCGGGCAAAGCCTGCCAGAGAATTTCACATTATTCCCTTGTAAGTCTTCATGCATACAGTGTCCATGTTTCTGCCAGGTTTGCCTGCTGCTACGCCCCCACCCCCCCCGGAGCTTGACCAAATCGTAGCCATTGTCCTAGATCGTAGCAAAGGCTGCAACGATGAAATGCCACGGACAGTAGACAGTATGTTTAAAGCTCTTTTAGGTGTCACACATATAAAGGATCCCTGCTATCAAGATCCGCCAATGCAGCGACAGAGCGCATCTTATCCGGATGTGCCTGAGCATGTTGAAAGAAAAAACAATAATTAATTACATCTCGTGAGCCAAATGACGAACTTTTGCTGAAACCCTTGGATCTCCAAACTTGGAACCGAGGAACTCACAGGGGTAAGACAGGAGTGAACACTAGTCAAAACACGTTGTAAAGAAATATCTATTAGAAATGGTGTGGTGCAAATATGACCCAAGTAGATGCTCCATTCAACCTTCTCTTTTGTGACGAAATTATTACCCAGCCACTGCTGAGGCAAGGAGAAAAAGCTGACTATTCCTTTTCCAACTGCTACAAAACATGATAAAGCATCCATGCACCCTATATTGGTCGCGAGAGCGATATGAGCCTTGAGGATTTTCTCGATCAAGCTATCGAGGACATGGTTCTTTCCAACCGCTGCCACAGCTTGTCGGCAAACGGGACACCTGGAGGGACTTGAGGGAGACTCTGGACTGTAGAGAGGTTTGAAGGCTAGTGCTTCTGTGCTTAGCTTGATACTTGCTACAGCATACTAATTAAATGGCTTAGATATCACTGGACAACAAGTGGGCACGCTGTTCCACCCTGACATCCCACCTTGGCAGCTTGTCTCCAGGCCTTTTCAGCCATCCACCAAGACAGGAGCTGCAAAAACCTGTCGCGTTGAAAAGGTTCGTGCGAGTTTGTGCCAGCTTCAAAGTCTTCAAACACTGAACCTTGTTCTGTCTTTGCCAGCATACAAAGCATGCAAGTAAGACTGAGAAAAAGCAAGTTGCTGCTTTTGTTGCTATGCAGCTTGATTCCCGACATTCATGATTCATGCCGACAAATTATACTCTCTTGAAAGAGGCCAGTAAAATTCATACGTGGACAAGTCATGCGCTTGTGTAAGTATGCAAAGTATTTAAAGATCCTGCAGTTTGAGATGAGAGCAGCAGTTGCTAGATGGAGAGCCCAGTCAATTGATCGTAAACATAAGTGGAACTTGGAATGGACACATTCCGTGTAGCTTTTGCAGGATCTCCACTTTGAAATTGAGCTTACAATACACGTGTCATTGTCATAGTGTGTTGAAACTCCCATCAAGCCGTTCACCAAGCATGCCAGCTTTGCTATGCATGCACGGTTGGACCTCAGGGCATCGGGCATTCAGTACAACTTGGTGACCTTTGATGGCCTTTGTCTTCTTTGGTTAATTCTTTGCTTCTCCAAGAGTCTCACACTCGTGGCCCGGTGCATGACCTGGCACCCCCAACCCAACCGACCACAACGACCCCAAGGTTGGCTCGGGAGGACAAGCAGCGTCCTTGCACCTAGTAGCGATGCCCTTTGCTCCTAGAAGCGTCCATGCTCCTAGTAGTAAGGCCAGGAGCCCCTAGTAGCTTCTTGTTCCTAGTAGTATGGCCAGGAGCCACTACTAGCGTCCTTGCTCCTAGTGATAGGCCCTGCCTCTTGGCAAATCGCACAGGTGGCCTCCCCGAGGATTTGATCGGCCTTGGAGAGACTGTGGGAGGTCCTTTGTGGAGTGTGTTGTTTCGATGTCTAATTGGGAGTCTGAGAGAACAGACATCAAAGTCGGACACAGTAGGACCTGTGCTTCTCTTACAACGGTTTCTGGACTGGATTGTAGCACTAAAGGCCTACACCAAGCTCCCGCCTTCCATCAAGCGAGGCTTCTTGGTTGGTGGAGGTGCCTTAACGCTGGACGCTCCGAATCTGGGAACTATTTCGGCAGCGATGGTTCTTGACATGAAAAGACAATGGGTTCGTGGATTCTGGTGCTTGTTCCTGCGATGAGTTCTTGAGCGTGTCTGTTCTCGTCTCTCTCCAGGTTGCCAGCTGCAGACAGTGGCGCATGAAAAAGAAAGGCAATGGCGGCTGCCTGCCCAACCTGCCAAAAACAATGAGATCAGCCCGAAGACCCCATACGCGTACCGGCACGTATCGAACAGCACAACTCTCAAAATATTCCGAGGTGCTTTCGAAGCTGGCAGCACCTCCACCAAGTCCTGTCTATCGACACTTTTTTGTGTCTCATCACAGGGCGCATTAGTATGGCAAAGATGCAGAGAATTTGGGCATCCATCTTATAGAGTCCATCAGTTTTCAGCATGTTTCAGCTAGCTGGCGGCCTGATCACGAAGGCAGACACTCTGATTGCCATCCTGAAAAACTGAGGCGGAAAAAGTCAAAACGGATCATATGTCCTTGGCAAACTCTGAGATCAAAGCCTTGTGCAGGAGCTTCTTGTTGACCAGGGTACCGTTTCTTGAGCAGTCCTGCAATTGTGCTCTCCTCTCCGTGAACTCCAAGAAAAAGGCAACGCTTCACCTCCAGCTGGAAGGTCGGAGACGAGGAATCTGGGGAAACTTTCCGATATATCCGGAATTGCTCTCCGGATATGCGCCTCAGAAATCATTGGAGTCTGCTCGTATTTGTGATTACATGTGCATGGATGCGCATAGATGTGTCTGCCATAAAATTCAAAACGCAGATTGGTGCAGAATGTACATGGGGCGGCAGAGCAGTGTGTGCGCGAGACGAGCATTGCAGAGCTGTGCGCTGTGAACACGCATCATTTATCATGGGTAAGAATCAGAAGGACGAACCAAAAAAACAGCGCTTGAATGGCGCTTTCACGCCACCTTGAGACACGGAGCCACAAAACAATCGACCAATCAAAAGAAAAAGAAACAAGTCTGACACAGAATACGAAGCCGGTACACTTCAGTATCGAACAATATCAACAGCTGAATAGACTGTCTAAATATGTGTCTTGGTCTTCAGGTTTAAGGCATTAGCTGCGCAGCTCGTACATGGCTAAAAGACGTGCCTAGTGGCGGAATTGAATGCATGTTGGGACTAGCTCCTGAGTTCAACTCACCCACAAACATGGCTGATGAGAACATAATCAAAGCGCAGATGAATAGTTGCCTCAGATAGATAAGTCACAAAAAGTCAATGCTCAAGCTTGTTCAAACACCAAAAGGAGTAGACACCTGCGCTGTCAAGTAATTTGAAGGGTGAAGTCAGGCAACTCCACAGTCCCACTATTTGAAGAGAAGACACGTACATGGCCATCTGGCCATGCATTCAACATGAATAGCTGAATAACAGTTTGGGATGACCAATCTATTGGCAACTTCCCACACCCACCCAGGCGCTGCTCGTGTAGGTTTGATAGTAGATAGACAGGAGAATCAGGTATATAACCTTTTCCATGGTGTTCATAAGTTTCTTGAATCACACCTCTCGTACCTTCTCACCTTGCAGCAAGATCTTGCACACCGTTCCCCACCAATGCCATCTTAGGTGCTTCTCATTTTCCTTCCCTGACTTGTGCTTTTCTCACTCTCAGCGCCCAAGTTTGCAATCTGAAAATGCAGAAGTATGCCACAAGGAACTCATTTTGCGTCCATCTATGGTAGGGGTAAGATTCTTTACAAGTGAACCATGAACATCTTCCATTCACAAAGACCACGTTCCATGGGCGCGCGCAACTGTAGCCGAGGCTAGAACGGATCATCCAACACAATCGAGTTCGAGGATTCCCTACCTGCTGGTTGCTGTTTTCTCACACTCATAGTGGCGTTTTGCACACATGAGTATGGTTTAATCAAGCACGATAGCGTTTGCCAAACTGGGCTCTTTTGACTCAAATCATCCATGAAATCAATCGCCTACACTGGTGGATTCAGCTGTCAACCTGCAGCATGTGGTTGAGAAAGGTTCTGATTGCAAAGCTTATGAAGCCTCAGTAAGTGCCTGATGTCCTTCGCAGTGGCAGGATTGGTGGATGACAACACCTGGGGCAAACAATAGCTCAATGAAACATCAGTATTTATATGCTGCATGCTGCATTATGTTTTATTACTCAGGACACGACGGCCGCATGTTCATCAAGAGGCTCTTCGTCTGCAAAGACAAGGCAAAACAAAATCGTTATTCAAGACAAACCACAAGTTCATTGCCTGCTGCTGCAGGGAAAAGATCTTCTCCCATGTCAAGCGTCAACGTGGCCGCTCGCTTGACACCAGTTGAAGCACCTGACCACTTTGGGGAAGGAGGGTCCGTTGGAGTCTTCGCAATCTTCAGTCCACCTGCATCCAAGTCCGCAGGAACTGATGCCGCCACTGGCGCCGCCACTGCCGCCAGTGGCGCCGCCAGTGGCGCCGCCAGTGGCGCCGCCAGTGGTGCCGGCGCTGGCTCTGCCGGCTCGGCTTCCTTTTCACTTGGAGCTTCGACAGCTGGATCTCTGAGCTCCTCAAGCCAACATGCGCTGGAGCTGATCTATGAAATATAGGTAGGATTGTAGGACCATTTGTCTGGTACTCTAAAGAGCCGCAACTGTGACCCGCGCCTCAGGATCACCAGATATTGCACCTGGGATTGTCTCCGCAGACCTTTGGATGGAGAGCCAGCAATTGAATGCGATCACTTCCAGCAAATGTCTTGTTATGTGGTTTCCTCAGCAACTCACGTTCCTTCCTCTAGCAGGTCAAGTAAGCCATCTGCCTTGAGGTTAATCAGCAAGTAGTTGAAAAGCAATCTACACTCGACTACCCACCTCTGCGGCTGCTGTATCTGCAGGCGCTGCAGATCCTGAGCCTTGGGCAAGCAAAGAGCATGGTATCATGGCCTGTTAAGGCATTGAAACCTCTAAAAAATAACCAATGTTCTTTCAATGCAAACTCTGCCTTCCTCATCCATTTCGGCACCCAGAATCAGCGTTGCAGCCTTATGGGGACATGTTCTGTCACGAGTTGGAACTTGCTTGGGTCTAAATGGTTTACAACGCACCAAGGTAAGAGCATCATCAATCTCCGCCATCCAAAACAGTGAACACCTGGCCTGGCCGTTCAAGTTTGTGCCTCTACTGAATATTGCACAGAATAGAATAAAGTAGCAGTAGCACAAACGCACTGAGGTTGAATAAATGGTAGCATTTGAAACTACAAGGACAAGAAGGGTATGTTGAGATGCGATGAGAAGAGATACAGTAGACGGATGTGAAGTGAGGTAAGGGGCGACACGAAAACGAGAGATGACCACAAAGACGAGAAACCCCATGCAAGGCGCAGCAAATGAAAATGTTCATCAAAAACGAATCCAACAGGAAGTGATGCAAGCCTCACAGTGGTGAGACTCTGAGATGAATTGCTGCGAAAATTACAGTTCTGAAAAATGCCCTCACCCACACAGGCTGAGACGTGATTGATGTTCGGAAGAGTGACAAGGTTGAATGGGTTGCGAGAGGCAAAGGGTGCAGTGAGACATGGTGCTGTGAATTTTTGGGAAATGAGACAAACCAGCCAACTAGACAAACAAGGCTCAAACCGGACAATAGAATCAAAACCACTAATCTTACTGCTTAAAAGTCTAAGAGCGATCTAAATGAATGTTGTCTTTGCACTCACCAGCACATGGAAATAGCAATTTGCCACAAATCAAGAGCAACAAGGAAGACCTCTGCGCGGTTTAAGGCCGCATATCCTATCTTGAAGTTCCGTTTTGGCCCTCGGCCAGGAATCCATCACGCACGGTTTTACGATATGACTTCTCCAGAAGTTTCAATCCAACGTATCAGCAGCCTCTTTCAAGACACTCCATATATGTTTGCAGGTCCAACACGCTCCCTTCATCAAAAAGTAGGGTCCTTCAAAGAGCTTCACTGTAGATTTCAAACTGAATCTAAGCTAGTAGTGCAAGTACTGGCAAAGCCACGTCCTCGCGAATGCATGTGCTGGTTGATGCGGACAACTTTACCTGTTCGTTGCAGGGAAACCTTCCTTGTGCACTTTCAGACAGCCCTTGACGCAGAACGCTGCAACAACTGCCCATCACCCATCCAGTGAATTGTGCAACATCAAAAGTTGAAGCCATTCGATGAATGTGACAAAGCTTCTCAATACCCTCTGGCACATGTGCACGAAGATGGGAAAGCAATTCTGAAGGCCATCTCGACTCAAGCTGGTCTCGACTGTAATGCAAACATGAGAGCGTGCCAGCAAGTGCTTGGCTGAAGAGTTATGAATACCATGACGTCAGCATCATGCTGCTTGACAACAACTTCAAAAATCTTCAGGTGACCCCACAATTGACCTTTCCAAATGTAGCCTACGGACAATTTCGAAGCGGGTGACAAATTGCTTCCATGTCAACGACCCAGCAACGGATGCCGTGAGAAGCTCACACAACTTACAGTATTGTTCTTGCATGCCATGAACCTACGAATCCAGCTGCGACTACTGTACCCCCTAGTATGTTCGATCTCAGTCCTTGGACTTGAAAGTCTGCCCGCACCGAAGGTGCCGAGGCGTTGTGTTGGCGCGCGCAGACTGGAAGATCAGCTGCTAGATAAACAGCTTAAGCTTTAGCTTGGGGTGGGTGCATTTGTGCTTGGGAAATGGTGTGCTTTTGGAGTTTTTGATGTTTTGCACGTTGATAAAAATTGACTCCGTGTGTATGATTGTCCGTATGGCTTCGCAGGTAAACGTTCACGATGCCGGTTATGCAACCGGAGAAGGACTGCGTTATTCACATCCTGAGTATGTTCGTCCGGGTGTCCTGCCCGACCGAGACAGCAGACTGACAGACCGAGACAGAAAGACTGAGACAGACAGACCGAGACAAATAAAAGCACACTCTCCGTGCGGACGGCTTTGAAATGCTGGACGCATCAGGACCTGCAACAACTGTGCCATCACCTATCACCGGTTCAGCACCATGTCAAAAGGAATTTGAGCTGGTCCTCTTTGGCCTGCCTTTAGTGCGGCAGCTGTCTTTCCAATGTCCACGCTTTTGCACAACACTGTGAAATTGAAGACCTTGTCCCGCTCAGCAAGCGCAATGATATCAGTACCATTCTCACCCGACTGTGTACTTTCTAACACTCCAACGTCCACCAAGCAGGTCTTGTCAAGGCAATATGAAGGAAGCATTGGGACACTTGCCGTCCATCAGCTGGAGGCCAGTCTGGGCGGTCGTTCTCCGTTGCTATTTTGTTTGAAGAAGGCATCACTCTTGTCACCCATTGTCAGCGTCAGCATTGAGGATCCGGGGATGTAGAGATCGCCTTGGCACGCCCAGTCGGCCCACGCCCATCGCCACGACCATCTGGCTGTCGATGTGACACTCAAGACAAAAATGGAGGGTGTACACATGCATCATTCCCATGTGTATATTGAAGACTCAAGTGTTTGAGGGCATGCTGAGAATGCAATAAACAAGCTGCAATGTGAGATGCTGCGACATGAGGACCCAGAGTGAAAGGGGATCAAGCTTGCTGTGCAAAGCATGGATGAGTAAATAAGACAAGCTGATATGAACGCGCATGGGTCGAGAAGCGTATTTATGTGACAGTTGAATTCTGGACCCAACATGACCATAAGCTCGGCTTGAACCTGCTGACAGCACCTTTACTATGGGAAGAACTCCTCGGAACCTTCAAACCTTAGGTGGCTAAGAATGAGAACTCCACGGGCATTAGTAGATTGACGAAAATACAAAGAACCAGGAGCCCCGCGCACGCATTCACAGAATTAAAGGCTCCTTCGTCTGCAGAAAAGAACTGCTTCCACTTTTGATGGACAGCCTAGCCCTAAAGAGCACGCTCAAAGTACAAGTACGGCCATCCCCCTTTGCCTTGCAGGTCCCAATGGCTCCGCCTTGAAAACGCTGCTTCAGAACTGCCACCGCACCGACTGCGATGGGCCGTGCTGTGGGACGAAGACGCGATGCCTTGAAACACTCTTGACTGAGTTGCCGAGTTTTGTGCTGAGATGTACTGGAGTCATGAGCCAGGGTGATGTACACCAACGCACGCTAGTCGTAACAGCTCTTGTTGGTTGAAAATTCCTTGTGGGCACAATATGTTCGTCAATTGCAATGCCGATCCTCAATGCTGCGGAAAGGGTATTGCAGTAGATGTCCCGCATGCTGGTCTTCTTCGAGCTTAGGTCTTACAAATGCTCTCACATTTCCAGAAAAGAACAAAAACTTCAGAGGGCAGCAATTTTCCAAGCATTGCTTGGCTTGAAAGCTAGGGAGCCGTTGCAGCTTGAAAGCTCAGACGGCTCAGAGTCGTCGCTTTAAGTGACGACTCAGTGAGCTCCCTTTCTCATGTCGTCGGCTCACTGCCAAGTCTTAGAGCTTATCTCTTCCTGCATCTTTGCAAAGTCTGTTTGCTTCTTAGGTCACGGTGAATCAACTACGGCCGTCCTCTTGCCGCCTGCGTCACAGATTCAAACAGAGCTCAAGAGAACGAAGGTGTTCAGATGTGAATGCAAGCCACAGGCGGCCTTTGCCTTTTCCTTTGCCTTTGCCTTTTCCTTTACCTCTTCCTTTGCCCTTTTTGGCCTTGGATTGACTTCCATGATTCGACAAGCTCGGACAAGCAACCACCTAATGGCACTGAGCTTCAAGCCCACGGCGATGCAGACATATCGTCTGCCGATGCCTTGTCATTCTGCTTGCTCCGCTTCCTTGAAACGTTAGATGTTGGCAAAGTCGTGAAGTTCTAAACAATTTCTGAGGTGCTTGCTTTTTTCCACCAAAACCGTATTTCTCATCAAGGTTTCGCCGCTTTGCCGACTTCATCGCCTGGCATGAGAGTTCGCGCTATCAGCGGGCAGGCCCCATCCGTTCACGAATGAATCTTGAGGGCCTTGCCCTTCCCCTTTCCTTTCCTTAGCAACCCAGTTTTGTGCCATTCTCATCCCCCGAGAAGTCGGCACTTCATCCAAGGAGCCCATCTTGATCTTTCTTTTTGTGTTGCCGCGAAAGAATTGCTTCAAGATCCTGGCACACGGTGAAGGTTTCGTGCTGCGATGTTTGGTGTTTCTGGTCAGCTTCAGTCCTGATCATCCGTATTCTTACCTTCAGTCTTCTTCCGATTTCGCCACTCGGCAATTTGCTCTAGCGAGTTTCGCTTATCCTGACATTCCAAGTGTCGTTTGCAAAGTCCGGGAGCAAACCAAGCTGCATTTCGCGCCTTTGCTCGCTCTTCCAGCTTCTTTGTTTTGGCCTCGTTTCAGGCATTTGGATAAGAAGAACTAACCCGGTAGAAAATAGATCTTGAGTAAGCAGGCCTTCTTCGCGAACTTCTTGCCTGCTTGAGCTTTCTTTCTATCTTCAACGATCTGCACAGAGGCGTCACAACAACATATCTATGGCTCAGTCTTGCAGCAACTGTTGACCTCCCTTACGACTGAAAAACAACCACCTGAGCTGTGTGCCTTGATTCGACGCTCCTCCTCCGCTGCTTGCTGGCGGACTCTATACATCTGCTTGTCAGTCCTGGGAGTTTGAAAATGTTGTCGCTCAGCTTATGAAGCTTCTGGCGTCTTTTCGGGGAGATGCCTTCTCTGAGAGTTGTGTTCCCTGGCTTTCATGGTTGGATTCCAAGGCTTTTTGCACTTTGGGAATATTTTGTTCACCGACTTGTCCAAGAACACTGGCCATGTCGGACCCGCCGGGTAAGGCTAGAGCCTCATCATTTCTGCATAGAAGTCATTTGGCCTTGTGCAGGGGATGCGCATCACCCGTAGCCTGAGCCAAAACGAAGCTCAGCCGAAACGTTCCTGGAAATCAACGACTGTGTGGCTGAATCACTGAAGCTGTGTCGCTGTGTCGGCCTTCTGTAAGCTTCCGCTGCGGCGTCTGAAGCCATGCCTGCAATCAGCGAGAAATTTCACAGCAAGCTGTGTGGGTTCAGGGCAGCCTAGAAAGATGCTCTCGAGCTTCACTCCATCTTTGGCAGTGACCTGGCAACCGAAAAGGGGCACACGCCAGCCTCAATCCTGCCCACGTGTACAACTTCTGTGCCGACTGCCACTTGAGGTTTGGACACCCTTTGGCAGTTCAGTCTGTCCATCTATCGCCATGGTGTCCTTGTTCGTTCCAAAACATGGGGCCCGACGATGTCATGAATGGTCCAACCACTTCTGAGCCTCGGACAACCCACGGCACGCGCTTCGCCCCTTCAGGGACCTTCAGGCTTCGCTTGCTTCGGTGCAGGGAGCAGTAAGAAACACAGCATCTCGCAGCATCTCGCACCTTGTATTCGAGCTCGCTCTGTCTTTGTAACAGCAAAGGTGCAATGCAAATTCCTCTCGTTGAGGTCGCCTGGCATGATGCTCGGCTTAACATCATAGCTTTCACACTCCACTGAGACGGTCCTGAACTTCGTAGTCCTTATCCTGAGCATGAAGAATGCTCATAGTGCTCTGTGTTTCCAACACAGGACATGTCCTGAAACCTGACAAGGCATACGTGCTTGCGAAATCTTTTTCAGAAAGAGCCTGATCTAGCTTCGGCTCTTCGCCCAGGATATATTCTCCAGAATTGAGCTTTGACCTGAAGCAAGAGGGCCACACCTTTCGCGCTGGGCAGGTCATGAGAGGTCGGCTAAGAAGAGGTAAGAAGCTAGTACTGTAGCTTGTTTTTAGTAGCTACTGGCTTGGGACACTGAACAATTATGGATTATTGATGTGGTTCCTATCAGTGATGCCTGTTCTCCGACGACCCACCAATCGCTCGTCTGCAGGCACTGTCAATGAGTCAACACTCAACACTCACCTCGCTAAAGCTTCAATATCCGCTTCTTCGATGTCCGAATCGGCCAACCTCGATTGTTCCAAAACACGAAGTTAAGTCGCAATCAAGCGCCAAAATGGCTGAGGCCAGCTCTCTGGTCCTCCAACTAAATCCTCCTTCTTCTCCTGCACTCGGGCGGATCACAAAGACCTTTCGCAAAGACAAAGGCATTTTGAAGCGGTCCTTCGGCTCCTTATGCTTCCCCCGCCCCATGTCCAAGATGGCACTGTGGGCGCCTGTGCACGTCTATCCATCCACAGTGCAGGCAGCACTTGAGTCGCTTGAAACGACGAAGCAGCCCACCTCTGCCAAGTCAATCAGCTGCTGCAGAAGGTATAACTCATACGTGATTGTCTGTGTGTGTGTATGCATGATGATTGAGGAGTATGAGCAGCATTTGGTGTGCAAAAAGGTGACAGGGGTCTGACAGGCGGTTTCGATGGGGCTCCAAAATTCCAATGGTTGCAAATGCGTTCTGTGCTGCCCTTGGTTGCGTTCTGCTGAATGTGGAGCTAGCCTATCGAAACTGCTGAGAACAATGCCTCTTGAAGCTCAACAGCTAAAGAGTTTCCAAACAAGAGAAATCAAACTGAATGCAAATAGATGAGGAGAAAAGGATCAGATAAATTGAAGTATCTGCAAAATAGATAGGCAGCAAACATGAAAGGAAACTGTTCCTACAAATGGTTTATATGTTAGAGCCCAAATATATGATGTGTGTGATTGCATGTGTACAGAACTGTACGTAACATGCAAACTGTCGGAAGCAGTTTGGATGATGATTACAATATCCTTTATTAAGGTTGGTACCAGTCTGGACCAGTTTCTCTGCAAGGATAACGCCTATCTATATATATATATATGAAACCTTTCTCCGAGTTGCTATTGTCAGCCTCTGGCAGTACACAACTGCAATGGGCAAATGATAAGGCTTACAAAAGCCTGGCTGTGTCTCGGTCGGTTGAACATTTTATTGGAATTAGATGCGCAATGCAATTCTGGGGTTCTTGAGGGTTCTGCATGTGTCTTGGGCAGTTCTAATGTCTTTCCATCGACAGCTGAAACATCGCTCAAGCATCTTGGCCAGAGTTCAGGCACCATTTCAGCACCCAAACTTACGGGCGCTGCAAAAGCTTCAGTAATAATCCAAAGACACAAGCACACCTCGGCGAAAAGACATTGATCGTCCAAAGCGCAGCAAGCACTTCACAAAAACCATTTATGCTCCTGGCAATGGTGCGAGCGAGATGATGCCGATGGTCTCGGCCAGGAAAAGGAAATCCCATCAGTGACCCTTCACGTAAGAAGTCTGACTAGAGGTCGGAAACCTATTGCTGTGCTCAATAGAGAGAAAAGTACAAATATTATCAAATATGATGTGTGAAAGTCAGGATGACCAACACCCACGTGGACTTCACCAACAGGGAATTCTGAAAGATCTGTAGATTGCACACCAAGACCCGCACTAAGAAAGTCTCGGCATTCTTGGCAACCGCCTGCCACTTGTAAATGAGAAGAGCAACATCTCACAGCTGTTAGAGACGTGACCTGCCGTGCTCGCCGCTTCGTTGCCCGAAGCCACCGCCGCAGGGTAATCAGGAACCGATCAGTCAGTGGCACCTGACCGGAAGCAGCCAGCAGCCCGACCGACGAGGAAACATTGCACATGAATTCTGAGGTCACACTACGAGAAATCGTTGCCATTGCACCTTGACTTTGGGGCTGTCACTCATTGCTCCGCGCCACCTAAGACTCCAGAGACGCAAGTTGATAACTTGACAAAAAGGTTGCCAAAGCTAGGTCTGCTGCGTGTCATCAGATCGATCATTTTGCTCTTTCGCTCTTGCCTTGAAGGGCACTGACAACCAGCCTTTGGTTTTGACCCATACCAACACCACGGTACGAACATTCAGCACCAACAACAGTGGCCTTGCATTCATCTAAGGTTCGTCGAATCTCACGGTCTTCAGGCAGCAACCTGGTAAAGGTCGCAAACAAAATAACACAGCTCTTACAAAGGCTCTGCAAGCTGTCTACCCTGCTCCCATGAAACACTTTTGAGCTTGCAGTTCTGAATTTGATATCTGTCGAAAACTCGTCCTCACTCGCCTGGCGGATTCCACAAAATCTTTCAGTGCGTCCGAGAAATCTTTGGCCTGGCCTTCACAGAAACCAGGGACTATAAATCGCAGTGGACGGTACTTTTGCATGCAGTGAAACAACATCTGGGCCGCTGGCTTCTTCCTAGGCCTTCAAAGCATTACTTGGTGGAGCACTGAAAGACTTGCATCAAAGACTTCTTGACAGGCTTGCAATTTTATTGTTGAAACAATAGAAACTATAGTTCTAAAGCAAGTTCCAACAACCACCCATTTGACTCTACTGACTTGGCAGTTGAAGCATGCAAGGAAGGAGCGTTGTTGTGCACAGCAACCTCGGCGATAAAGCAGCTTTGCTTGTAGCGAGGCAGGCTTTTCTTTGAGCCTAGCAAACTGCATCAAGAAGCATCTCCCACATATTCTGAAGGCTTGGGGACACAAGCGTCGGGTGGAAAAATAGGCGATTAGAAACCTTGCCTAAACAAAATGCTTTAAACCCCGCCTGTCTGCAAGAGTCAAACCCAGATTTGCAGCCCGCACACAGTTGTGTGCATCGTTGCGCTTCAGGAAGACTAAACTCACGCGGCACAGCAGCAAAGCAAATTCATTCAAAGGTCGCAGGGTGAAGAAGGTTAATGCGTCTTTCATGAGTCTATTTCTCGTGAGTTCCAAGCCTCAGGTTGCTCAGCAAGGGAACTGTTGCTTCAACAACCTGCAAGGAACGTTGATGTTTAGGAAGTTGTCAAACGAATTGCGGTTGTCGCAGTTTCTTGCGCCTCATTCTTCTGCTCTTCAGTTTGCAAAGTTGATTGGCCCTGCCATACACATCTGCCGGCTGCCTCCATCCCCAGCATGCACTTAACTTGCAAGATCTGTTGTCCTTGTTGAAATCGAGACAGTGTAGGCTCCCAAGGGCAAGCATCCTTAGGCTCCACACTATTCTTTGAATGTCACTCAATGTCTCATGCACCCAAGCAAATCAACAAAATGGAATCTGAGGAGTGAGGCATACCCTCTTGAACAGCTGATTCCTTGATGCGATTGTTGCTCAGCTCACGCAAGCCTTGCAGCAGTCACGCATGAGAAGAAAAGCACGAGGAAGGCCACGGGCCAATAAACTGCTTGGAGGCTAACTCTTTGCCAGATTCAAGCGCTCACGAAAATCCTGGATCACAGTGACTGAAATGTGGCTCCAGAAGAGAATGCTGAAGTCTGAAGTCGACTGTTCCCGTGGTGAAAGGGTTGGACAGTTCAAGAAGTGGCACCCCTCAGTCCTCAGGTCTTTCGTAGCTTGCATCTTTAAACCATTTGATCACCTCCCAAAACATCCAAGAACTACATTGAGGGCAAGCATAAACAAAGGTGAGTACTTCGACCTCAGCACACTCCTCCTTCAGGCAAAAGTGTCTCAACAAAGGTTCCTCATCGATGTCCCAGACCTGTCTACCAGATCATACATGCATTGGATGCATCCAGCACAGCAAAGCCATGCCTGAGTATGTCCCATTGCATCTCCAGGAACGCTTCCAAACTGTCCACCAGCGCATGATTTCTGCGGCAAAACCCTTGTGAACATGATGGTGGCTGGCCTTCTGCTTGAGTCTTGACCGTCAATTGAATATGAACTTTTCTGGGCAACTGCACAGAATCAGGGAAATGGAATGTGTGCATCTCGTGTTTGTCTGAGCCCGCTAGCGGCAGTTTGTTGCATGGAATTCACATCTAGATACCTTGCAGGTAAGTCCAGCATTGGCAGGTTCTCGAATCCTTGCTGCTCTCCTCTCCCTCTCTCCGTGTCTCTCCCTCTTTCTCTCTCTCTCTCTCTCTCTCTCTCCGTCTCTCTCTCTCTCTCTCAATCTTTGCGGGCTTGAGGTGCAGACTGTTTCAACCAAACTCAGAACCCATCTCTCTACAAACAAAACAAATACATACAGTATATCATATATATATATATATAAAGACTCAACTCGCAAGTTTTTCCGCGCATGCAGGATTGTGTCAAAATTGAAAGAAAATTAGGACGAGGAGAAAGACGTTCTTCATCACCTTGGTTCACACCTCAGAGGCACAGCACCACCCCCCTTCGTGGTCTGCCACGAAGGAGGTAGCACCCCTCGTACCCCCCCAAACTTGCCGCAAACACCGGAAAGCGTGGGCACAGGTACCAATACGTCTTTCTCATGACACCGAAAAAACACAGTCTCCGCTTCGAAAAATTCAATCCCTGGTCCCCCTTCGACGTCTCCCTTACCTGCTTTAGTACGCTCAAGCATTCGAGGTAGGTCGTGAAGTTTCAGGGAGTGAAACAGGCGCGTAAACGGTAACAAGGCCTTCTTTGGCAGAGTAAGCTGGGCTAAAACAGGACAGAAAGTCCTTCGTTCAGATAGATTCTTGCTGCGCGGGCGGCTGCCCAACGCCCTGGATCAGGATTTTATCCAACGATCCGTGTTTACCAAACCAAAATGTGGCGCCCCCTCACCGTAACGAGTAAGGGCGAAATCCCATGTCATTCAATGACAGTGCGGAGAGGCACTCACTGAACCTGGATCGCCACTGATGTCGAGGAGGGGTTAGCGGGCTGTGCGAGCTTGAAGTCTTCTTCCAAGCCCAAAGCCAGGCAAGGACAGGTGTCACGGTCACCGTGATGCTCTCAGCGGCACCAGCTCGCTTGCCGCCTTTTGTCAATCCTAAAGATATCACAGCGGGCTTGTTCGGAGCTGTCATGAAAATGTGGTAGTTGCACACGGAGAGGAGCTCCCCTGTTCGGAGGAGGCCGTAGAACCCCACCATCCTAACATGGCCTCAAGGACTGCCTCAGGCAGTGGCGGCGCTCGGTTGGGCACCTCATTTGTGTGCCATGTCTTCAACAGGCGCCAAGTCCCCTCAAGTTTGCCTTTCAGTCGAGGTTCAACGTCTTGCATAGCCGCCACACTATCACTAGCAAGGGCTCGTCCCTCGCCTGATGCCCACAAGTGCTCAACATAGTCAGACAGAAGGTCATCACAGGCGAGAAGACTACGTGGGAGCTCAAGGTGGTTGGTCTGGAGGTAGGCATAGAATTTCTCACGTGCGGCTTGGTACCGCTTGCGCGTCTTGGGTTGTACGGCTAACTGCTTCAACGTTCCTAAGGTTTGCCTTTGCTTCGCTCTTTCCTCTTTGCTGCGTCCTTCCAAACGCACACTTACTTTCCCCATTTTCGCCTGAGGGGCCGCCGGCTAGGCCGGTCGGCAGGGTTTTGGCTTGTATGCACGTAACCACAACAAGGGGTGAAGGTCCGCAGCGAGGAGTAACGAGTTGACTTTAACCAACGCCGAACGAAGCTTCTGACTGGAGGAACGGCCTCGAGACAAGGCATGTAAGCACACCAGACTGTCGATCAAGCGCAACACCCGACAACCGCTCAAACGCCTGCGCTGCACCATCCAACGCAAGGTAGTCAACACGGCGCGCATCTCAAGGATGTTGATGTGTTCACCTGAACGCTTCCAAGCCCAACCTGCGACCTCACGCCACCTCCAAAGTTTTGCAGGCACACTTGCGCGCAACCTGTGGAACTTGACTTGCGGCTCACTGGCGCTCTGCACCATCAAATCCTCTCCTTTAATGGAGACCAACCCTAAAAGCTTGCGCAACAACGAACCTTCCAGCGTAGAAACCAAGCGCCCATGCACTCCTAGCGGCGGACGGATCAGCAAACTCTGCAAGCGCTCGCCTCTACCAGGGGTGAGGGCGTTCACGATGTCCTGCAGCGAGCGAGGTCTGCAAAGTCCCAGTTTGTACCCAAGTTGGTACACCAACCATGCAATGACTCCTACCTGCCAGGAGTTGCCGACCAATGTCAGTCGAATGTCATTCCAGCTGTCGCCCTTTTGGTCCTGTTTGCAAACACATGGACGGGTATACCCCACTGGAATACCCATACAGGTCTCGCATTCAGAAATGTTCGGCAACCTGCCTACGCCTTTCTTGTTCCACAAGAGTTGGTGGTCTCGATATTGATATGGTGGGAACCGATGTTGATCAGCAGTCCACCGTACCTTCTCATGCTCTGCACACCTGTCCAACCCTGCTGGGCGTCGTCCGGGACTTGACCGTGGCCTGGATGTCGTGAAGGTAGGGAACTTGCAACCGTCTTGCAACGACCAACCACTTTCAAGCAGGGCATCAACGTGGACCTTGGCATTCAGCTCCACCGACCCCGCGCTACCCCAACGAGTCTCCTCGGGAGCGGTCGCCTTTGCTCCCTCCCCTGAGTTCAGTTCCCAGGAAACCCAGTATAGTCGCGGCCGGTGACAAAGTGTAATGCCGACGGAGTCAATGAAGTAGGGTTGCAGCTCCACTGTGCGACTCATGACCTCTCGGTCCTCATCAGACATCGATGCCACTGACTCCATGACCAAGTGTGTTTGTGCCCAGGGGAAGTATTCCTCAAACAGAGCTCTGATGCGAGGAACTTCTTGAAACAAGCTACTACGCAAGTCCAGCAAAGCCCCCTTCCTTCCTGCATTCAAGCCACTGACCCCCTGGCACGGAGGTCCTGCACCTATCAGCACCAACCCTACTGACGGGTATCGAAGACTGAGGTCGCGGACCAAAGGGCCATCAACTGTCTGGACATCATTATGAAACATGGCGACTCCACGACACGCTTTGCTGTTTCTTCTTTCTCTACACTCAAGTGTCCAGCAACTGGGATCCCAAAGGCATCAACGGCCAAACGAAGCGCACCAAGCCCGTCAAACAAGCCCACTGTCAGCACCTGTATGGTCTGAATCTCTTCCGGGATGTCTCCCTTTACTTCTGCGTCCAACGCCGCCACGCCATAACCCGTGAGTCCTTCACTCACACAGAAACCACCTCCTGCTGTAGACGCATCGCTACAGGTGACATGTTCTCCCAGAGGTAGCTTAAAACTCATCTGCGCCAAGGGACACAACAGGATGAATCTCAACAGCTCTCTCATGACCTGCTTTGGCAATGGCATACGCACAACTGTGGGCAGACGCTTCACGCGCTCCATAAACCTCCAAACCTCATTGAGCGCGCGCAACAATGGACGACGAAACATACAGAAGTACACGAAGCCACCACACACTACCTGCAACTCCTTTAGGGTACAGTGTCTCCGTTGCACGAGACAGAGGCCCAGAAACACGTAGAGGAGAACCTTCTCGAGGCGTGGCATGGCAAAACCTAGCTTGCCATCAACACGCTCAGTCGACTTCTTGGGGTGGCGAGGCAATCCCAAACGGGAGTACTCCTCCCTCGACGCCTGAACTGTCTGAGCCACTGCGCCTTGGATAAGCTCCGCCTGTTCTCGATTGTAGCGCTCCAGCAAGTCAAAATTGTCAAGGTAGACACGAAACAAAGAAGATGATGAAGTTCCTACTCTATCACGTCTCATCTCTGTCTCACCTCCCAGACCATGCGGGGTTGACTGCTGACTCCGCTTTACCACGTTCCGGTGGATACGCTGTGCGATCGACACACTGTTGATAAAACCCATAGGTAGTACCCTGGAAACCAAGACACAGCGCTTGCCTTTCCACTGTTGCGGAATCAAATCCTCTTCGACTTCTTTGTTGAATCCTAAGAACCTCTTCCATTCCACTGGAACCTAGAACAAGTAGAAGAAGCAACGAATATCTTCTGCACTCATCACCGCTACCTCCCCCTCATCTAACAAGAAGCTTTGGAAGGAAGCAATTGTGACGGGAGCGTGCATACTTCTCCCACCAAAGGTTCACATAGTTTGTTGAAGGGGATGAGATTCATGATGAGTCTTTGGGTTTCCAGCAAACCCACGAATTCACCCTTTCCGACCGCAAACAACCCGTTCAGCAAGGGCTCCTGGCCGACGTGGTAGAGCTTCTCCACGGGCCATACTTCGCAGATGCCACGATCCACCAAGCCTCTGCTGAGCGCCGACCAGTCATCTCCAACCATCACTTTCGGGGGGGCGAGTACGAACCATGGTGTCCACCGGGATCAAAAAGTCAGTCCTCCAAATGCCTAATGTAGTGGAGAGTACCCTCAGTGCAGAAATCGACCAACCTAAGCTGACCAACCGTGAGTTGCGAACCGCTTCCCAACACAAGGTCTGAGCAAGCCGAATCTCCTCCCCAGCATAGGTTACCCCCCTCTTCCTGAAGAACGATTCGAAGTCCACCGGGTCCATAGTCCGATCCCACACGTCGAATCTCTCGCACAGCATGCTAAGGTTTTCCGTCAGTCCCACGGGGCAACGGGACGGTACTGGCCCATGCCCGCGTCCGATGGCCAAGTGATTGAGGCCGAATATACCATCTGCTCACACGCCTTGCCAGACCCTTCATTGCGACAACGGGGCAACGGAAGTGGAAAAATACATTCATTGGGTAAACATAGGTCTTCCATTGCCGTGGACTGCGTGCGCTCTTCGTCAAGTTTCTCGAGAAAAACCCGCGCCGCATTCATGGCCTGCTGACTCACGTCCCAAATCCGGAGGACTCACCTCCTTGCCTGCTTCGGATGCCTCGTGAGTCGTCACCAGGGAAGCCTTCTCTGGTCCGACCAGTTCGAGCCTTCTTGCAACGTCGCTCTGAACTCCTCTCGCGATCTGCTCCAAACTCTTGATCCTCTGTGACGCCACATCTAACGCGGCTGCTGGCCGACCTCTGAGCATCAGGTCCACCGCGAGGCACCAATGTTGCATCTCCCGTCCCATGACCGGCCCTACCTGGCTCTGTAGGTGTTGCCGGTAGTATTGGCTTGCCACTGGTGGCAGGCTTCCCTCGCTGCTGGAGCTCAGGAATCGTTCGGCGGTCATCAAGCTCTGTCTCATGTCTTGTAGCACGCCGCAAGACAATGCTCCTGGAACCCTCTTCCAGATCTGAAGCACCCTTCTCTCTGCCTCGAATAGTTCGCTGGAACCGATCAGCTCTTCGGCCAAACTGGAGGAAGTCGTCGAACTGTCGCTGTCCGGCTCCTCTCTCCCTCTGCTCCGGGAGCGGCTCCCTTTCTTCCTCCTCTTGCCTCTTCTGATCTTCCTGGCCTTGCGCATCAGCACCTTCCGGGTTTGGGGGTCCGGATCGACTCCTGTACGGGCGAAGATGTCCTTCAGCGGTACCTCCAGACACGGCCTGATCTTCTCCTTTTCTTTCTTCTTGACCTTCTTCTTCGACACCCTCTTCTCCTTTTCTCCCTCCGCTGCGGGAGCGTTTGCGCCTTGTGGGGAGTGCTCCTCGGCATTCACGCCCTCCACCACACGCTTCATCTCTGTTCTCAACTTGGCCAACTGATCGAGTTCGTCCATCATCCCAAGGCCTCGACCCTTCACCTCCTCCAGATTGGTCCACCAGCCCTCTGGCGGCCCCTCTTGGCACATCAGGCGCTCTCCATGCAGCAGGTCGTTGCTCCACACCAGGTTCTTGCAGGGCTGACCACATAGATGAACCTCCATGTCTCTGCATCGACCACCCACTGCTTTCAACAAACTCTCTGTTTGTGTACCTGCCACACGAACCCGCAGCTTTCGATCTCCGCCGCGAAAGTTCAGGCCTGACACCACGCCTGCGATCACACAAGGGGCTTCCCAATATCTGCCTTCTACCACCACTCTGTCCAGGTTCCCTATCTCCTCCATTGTAAGTTCCGGGATGGACCTCCACATCCCACTTGGCTCTTCGGCTCCTCTCTCTTCCTCTCTCGCTTCTCATCACCTCCTCTGGACTTCCACGTCGACGAACTGGGGGCCTCACCCGAGCCCCTGGCCTTCTGAGTACCTTGCAGGCCATCACCGTCTCCCCTGCTCTCGATCGTACTCGTTCCAGAGCCTGTAGTTGAGGTTCTTCTCACGCTTTGTTCTGCCCTTTGACTCGGTCGGTTGATGACCACGGTTCCGACCTGGCCAATATCGGTAGCCTTGGGAGTCTTCAAACTTGGGAAAGGCTTGATACTCTACCCAACCCGCGATGCCCGGGGTGGATGGTCTGGCTTTTGAGGCTTCTTGCAGGACCTTGTCTCGCTCTTTCCTCTCTCCCTCACAGTCCTCTCACGGGAGTTGGTCCGCGAGGTTGGAGGGGGCGCCGCCCGCCTGCATGGCCGCTGGGTCGAAATGGGAAGGCCTTGGAGCGGGGGCTCGGGACTGGTCGCTCTTCGCCTGGGAAGCACGGGCCTGCTCGGTGGATGCACTAGCTGTACCTTGATGTTCAGGAACTCGCTCAGGTGTTCGAGGTTTCTTGGAGTCTCTTGCAACCTCGACGTGGCTACGGGAGCGTCTCCGTCTCCCCCTGCTGGTGCTTCGGTCCTTCTTGGCCGATTTCTTCTCTGGACCTCTTCCTCCGTTCACTGGGGCTCTTTGTAAGGGCGTCTCCGGGAGCGTTGTTTTCTACTCCCTCTCGAATTCCACTGGCTGTTGAGGTCTCCTCCCCGGGCTGTTCGCTGGCGGCTGACTCTTCCTTATCCTCCTCACTTCGCTCTCCTTTTACTTCGGGCTTCACCTGGCTGGGCTTGGACTTGTCCTCCCTCTTGGTCTTGATCTCGGTAGGTCGTGAAGGCGTGGCAGAACCCTCGCGACCCTCAGTGAAAGCCGGCGCCGAAAAGGTAGCCCTTCCGACACCTTCTCGAGATCTGCCCCCCGCCTCGTCGAACAGCTCGAGATAGACACCTCGGAGTTTGCTCACACAAGAACGTGAGAACTCCTCGCCCAGCTTCTCGTTGTATACGAGCAGCAAAAGTCTCTGACAGGTCAGGCACAATTGGCACCTGCGCGTGCGCCAATTATGCACCTCACCCATCAGATGACCAGCTGAAGCCGAGAATCTGCGGAACACGAGTGCGGGTTTCGTCTTTAAATACGAAAACGTAAGTCATATTAATATTCAACAAAATGAACTCAGTCCAGGAATTTGTATGTTCACTCTCTCTCTCTCTCTGAAATCATCGTGCCGCGCCCAACTTTTCTATGCGCTTGATGAAGCGAATCAAACAACCCGGCACGCAGCAAGCCCGTAAGCTAGTTGCGCCACTTGCACCGCTTGCTTCTCTCTGCACGGTCTAGCTGATGGGTCTCTCGTTTTGTCCATGGTGAGCGTGGCTGCCTCTTTCATCCAAATGTCTGCTTCGATACATGTACGGACGAGGGACTTGACGACTTTCCTTGAGTTTTCAAGAGCGGCCCTCAGCAAACCAAACTTCGGTCCACGTATAAACATGCCATTCCTGGAGTCTACGAAGAAGGTCTCGCTTTCTGGTAAGAACTTTTGAAGAAAGGCTTTGGGAGGCACTGCGTCCACAGCGGCCTCTGAGGCCCAACCAGATTCGCCTGCCCGGAATTCAGGGGTGAAAACTTGCAGTGTTGTTTCAGCCAAGACTGTCATATGCTCATGCAGTTGGCGTTGGTTTCGCAAGCAGTTCTGATCGAACATTTGTGGGTGACCTGGGTGATGCATACCGCTTTGCCGTGCCAAGGCGCACCCTATCCCCTCCAAATAGACAGACACGATAAATTGTGTTTTGTTGCCATCAAATATAAAATTATGCCAGCATACACCCCAAACAGTTTCAGCATTGTTGTTCAACTCCTTGAATTCCAATGTTGGTGGTGACGTTTGTATCGGGAATGTTGTTGTTGAAATTCACCTCATCCCCATGGACCCCGTAGCGTGTACTCTCAAGGTAGAGTGGAAAGGGCGCTTAGGGGTTCTACAGGGTTAGCGCTAGGATAGCTAGGAAATCTGTGCTGATCCTGTAAAATACAGGTTATCAGCCGTAGGCTAACTAGAGTAGAGCTATGGACCCGATGGGCGATGACGTAAGCGCTGGACCCTGCTCGGATGGATGCAAACATCAGACGTCTTCGTGATGTCAGGAGCTCCTCCGCAACTGATGATGAGATTCGTGGACCTCCACAAGGTAGGGTTCGTGTTGTTGGCGATCCTGAAATTATCGATGTTCTTGGAAGAGTATGTCACTATCTTGGTCCTGCTTTGCTGGTGATACATGATGACCGCGGCCTAGTGCGGGCTCTTGAGTTCGTCGGTGTGGGAGCCGATCAGGGCTATATGAACGAAGTTTGGCACTTGGATGTCATGACTGGCAAGTACAAGTACAGAGACCTCTCGCGACTCCAGAGGACTCGGATCACACTCCGCCAAGATCGTGATCCAGCAACAGGTGGCTGATACGCGCACAGAAGTGTCGAATCAGGCCTCAGACTGTGGTTGCTGGATGCGCAGTGTAATCCAGGTATGGCTCATGCTGTTTGGATCTGTTTGGAGGCAGCCAAGCCAAATACCACTTGTGCCACTTGCACACGTTGCATCTGCCTTGTTGGCATCGGAACCTTCCACTTTCTCCCTGGCTCTGGATGGAGACGAATTGCAGCAGCAGCCTTCTTCATCCAATCCTCTGGGAGGGGACATGCTGCAAGCAAGGGCTTGACGAATGGCTTTGGATTTTCAACGACCTGCTTCAAAAGGCCGTACTTGGGACCGCGGGCAAAAGTGCCAGCCGCAGGTTGACAAGTAAGGTCTCACTGTTGGGATTGAATGCGGCAAGAAATGAAGGTGGAGGCGTCTCATCCGGACCTTTCTCTGAAGGCCACTCTCTACCCGGGTGAAACTCCTCCAGATTGCCCTGGCTTATCCACTCTCTTCCGTAATACACCTGCGAGTCCGCGCATTGAATTCGATGGGCTGGGACCCCTTGCATACCTTCCAGGACACGGTACTTCCACGCTCCTGCTTCGACATGGTACTGCCAAACCTCTTTGATATAATTGCTGTTCTTCTTGCCTCCTTCAACTCCAACGAATTCCAGGGTACGCACCACCCCACGGTTGTCGAAGCAAACAACCAAGGCCGGACCCAAGTAGTGGAAATAGTTTCCATAACGATCCACAATCTCGGGATCGCCGACGATCTTCACACTACACTGGGGCTTTCCAAGGCGTTGATCATCACCCACAGATGAGGCAGCAATGTTTGCGAGGTTGCACGGCCCTTCATTCAAAGCCTCCGGAGATAGAGCGTTGGTTTGTCCAGCTTGCGCCTCCAGCTGGCTGAACAAGTCCATGTAGTTCGCCATTGCTACAAAATGGCTCTAAGGTAGGCTAAGGCTATGTGCACCAATGCATTGCACAATCCTGGGTCAGAAGCCAAACTGCTATGAAGGTTTCGATCAGCTCAAATGCGAAAAGCCGCAAAGCACATGATGGAATTGAAAAGTGGACTGCTGAGTTTGAGGAATTGGTGTCTGGCAAATAGTGCCATTTGGTCAGTGTTGGGCGGTTTTGTCAACCTCCAGAAAACTGCCGGCCGCTTTTGTCCCAGGCAGGCTTTTGGCTCAAACACAGCCTGCTTTGCAGGACCAGGTAAGGCCATGCATTGGGCATGTTCTGCTAGGACAATTGGTCAACATTTGGTTCAGAAGCTTTTGGCTAATGATCCTAAAGGTTTCGTGACAGTAATTGAGAGGTTTGGGTAGCTGGACTTAGTTCTTGAGCATTATCATGCTTTGCGATACATGTGTGACCCTGTGACCTGAACAATCTCCAGGATCTTGCGGTACAAATGAAGACCTTGACCAATCTGAGTAAGCTGATGCCCTTGCTTTAGGAACGAAATGTGAGGCTCATATGTACAAAGCACTCAGCCTCGCCCACCACCACCTTTTCCTTTGCCTTTCCCTTTTCCTTTTCCTTTGCCCTTGCCTTTACCTTTGCCTTTGCCCTTGCCCTTCTTCTTGGGGGCTTCCTCTCCTTCCTGGGGAGTCTTTTTGACTTTGACTTCTCTGCCATCAATCTCCTGTGCTCTGAAAAGATACTTCATGGTCACCAGCTTGTCCAGGTTCAAACGTGTTTGGTCAACATGTCTGATGAGGCATAGAGAATGGTGTCAGATTCCAAATCCAAGCTACAAAGAATAAAGTCATGTGATGAGACATCCCAATAAATGCCTGAACTAATGCCCTATATTTACTCTTCTACGAAGGTTGATGTGTCAGCAACCTTGGTGCGACAAATAATTATATAATTATATACTAGATAATTGCACAGAAAAATGAGCTTGAAACATTCTGGCACAAAGTAAAAAAGCATCCAAACAACTTGAACAACAATCCCAACAGTGACGATATCGGCGTCAATTGTCTTTTGTTCAACTCATTAAACACAAATCTAAAAAAAAAAAAAAAAATCCTGTTTAACACCATGCCAAGGCCATTCTGAGGTCCTGCCCCTGCAAACCTTCAATGGCAGCGTCCATTTCCTCTGCTGTGGAAAAGGACACATCAGCTCGGCGAGGAGCGCCGCGAACCCATCGACGCACAGTGACCACTTTCCCAAACTTCTTCACAGCCTGCAAACTGGGAAAGCCATTTCTATGAAAACATGTAACATACTCAGTAAAAGAACGAGGAAAGCATAACAATCCAAATCTAATACATTGCTATGCTGCTACATCAAACATGCACTCACTTCTGGACCACTGTCAAAGTCCACAAAACTTTTTGAGTTTTGAGCTTGTACTGTCAAAGTCCACAACACTCTATCCCGGAACCTCTTTGAAAGTAGGGTCTGGACCTGTCAACCTTTCTGCTTTCGTTTATATACATATATATATATTATGTATATGCTCATTCTGTCTGCTCAGATCTGCCTTCCGCACGGTCTGTCGAGTCGTGTCAAAGCTAAGACCACCGATGGACACCGAATGGATGGTTGGCTCGCCCTCATCGTTGTCAAGAGCAGGGTCCTCATCCCAAACTCTCATTTGCGGTAAGTCACACCTCTCTTGAAATTGAAAAATACAAGTACAGCAACCTTCATGCAAAATGTATGATCCTCAAATTCCTTCTCAATGGTTGTCTCAGCAACCTCAATCTTTGCTTTTTTCTGAGGTTTCTCCTGGCTTGCAGGCATTGGGTCTGGCCACAAATGACTCCAGAACTCAAGCGCCGAAAGCCCCAAAAATTGGACTCCTCGACCTCTTCCTCCTCCTCTTCCGCTTCGACGATTTCTTTTTGCTTCTTGCCCATGCCCTGAAAGCGAAGGCAACCAAGAATGCAGGAGGCGGCAAATACAAAACACTAGTCAAGGAATCATCTTTCAGCTGCTTCAGCTCTTAAACTAGACTCAGACTTTCAATTTGATGCCTTCAAGTCCGCCCAGGGCGGTTTTCTACTACTTTGAGCCAAAAGGGTTTGCGAAAAGAAAGGTCACTTGGCTTGAAAAATTAGGGTTTACCTTGGCGACCCTACAATCGATTGGGCCTGGTCAAGAAGTTTACTATGCATTCAACACCTCTACTCCACCGCATTTTGCAGGTGTCCGAATGCTCATTTTCCCGCTCACCCAGTTTCTGCTCCAGCTTCTCATCTGGATGATCGATCCACATTTCGGTCCATTGACGCCTTGGTCAGTTTTCCGCGTAGGGCCCGGCAGACACATCCGAAAGAATGTTGCATGACCGTTGGGGCCATCTCCTCCAATCATCTGAGTCTGCTAGTTTTGCACCTGCGCAAAGCCTCGGCATCAGTGCCAGGTGCTATCTGCGTGAAGCCTTGATCTTCAGATCCTCATAGGTCGACGCAATGTGTGTCCATCTATCATGCTTTGGCTGAAAGCTGCTATCTTGTCTTACAAGCATCAGCTGCTTTTGAGAGTTTCGCATCCAACCATTGAAGCACCCATTGATGTCCAATTGAAGTTCTTAAATAGTCCTCCCAGCTTCCAGACTCCAAAGCTGTTTTGAAGCCCTCTTCATATACTTGCTTGCACAGCTCGTCCACCAAACACTTTTGTCGCAGCTTTTGTTCGGACTCTGTGATTGTTAGTGCTTTCCAAAGCTCGGCTTTTCGTCGCACGCGCGCCTCCACAAGTGCCTTTAAGGCCTTGTAGTCATCTTGAACTCCATTACCCAGGTCCTTCCGGTCCTTCTGTTTCAAGCCAGACCCCTCTGAAAGGCTTTGTCTCGAGATCTTTTGTTGCCTTTGAGATTTCTTCGCTTCTGCTCGAACCAAATCCCACATCCCGCGGGTCGGCGCTGGAGTTGGAAGATCTTCATCAAAGGTTTCAGACACTGCCACCCCGGACTTCCCAAGAGAGGAGGCCCACTCACGGCGTTGTTCTCTCTCTGCATCAATATCAGCATCAAGTGAGACATGTTTGTTTCTTCTATCATGCTTCACACCTGCAGCCTGGCTTGTGGTGCTTGCCGCTGTGAAAGGTTCACTTGGCTCCACATCTGGTTCAACTGGTTGAAACTCTTCCTTCTTCATGGCTTCTCTTGACACTGGCCGCTTTAGCCTCTCCTGAGCAAGTGATTTAACCCCATGCAGCTCCGACAGGTCCGCCCCTGATTCGCCTCCCTGCTCGGCCTTCGCCGCGCCGGAGTGGGGCTGCAAGGGTTGTGAGCGCTGCTCCAAAATTCCGATGAGGTGAAGTTGGGGTAGTTTTTCGCGTTTCTCTCCACCTTCACCTTCACCCTCTCGTGAGGAACAGTGATGAAGTGAGCAGGCATCTCGATCCAAAGCGAAGCAAAAGTTCATGTGCAGAGACAAGAGCTGTAGGAATGTATCAGGGTCCTTTATTCCTATGTATTTTGCTTCAATCCAGGGTAGTATGGTTGCACCCTTGTTGACACATGCACGCCCGACTGTTTGAAACAAGTGCTGCGCTGCATTATCTCCAATGGATCTGTTGTGAGAAAGCAGCAGTTTGCGAGGACTGCATGATTGCTTGGCAATCCATGAGGCAAGCCACATTGCTGCGCAAGCATCAATCCTGTTCCATTCTAAGTCCAGGCAGGCGACATGCTTCCCAGCTGATTCAACCGCCTGCAACAAGACCATGAGTCCATCCTTTCCAAGTCGGTTCCCGGCCAAGTTAAATGACACCTCCCGGACAGAAGGACGCCGAGCTTGACACTTCTCCAGGACAGATCGTAAAAGCTGTGCAACAGCAGCTGCTGCACCATCCTTGATACGGCGCCCTCCCAACTCCACTTGCAACAAATGGCCATCCCAATGGATCCATTTTGACACATCTGAACCACTCCTTGAGAGGCCTGGCTTGTTTTCTTCTGGTTCTTTTTTGAGCTCTTCAGCGTCTCCAACTTTTTCCTTCTTGACTTTCTTGGATTGCACTTCAGGATGTACAGGATGTGGGAGCGAACGCTTGGAAGATACTCCTTGGGCTTTTGGTTGGATCGCCTGCTCTCTGTTGACCTCGGTTTTCGGAGCTTTCACCTCTTTGCCATCACTTCTGACGGGCTCCTCAGCCTTCTCTTCTGGGTGCTGCAGCTGTGAGTCAACTTGGCTTGAGTCTAGCGGAATCTCCTCCCAAATTCTGACTCGAGTCTCCGCTTCGTCGCACAAATAACATGCATGACATGACACAGAAAAACAGGCAAAATCTTGAAGTCCTGGCACTCGGAGCAAAACCTTCTGCCAAAATTGGCAATTGCAGCTCGGTTGTTATTACTCAACAATTGCTCAGACTTGCCTTGTATGAATTCAACTGCCCTCTGAGTGCAATGCCAATCACCTTCTGGCACCCCAGGCCTCAGGATTCAACAGCTCCTTTGGCGACGAACAAACCCGCAGCTCTGGGATGGGCACAAACCAATGCAATAGAAGTGAGCCGCTCCCTTCAGTGCACACAAAACAGAAAAAGTAAAACATACCCCCCCATGGTTGGTGTTTGCAGATCCCACCTGGCAAACAGCCCCTTCAGCATTCCAACACACACTTGGCAGCCACACACTACATCTGCCGCCCAGTCCATCGCAAAGCAACAAAGCATCCTCGTCGTCCGAGCGGTGACCTTGACTGGAAAAGGGATAGCAAGTAATCGGCAACAAAGAGGATGGTCTACTCCAACACCCCGATTCCCAACAAAGCTATAGCAGCTAGGAGCTCTGCAAACACTGCAAACCACGTCGTCGTCGCTTGCATCACCTGCGTCGGGGCAGGGTAGCTCAACTACATCGAGACGTGCTGGTCTCAGGCCTTCAGCTTCCTGCTGATCTCGTTCCTCCACGTTTGCAACACCTAAGCTGCACGACTGGGCGGTGGTTCAAAGTGAGAGGCGCCTCTGAAGTGTCCAAAGAGCTGTCCACATGTTTGCAAAAAGTTCAAAGGCAAGAGTCACTGTAGAGTCCTGTACTGTACGTGTCCAGGATCTGTTCCTGCTTATGTGTGCGTGTGTTGAGTCCTCAAAAGCGCTTGGATGTGCGTGTCGGAATTTCTGGGCACAAGTCTCAGCACCTGGCGTCTCAAATCACCCTCAGGGCCATAGACCCCAAAGCGTCCAAATCTGACTTTACACCTCAGCTACTGAGTGCCGCCATGGCGGAGTGCCACTATTGTGATGCGTGTTGTGTGTCGTGTGTATGTATATATATATATACATATAGAGTAGTGATAATTATGACAACAATGGAATCCAAGGCACAAAGGGCATGTGTTCTCCTGTGCTGCCCATGTAGCGATGCACCTGGAGTGAAACTTAGTCACCTGGTTCCGTGTCAACTCCGGTTCATTTCAACTGAACGCACCTCACGTGGAAGAAATGAGCGGGTGCACAAGAATCCAAAATGGCAACGAAATCACCGTCTTTGCCTGAGCCACAAAACTCTTATACTTTTCCAGAAATATAGGGAATATTGTAAGGCTCCAGCTCACAGTATCAATATCAAGCAGGCAGGCCCCACACCTCATGAGATCCGGATCAGATCATGACTCCAAAACCTGCCCTGCACTCTTGTCCCCTTGGCTGCGGGCTGTTTCAGCGTAGCGGCCGACGCACTCTCCAAGAGAGGACTGCCAAGAGTTCTTGAAAATGCACCAAAGAGAAGAGCACAACTCGGTTGAAGTTCCTCCATTGGAGGACTGCCAAGGCTCAACTCCGTTGCATTCCAAAGTTTCTAGTCAGAAAGCTCTCAACCCAACTCTCGCTCCGCTTAGGTGTCATGGATGGCTCACGAATCCCCCACGCTCCCACAGGCACAGGGCACCCACAGACCGCACCTGAAGCCGGCTCGCCCTTCAAGAAGAGCATTCCTCAATCGTTCACTGCGCCTGCAAGCACATCCCCCAGCTGCTTCAGAGCACAGGACACTGCCATGCCGACATGGTCTTGCCTGGGGGATGTAGAAGTTGCCATGGCCATCAGGCAACATGCAAGCTACCCCCAAACATGCTTCACTTCAATATGTGGGTACGGAAGCTGCTGCTGCACAAGCCCACTCATTTTTGTACCATTTGCAGCTCTCCGCAAGCAAAGTTTCAAGGAATGTGAAGAAAACACCTAGCATCGAAAAATGGAAACAATGTTTGATGAAGCAAGACTAGCAAACTCCTACTCAACATGAGCAAGAGCACTTGCTGTTTTGCCGCGCTTAAGCCCATCAAGCGCAGCAAGGACACAAGCAAGTCAATGCGCAATGAGCGAAAAAGCAACAATATCCATTCTTTAGGCAGAGCGGTGTCGCATTTTGATTCCAGCTCAGCTGCAACACTTGTGTCGGGCTGAGACTGAAGAAACCGTACCAGGATTCTCAGTTCGTCGAAGAAGCGGGCAGCCTGCAAGTATCTAAAGCCGTTTTTCGAGCTCAAGTTGCAAACCTTCAAGCTTTCCGGGAGGCTTACCTGATGCCAGGATTTATGGCATACGTATTCGGCGATACCCTTTATCAAGATTTGGCATGCTTTGGCTATGACAACTCCGGCGTGTTTGTAGCTATGCTCCAACACTTTCAAAGCTCCCCTCGCCGTCGCAAATGAAACAGCTCAGAATATAGCCAACTTGCTTGAAGTTTGTGAAGGCTGATTCTTCACACGCACCGACGCACTGCCAATGTGGAGAGAGGCTGTGTGCAAAAGGAATGTTTTTGAACGTGTTTGAGCAAGCCTGTACATGTCCATTTGGATGCGTGCAAGCACCCTGTCGAGGCATCACTTCTGTCGGTCAATTTGTCTCAAATACACAAATTGCCATCGACCACTTCAACTTCGCTTCAGCCAAGACTCTCTTCTCCAATTACTGTTCGTGAGAGCGGCAATATTCAAAGGCCCGCGAGAAAGTTCGTGGTCCAACCATTCCTATCTGTTACGCTTGCTGCACCTGTCGTGGAGCTGCAGTCTGTGCCCGTGCAATTAATTGTTTGGCACTCTAGCAAACTTTTGCATAGCCTGGCCCTTCACTGAAACACGTATCGACAAAAACCATGTGAAACCTAAGGTAAGTCATGTAAGTCGCAGCGAAAGGCGGGGCCGAAGGTTGGATCCAGCACTTTGTCAACACAATGCCACAAAGGTACAGAAAGTCATCGAAGCTTGGCGGGCTGGTGCCGGTTTCAGAACCCATCCCTTTCCCCCTGCCCTCGATCCTTATCTTCCTCTGACAAGATCTGTTCTTTCCACCTACTTAGCTGTTGTTGCACAACTCTTGTTCCAAAATCCATTGTTGTGACCACCGGCCATTGCGCTGTAATTGCGTAAGAAGATGTATTGTGGTATATTGGGCGTCATGTTGTCAATTACCAACGGCTTTCCTTGTATTTGGGCAATTCAGGACGGACTTTGGAATTGGGAGCTGCTCCCACAAAACGACTGAATCAAAGTTGTCACAGTCTTCCGCAGTTTAAGGAGCAGTGATCAAGAACTTCTCTGACAGCTGCAGGTGCTGAAGGAAAGTGAGGATTCTCTGGTGCGTCTACTTAAATTAAAGAACCTTTAAATATGTATCGTTTCGCTTGGTTGTTTGCTATCTGAATCTATGCTTCGAATCACAAGCTGAGTGCCTCGAGCTTTGTCCAGGCAGGAGCCCTCACAAAGGAACACTTCATAGAAAGCAGCGTTGAGGGACTCTCTCGGTCCTTCAGACAAAGTTGTGCTCTTCAAACAGTTCATTGAAATTCCATTGCTGAGTTGACCTCTTCAACGTTTCATCACAATGCCTTTGCACAACCTTCACCGTTCGGACCTTCAAAGTGCAACGGAAACTGTGTCCTCAGAGGTGAATAAAGATGGCTTTTGTCGCGTATCGACCAGAAAGGACCGATGACGCCTCACAGAACCCAATTCACACATCCACAACTCCTCAGCAGGCCAGGCCAAGCTTCACCCCAAGACCCCTGCAACTCACTTGGGCCATGCCGTTCACCGGGATCCTTTGTCGCGGTGTTGGCAATCGCCAAGGAGCGAGGGTCCACTTGCAGAAAGTCTGCACCTGGCATTTGCTACTAGTTGCGTCTTTGTTCCTAGTAGGAATGCCTTTGCTCCTAGTAGCGATGCGCTTTGTTACTAGTAGCTTCTTGCTTCAAGGAATTTGCATCAGGTACCTTGTCTTTTGGAGCGTTCTTTCTTGCCAACGCCACCTTTGTCTGGGTGAGACAAGTGACAAGTCTCAAGTGGCCGTTGGCCCGTACAAATCTCGACCCCTACGGCTGCCTACCGCTCCCTATACCCCATTCAAAATGGCGTAGAACGAGTGGCACCAAAGATTGTGATGAAATCAGACAAGCCGGGTAGGAACCCAAATCTTCAGTTTATGTGTTTTTCAATTATATGGCATTATCTTTAACAAAATCTATATATATATATAGTGTATATATATATATATATATGAGTTAGCGTCAAAAATATATGCTTGGAGTGTTTTCGTTTCACTTTTGTCAGTCCCCTATCGTTTTCCATGGTTTTGGATTTTGCAAGTATGTAAACACAGGGGTATCGTTTTTTGTCAGTCCCCTATCGTTTTTCAAGGAAAATCACGAAAGCAACACAGAGATGAAACGTCCCTTACTAAAGTGGTTGATGATAATTTTGAGGTTGCCTCATATATATTCGGGAAACATTGGATAAAAAATATGTTGTTTCCATATCATGGTCATGTTTTATTTGTAGAGATGTTTTTTGAAATATTGATGATGTCAGTTTTTTGTAACGTCTACGAAATATCTATGAAATATGTTGCTTTATGAAGTGTTTATGACACATCTTATGGACAATTTATGAAATATTTATGGACAACAAAGGTTGAAATGTGCGCAACCATAAGTTTCCACGTAGTTGTTTCCATTAAAATATTCATAAGTTTCCACGTAGTTGTTTTCATTAAAATATACTATATATATTGAAGTCAGTGGTTTTTACCAACGTGTAGGACCTCAAATTCAGACATCCTTGAACTCCAACATCACCCAGTCCACACCTGGTTTCATGAGGAGCTCAAACATCAAGTCTCCAGACAGTGGCCCATGCCTCGGCTGCAACTTGGTCGGTCCAACTCGATCACTTGATCGTAATGCCAAGCTGACTGGAGCACATCCACAATCTCAGAACAATCAACCTTTGTCGGCACATGGTGGCTGAACTTTCTGGCTCAACCTAAAAACCTATGCCTTTGATTGAGCTTGAGAAAAAGACTCGCCTGCGAAATCAGTTGATCTTCTAGCCTCTCATTTTCTGTGCCTTGCTGTGACATCGAATCCAGCCGCAAACATGGCAAAGATACTGTGTTGGGTTGGTACTCCTGCAGAACCAAGCGAGAACCGAATTCTCGGCCAAAGGATGTTGACGTGTTTTGCCCCAACAGCAAAGCTTCGGGGTCTTCAGCAGCAGGTCCAGGCTGAGCAATTTGGCAGCAATTTTGCACAACGTCCTTGCTCCTAGTAGCGATGCCCTTTGTTACTAGTAGCTTCTTGTTCCTAGTAGTAAGGCCAGGAGCCCTTTGTAGCGTCCTTGCTCCTAGTAGCGATGCCAGGAGCCCCTAGTAGCGTCTTTGCTCTAACGCCAACATTGTCATGGCGTAATGTTAACATCTCATCATTTACGTGATGCCTTTGCTGACATGTCACGCTGGTATGCTTCTGTTGGGTCACGTTGGTATGTTCTCAGCTTGTTGCGCCGACGTTTTGTAATGCTGTCACACTGACATGAGTCAGGATAACATGCTGACACGTTGTCATGCTGAGCTGTGCTGTCGCGCTGGCATGCTGGCAGGCTCCAGAGCGAACTCCGGAGCGGGTTCCTGATTCTCGCTTGCTGTGGCGTTGTCATGCTTACACATATGTGAGCACATGTGCTATGCCGACTGATTTCCTTGTTGTGATGCTCGCATGGCACATCGAAAAGGCTCACTTGTTTGGAAGCAGCATTGTCTGGCAAAGACACGGCACTTGTTGGAGAACTTGCGAACAGGTGGATTCCAGATTCCTGTCCAGCTCTTGGGGATTTTTCTTGGGTTTCTTTTGGATGCAAAGCAATATCTCAGCACAGGATTTTGAGGCTTTCACTGCTTCAGCTACACTACAGCGCTGAAAACACAAGGTGTCTAAGGGCAAGACCGAGGCCTTCAAAAGCCTCGGCTCTTGAAGAGCGCAACCAGCAGTTTTATTGGCTGGAACAGGTACAATCAAAACAGACCTATTCAGCTTCTGTCCATCATGTTCCTGTTCTATGCTGCTTGGTGTGCCTAGTCTACTGAGAGCCTGACCCGAACCTCAAGTATAAGGGCTGGCACCTCCACAAATACAGCTCTCATCAATCATATTTGAGCAAAAAAGGCTGGCAAAATCACCAAGACCTCCGCGCTTTTTGGACGACCCTTGGCAGCATGTTTGAAAGGTTCGAGCTCTTGTAAGGACCAATGAGTTAGTTAAATGCAACATGAAAGCGCACCCACACACACACAAAAAAAAAAAAACATTAAAAAAAGAACTTGGCCCTGCGCAATAACATTTGTCTGAAGTGAAACTCGAAGGTCTGACCCGTCGCTCATGATGACACTAGTCTCAGCACCTCGGAAAGCTATTTCGATGGATGTGTACAAAGGAGAGAAACAGAAGAGAAAAGTATATAAGTTGGTCGTATTCAAGGAGCCAATACGTTCTTATTTTCATCTTTTCATGACAAGTCGCTTGTTGTTGGAATAGGTAGTTCATCTGGACCAAACTGCCCCAGGAGGTCGATCATGGGATTGAGTGCCTCCAAGACTCCAAGCTTTGTTGCGAGACAGTCATTGGAGCCTTCCTCAGCCTACCTCTTCCAGGGAGCCAGCACTTCCGAAAGCCTTCTCTATGCCCTGACCAACTCTGTCATTCAATACACACAATATTCAGGTGCAAAGCAAACACGTGGGCCAAGGGCTGTCCTCAACAAGGCTCGAGATGTCTGGAAGCTCCGGGGTCAAATTGATATCATCATCCTGAAAACGTCGCTTCAGGTCAAACTTATATATAATCCGTTGTTGAATCTTGGGAAGGTCTTGGGGATATCCCTTACCCTTGAAAATTCACCAAAACTTCGAGACCCCAGAGGATCAGAGTTATTAAAGAGCTCGCCAAAGCAGTCGGATGACTACGTTAAGTTGCAACAGGGGGCTTGGTTGTTGGTTTGCTTATTGAAACTCTGTCAAAATGGTGCTTTCTATGTTCTGGCGCTTAGTTTGTCGTTCAATGATCTCTCTGTCTCCAGTTCAGAACTCTTTCCCTGGTGATTACATAAATCAGTCCTCAAGTATCGACCTCAGAAGTCTTCTTTTTCAGAATTACTTGTTCCTACTAGTAAGGCACTTACTTGTTACTAGTAGCGAGGCACTTGTTTCTAATTGCTTCTTGTTCCTACTAGTAAGGCACTTGTTACTAGTAGCGAGGCACTTGTTTCTAATAGCTTCTTGTTACTACTAGTCTTAGTCTTCTTTCCAGAATTGCTTGTTTTGCAGCTTTGCGTTGCCTTGGCCTCGAGTGTTTCGTTGATGAAGCTCTGTGACAATTGTGCTGCTTTCTGCTTTAAGGACTCTTCTGTTTGCTGGGATTGCTCGTTCTTCTTGAAAGGTATGCAGTTGAGCTGGTGCTTGCCCGTCCACTTGGTCTAAAGTCTCAAGGTACTATACTGTTCAGTCATGTTGTGCTGCTTTTGCTCACTGGTATCGCATCACTTCTTGCCACATTTACCTACCTTCTGCCCTGTTCTCCTCTCCTTCTCTTCTCCCATTCTACCCTGAAGCACTTCTCCCATTCTCCTGTTATATGCTTGCAAGCGTTTTCTCTCAAGACTGCTTCTGTGAACATGTCCTTAATTTGGCAACTTCACAAAATGGTTTTCGCTGGTCTCCGTTTTGTAATTCTGTCATTCCAAATCCGGTGCTCTTCTGGTCATGCAGGTTGTAGATTTGATGTTCCTGTTGGTCATCCATACGAGCGTGTATTGGAATATGAAGGCCCTCGCCCAATGGGTTCGTCCAGGTTTCACTTTAGCAGGTGGTTGAAATGGGGGCTCCCCCTATTCAAATTCACAGAACTTGAGAGCACAAAATGGACTCCAATGAAGAGATTCAGAGCTTCAAACTTGGTCTCCAGCCTCAAGCTTCGGTGTTTCCAATGAGATGGAGGCTGCAGCCGATGCAGCAGAGGCAGCCGCAGCAACCTCGGCTCTCTGCCACGGAAAATCCGTGACTTTTTTCACAACAAATTGGCAGAACATCCATGTTGTTCACTGAACAGACTGCACGGCAATGGCGTGGAAATGTAATGACTTTGCATGTTTGGGCAAAAAGAGGTTGCGTGTGAATATTCTTTACGTGGAAGTTGTGTACATAGATTTTTTGTGAACATGGCTGGCAGCAAACCTTTTGGAACTTTTTCATGAGAACTGCATCTTCCAAGTACAACCTTCCAGGCTGCTACCTCTGGAAACGATGCTTACACAAATCTCAAGCTAAAGCTACTTTGCTCCGCAATGGATCATCGGCTACACCTCCAAGCCAAAGTGCTGCACGTCTGGTGAAGCTTCAGCTCGTGGGAGAGGCTACGCCAGCCATTTCATGACTAGCTTGAACGGTTTGAAAGGTGTAGCACGATGGGAACTTTGTGGTAAGAGCATTCAAAGTGCTTACCGTCTGACATCAGCAGTTCGTGAATATCTTGTGTGTTCGTGCCACAAAGTCTCACAATGCGGAGCAGTCAACTCACCCTGATGGTCTCGGCTGATCTCAGTGCCTACCGTAATTCATAAAAATCTACGATAGCAGCAAATTCAGGTCAATATTATATTATATATATATATATACAGTCCGTCCAAATAAGCTCATTCGAAGGCACTCTGCAAAGGGATAAAAATATCTGCGCGATTGTTCCTTGACCTGTGTCGCGTTCTGTGGACTGAAACCTGCCCTCAAACATGCACAGAAATCACTTGCTACAAGATCTTTGTTTCCTTCCAACTATCAGCAAAACTGAGGCCCACACCAAACGGGCTGTGCTTACTGCCCCGCTCAACTGAAGCTCTTGTTGTCTGCGAAGGTCCTCAAGCACAACATTCAACCTGCATGACGAAGTGAAATCGGTCCATGGCTTCGTGTCTTCTACGCCTCGTGCAGCAAACGCCTTCGTTCTTCTACTGCACTTGGAAGATGAGGCTCCTCGTGAGCTGTAAAGTAAGGCCATGTCCATGTCGCAAGTCTATGTGAATAACAAATGCTGAACCCTTTCAAAAAGGAACTCTCATGTACAGCCAAGTAAGCTTGACCGCTGCAAAACCATCCCGCCGTTGGAGACCAAACACATGGTCGCTTATATATCACAAGAAGATAAAGTGCCTGCTTCAAAAACTCTTTGGTGCAACGTTCATGAGATTCTTACAACAGGTGCACCAAAAGCGCTACTGCCAAGAGTGAATCCGATGTTTTATTTGAGGGAACTGGGACGAGAGAGACTTGGGCACGAATGTTTTGTCGGAACCTGCAGCCTGCCCTGAAAAGCTGCCACCACTTGGGTCCCCTCCAAATCAAACGTAGTCATGCCCGGCCCATCCCTACCCACCCCTCCACCCCCCAAGCAATGATGTGATTTGGTCGGAAACAGGAGAAAATTTGGACGGGGTGGCACTAAATTCACCCAGTTTCGTGACACCCTCAGACAAAGCACACTCTACAGTATTCTGGCTGCTCTCACATGACCGCAAGTGAAGAAGACCATGAAAGCTCAACGCTATAACCGGGCGGGCCTTGCTGTGGTCGACATTGCGACAGGCTTCAGCAATCAAATCCCAACTCATTTCTCTGGATCCTGACTTGAAGATGAGCAAAACTCAGTATGTCAACTCGCGAGAGATATTTTTTGGCTAGCCTGACTTGAAGTCCACAAGCATCTCCATGACCACTGGTTCCAAGTGTTCCACCTTCCAAGAAAAATATTTATATGCTGTTCACGTGCTGTGTATCGAACGATTTCTGTGCAGAACTCGCCTCGACCTGTTTGTTGAAATCAGCGACCTTCCACTAAACAAGTGCCCACACTGAAACGAAATGAACCATCATTGCGCCCAGGGGCCGGGATTTCTTCCTCGGCACCTTCTGCAAGAACCTTGGACTTCATGCATCCTGGTTCTGTTTGTTCTTTCTCCCTTGCCTTTTTGTGTTTCTTTGAAGAAGCCCTCTGGTTCCTTGTTTTTCCTGAAACTAGACTAGGCATTTTGATAGGTTCTCATGAACAAAAAGCTCTCTACGGGGGTCGGTGAAAGGAACGGGATTTGGACTGGTGGTCTCCCGCTCATACCCCAACACAGACAAACATACACACCTTATATACACCTTACAAAATGAGACACAAAGGTCCTAAGGTCCTAACTAGGTCAAAGAGCACAAATGTCAAGCACAACACACAGAAACAAACGATAAGCAAACACAACGCGCTACCAAGCAAAACAGAGTGGTGCAAACACAACAATAACACACACGCAGTACAAGTAGTTCGCGGGCAAGCCGGCGGCGGAAGTTTCCGATAAGAAGAAATTGACCTATAGGAGTGTCCACGTTCTCTCCACCATGCGTGTCCCTCGTGTCCCTCACTGAGCCAAACGCATGCGCTCCGGACTTTTGACACACACACACACACAGCGCCACCTGTGCAAGGTCTGTGCTCCCTGCAGGATCAGCAGCTCACAACAGCGCACTGGGTTGTGTCTATGCCAAAGCAAGATCACCAGCCCACACCGGCGTGCTGAAGCAACTGGGCATCTGCAAGCGAAAGTTAAGTGCAGCTGGTGCGGGCACGCGAAGTGGGTGGTGTTTTCAAAGTCAAAATCATGTCTTCATTGTCCAGCTTGCCAAATACTCCGCGTACTTTACAGTTGTACGACAAAGTCGCCAGTTCTCATTTTCCAGCTCCCCAGATACTCAGCAGCGAGAGATGACTCAGCAGCGAGAGATGACTCACCAGCGAGAGATGACTCAGCAGTGAGGGATGACTCAGCAGCGAGAGATGACTCAGGAGCAAGAGATGACTCACCAGCGAGAGATGACTCAGCAGCGAGAGATGACTCATCCGCGTACTAAAGTTGTACTACAAAGTCGCCAGTTCTCAGCTTCTAGCTGCACAGATTGCTCCGCGTACTCAAGTTGTAGTACAAAGTCACCAGTTGCTCTCTGGCTTGCTAGCTGGCGCCTGCAAACCATGGTCAGCTACACAAAGTGTTGTGCCTGCCACGAAATCTGCACATGGAGGTTCACAAAGTGCTGCACCTGCGACGAAATCTGCACATGGAGGTGCACAAAGTGCTGTGCCTGCCACGCAATCTGCACATGGAGGTTCACAAAGTCCTGCACCTGCCACGAAATCTGCACATGGAGGTGCACAAAGTACTGCACCTGCCACGAAATCTGCACATGGAGGTTCACAAAGTGCTGCACCTGCCACGACATCTGCACATGGAGGTTCACAAAGTGCTG
>CAXAMN010021618.1:1091663-1106049 GCA_963970005.1 Durusdinium trenchii
TCAGTGGTGTATGATGAGTGGTGTATGATGAGTAGTGTATGATGAGTGGTGTGTGATGAGTAGTGTATGATGAGTGGTGTGTGATGAGTGGTGGTTGAACAGCTGTTGAATGTCCGTAACACGGAAGTTTTGCACACTAAACTTCCTTTGATCACATACAGGTGGTAGACCAGTGACGGGATTCTTGCGACCATCGACCATCGGAAGCACGTACCTCAAGTCAAGGCCAACCATCTACCACTGACTCCACTACCCGAAAGAGCCGAAACAGAGCTAAGTCTTGATGGCACGCCATTGAGAGAATGGACCGATCCTGGCAATACTGGGATGATATGTCCACACAAGACTTCCAAAGAAGCCGTATGGAGAAGGGGCCTCTTCTTAGCCTCTTTCAGGTGATCTGAGTGGGTGAAAGGGCCTTGTGGTAGACATGTCTCTTATCAAGTCAAATGATGAAACCATCGCCGATCAGCGTGCTACCCGCTGATTGGAAGATGTGAGAGCTTTATCAGAGTGGCAAAGTGAGTGGGAAGCCCATTCCCACAAAGTGAATTGCTGAGATGTTCATTGTCCAACTGTGCATTTGCTGAGTTGTTCATTGTCTGCGTAAGTGATTGATGTTGTGAAATGTTATGAAGTTGGACCGACAGCTGGGCTGGCTGTGCGAATGTCCGTGTCACAGCATGCCCCCTACCAGCATGCGATTTACGTATGGGATCAGAACGGCCAGCTTCCACTCAGATATGCAGCCGAAATGGCAGGCCGTTTGGCTAAGGAAAAATATTGAGCGCGCATTGCATGATATCCAATTTCAGAAAAATATGTTGTGGAACAGACCAAAAGATCTAGAGATTACATGGCTGCGGTAAGAAGCAAATAGGGAAGCGAATCGTTGTGGCGACCCGGCACCACTCTCTTTGCCTCTTAAAGTATTCAAAGCTCAAACCAAGTGCCTGGAAAGTAGCAAATCTGGTGCTATCAGCTGTCTGAGGCATAAACCTCCTCTTCAGCCTGATCAATCTCAGGCCTCAGAAAGCAATCGCACTCTACACAACCTGTGTGAGGAGAAGCTTGTCTACATGCGCCTCTCTTCATTCATGAGAAGATTGGCTTCCAACGCCTGCAGCATCTGGTCTCACATGTTTGAGATCGACTCCCGTCAGCACACTAGTGGACCTGCCTTCGCGAAATCAGCTTCAATTTCTGGCCGGACAAAATCCTGCAAAGAACAGGCCGAACGAGTGGCCGAAGTCAGCACTTGTGAATTGTCCTCGACAGAGAGGAAGCCTGGCACACCACGTGTTAAGGTATCCTTAGACAAGAAGGCAGGCACTGCAAGCACCGACAGAATGTTCGTGTCACTCAGCACACCACCCAAATCAACTTGGCATCACCCTGGAACTGAAGGTCTTTCATCGCTCGCATAAAGCTGGACTGGGACATGCGGCCACTCATGTTGCCACCTTGGACAGAGTTCTTCGGGCTACGCAAGTGCCGCAGCAGCAGCAGCAGCAGCAGCAAAGCTCGCACATTTGTCATGCGGGCACTTACTTGACTTGGGAGTCAGGGGATGAAAAATAGCATCGGGTGCGAATATATAGATCGATTTGTTTGCAGCCGGATCAAACATCAGGAGCCAGGAGGGTGAAGATGAGGAGGAGGACGATGAGGATGAGCATCAGGATGGATCAGGGATAAGAACGGACGAAGATGAGGATGAGGAATTGGATGTATCAAGAGAGGATGGATCTGGGAAGAGGATGAATCAATCCGCAAACACAACGAACAAGCTGGGCGTGACCTATACAACCCTCTGCAAGGAGAACTCAGGTGAATCAAGCTACCTTTCCTGACGTTGAGGCGGCTGCACCAACTCCAATAGGCTTCCTCCAAGGAGGAAAAATGCACCGACCTTGGTCCAAGGCAGGCAGATGCTTCTTGGTTGGCAGTCCTCCCGGAGTCCCCCCTTTGAATATGGGTCAAGAGCCAGGGACCCTGGCCATATTTTGACTTGGTTCTCTTTTGATGCTTGGGCCACGACAAAAGTTGGACCCAACTTTGCAAATCATTGGCATTCACTCGTCCTGCCGAGTGAACGTTACGTATGACTGATTGCTATAGCTTGCTGTGACGTCCTGACACGGCCCAGGGCGATGGGGAACCAGCAGTGCTTGGCAGACCCAGGTCACTTGGTGAAGCCCCCAAGCTGACGCGCCTCGTTCTACTTGCATGGAAAGTTATTGCTTGCAAAATGAAACAGCGGATCCAGCCAAATGAAATGCAGTTGCAGAAGAAGCGTGTCTGGAGATGGCCTCAGGAACCACTCTTCCCTTCTTCAAAACGTGTGACTTCTGATGAGACTTAATGTGTCAATGGCTAATGATTCTGACTTTTGTCTTGGTGCCCAACGCAGGGGGTCTGGCAAAGTCTTTCTCTGTGAGCAGCAACGGACATCCATTGGCCTCCAGAACTTGGCCTAAGGAGCGGCTAATTGCAAAACGCGACTGCAGAACACCAAAAAGGACTCTGTAAGTGACAGCAACAAACAACAAAAATGGAGAGAGACACAAAGACAACAGAGAGGAAGGCAGAAAGAAAGAACATGACATGACATGACATGACATCAGGAAAAGTATATATCGACATGTTCTTCTCTATCATCATTTCTCTTCCGAAGGAACATGGAAGATGAAACGAGCTATATGGTCTCTAAAGGCTCCTGCTCAAAATGCGTCCATTTTCTTCCAGCACTGCATCCAATTCAGCGCCCTGTAAGCGTCCAGTCCTGGCGTGGAAGGCGAAACAGCCAGTGGTAATCTCCCATGGAAAAGAAGAGGAAAACCTTCAGAACAACAACCTGTGGTAAGGTTTCCCATATTGAAAGGAACACATGGCAGGCTGGCTGCTCCCGATGAGCTAAGCTCAGAAGATCCTCGCTCTTGTTAACAGCTCCAACTCTTGAATTGTGAGATTGTTTGAGTCTCAGAGCGCCTCGACTGAAGCCTTGCCGCAGCTCACCAAGAGTGCCTATATAGACTGAAAAGTGAAGCTTAACAGTTTCTGCACTTCAGGAACAACCATGCACGTTCTTGCACGGTGGCCATTGTTTTTAATCTAGAGGCATCAAAAATATTGAGGCCCAAACCATGATCTTTGTGCAGTCTGCAAAGTCATCCACCAGGGCGTCGCAGTAGCGAAATGGATCGTTGACGGTCTCTTTGGACAGTGCACAACCTACATTTTTGATGTGGCTGATACCATCACGTTCGTTTTATAAAAGAAACCTGGGCATCTGGTCATTGCACCTCTAGGGGCAAGCCTTGCGTTCATGGAGATAAGCATATCTCGTGAACGAGTCCTAACTTCCCGCCTGGCACAACAAAGGCATGATGCAGAGCTGTAGAATCTTGCGTTTCCAAGAATGACTGTAGAAAGAAATCAAGCAAGTATCACACTCGCATTTGGAGCGCTTCAAAGATTTCTGAGATACATCGAGTCACCTTAGCACAAGCCCTTGGCAAGTCAAACAAACAAACAAACAAACAAACAGCTGCCCATACATCCAAGCATTCTGCAGCAATCACTTTGCCATCGTAAATGTCATCAGCTGAACACATATTGCTAGCATTCACCTGGCACAGCCAGCACTGCCAGAGAAAGCTTCGCAAGTGTCACAACGTGTCCAGCATGACCCCAGTGCGCCAGGCCACCGATAAGGCTTTGTCCTACAGGCGGCTCGGTTAGGGAGTTTGGGGCAATCTGTATAGATTGACGGTAGATAGCGCAATCTCCAATGGTGGTGGTGCCATCTACTCTGAAACCACTGTAGATGCAGTGTTCAAGAGCCCCACTATATTTGCCACGCATGTCGCACCTCAAATGTCGCAAGGCGAGTAAAAAACAATCCGCATCAAAACACTGCCAACTGAGAATAGTACGTGTTCGAGGCTTTTGGTAAATTCCCTTGGTCGTCAAGTCTGCTCCGGGCACAAGCCTGCAAGGCGACGCTGAGTCAAAGAAAGAAAGCAGGTGTCAACATCGGCGAACATCTGTTACGTAAGTCTGGAGCCTTTCGACCACTTTGCATAGCACGAGCCCGGTTTTAAGATCGTCGAAGAAGTTACTCTCATCGACCGGATTCCAACCTGGTGTGGAGCCAATGCAACTCTCAAGATCTTCTGACTCGCAATTGATGCCCGATGGCCTAAATCATCTTCACACAGATTATTGATCCACTTGGTGAAGAAAGGAATACGGTTCCAGCAATGTCTTGCCGGCGTCGACACCTTGAAACAAAACGACTAAAGACTGAACATTCTGCATCACGTTCCTTTTTGTGCAAACTTCCTCGGCTCACGCACCCCGAGTTTATCAATAGGATCCCGCTTTCGACTGTGCGAAGGTGAGGCCTCAGCGTACAAGGATGCGTTTCCCACGTTGGTTGTGGATCACCTGACCAAAAACAATTGACCTCATTGGTCTAAAACTTTCACTTTGGGTTCTTTCTCAAGACCCACATTCAGGTGGCCAAACTATGCAACATTGTGCTATTTATGACTTAGTGTTCAATGATTTGTTGGTACCATCATCTTCTTGCACCTCGTGAATTTGGTCTTCGAAACGTTGGTGCAAATGGAAGTTCCACAAACTGACAGGCACCATTGTCTCCACCCCTCCTAGGAAGTATGGCCAAGTTGTCGGTGAGAGTTTTCGCCGCTTGTAATCCAACACCTTTTGGGGCACCACTGCAAAAAGGTAAGACTGATTGACAAGTTTCATGCAAAAATGGATTCAAAAACAACAGCCAACTCGTCTCCTGAACACAGATTTCAACAAGCTGCTGGGAAAGCCAATGTTCTCCGTCCTCTGATGTGACAGCCCAAAGTGAATTCAGCTAGGCCGAAATGTTTCTCAACTAGAAAGTTCGAAGCTATCCAAAAATTGCGAAACATCTGCTTGAACGTTTGGCCCGACCACGGCCAGGGTCTTGCTGTGGGAGCCAAAACACCAAAAGCTTAGTCCCGCCCTCGGTGCTGAGGTCAATGTCTCTTGTTTTTGGGTCTTGCACTCCGAGGATGCAGAAATTATGTTGTGGCCCACGTCAAGTCACATGGAAGGAGAAGGCTAGCTCGGCTTGCTCTCTCGTTAGGTACAACAGCTCAACCACTGGCAGTAAAGCTCCCCAATCGAAGGGGAGACAACCTGCTACTGCTAAGGGCAACCAACCCCAAAGCACACTTACCATCACCATGCGCTGAGGCACTTGCTGTCGCATGGCCGCGTGGTGATGAGAGCTTCTGCTCATGCAGCTGGTCCACCACGCCAACGCTGGAACTACTTCAACTGGGCACAAGCCCAACTTTGGCCAAATGCAGAGGGCGCCCTTTTGATCCTTTGTTGGAGAACCACCAGTCGTACATTGACCAATTCCAGGTGGGCCTTACAATCAGTTTGCGGAGGCCAGCGGCTGACTGCAGCTGAAGAGCTGTCTCCCAATGTCCCTTGCTTTGGCGGGCTCAGCCTGCCTGCGGCGTGAAGCCTTTGAGAAAGAGGCGGCATTCTGTAGCATGATCGGAACTGCTAGCCCTCCAGCGCAACTTATTGCAGCAGGCTTGCTCTTTGGTGCTCTTCCTCCTGCCTCACAATCTCACCTAGCACCGGTCGCTTAAAGTTCACATAGCCCAAAGGACGCCAACTTTGGAAATGGCTCTGGATGCGATTGTCTCCGTTGTCGAGGGATCGCCCTCACCTGCCCTGATCTGCGAAAGGTGTTCTGGGAGGTGGATGTTCAACAGGTCACCAACACTTTGCGCTGCAAAGTGAAGAACTGGAGCAGTAAATGAATCCGATGGAGCTGGTGGAGGTGCCGCTGTCGAAGAAGGTTGATCAGCCGGCATAGCCTGTCCCCGGTCAGGAGGACCTTGTGTCGATCGTGTGTCATGGTCGACCCTGGTCCATGCAGCACCATCCCACCGTGATGAAGCGTTGTACAACTGCTTCTGGAACGCAGCAGGGGAAGAGGAGCACCAGACGCCCTGATTAAACCCTGCAAGCCCTAGCTGAAAAGCTTGCGACCGTCCCGTTTCACCTGGCAGGTGGACGAGCGTCGAGTCCTTGCGACAAAATGGTAGCAAACGATGAATCGATCGATCTACACGAAAGTCGACTGAACAGTTGTCACGAGAGTGCTCTGCAAGTCCCAAAGCTACCTTACCAAAACTTGCCAACGGCAACGTGCGCCACTTGAGGCATGAGGTGGCAGATCGATTCCTGTTTGATTCTGAAGCCGTTTCTCGGACCTTTACCTGCTAGCTACAAGAAAACATTACATAGTACAAGGTTGTAAAAAAACTGAAACTGCCCTCATCCTCGAGCCTTGTCAGCATCCAGCAAAAAAAACGTTGGGCTTCAATCTTGGAGAGTCCAGGTCCAAGGAGTCCAAGGCAGCAAAACAGTGAAGGGGAAACAAGGGGAGAGAGAGATTTTGTGTGTTTGTGTGTACGGAGGAGTGCAAAGTGGATAAAGACCAAGCAGCATGCAAACATATAATATATATATATATAGTGTAAACTTGTTCGAACTAAGGCTGCAAATGTCAAGCGTCTCTCACAATCTTGATGACAAAATGTGCAACACTACAGCTCCAACAGTGCCGGAAAGAGAGGAAGTGAGGACGTGCCTCAAAACAACCAAGAAATTAGAGAAGACAAAGGTCATTCTCCCAAAATGCCCCAATCCTTTGGGATTCGCGTAGGTATTTTTTCATTATGCTCACTAACCCAACGGAATCAACAAAGGATGGCCTGACTGAACTCGGGCGGAGCTGGTCAAGTGCTTGAATGAAACTCCGGCACTCAATTCGAGGCTCGCACTGCTGGAGGAGACTCTAAGCTCTCCCCTGGCAATCTCTAAGTGGTGCCGAAGTCAAGTTGCAATCAGTTCTTGTGTATTGCAAATACTTCCAAATCATCCTTTTCGAATGGCTTGGCAAGTGGACAAATGATGGGATTGAAAGTTCTGAGCACCGCTTGCCTTGAGGCCTACATCCTCTGGAGCCTGGTGTTTGCGACACCTGAGCAGATCAGTAGAAAAGTTGGTGCAATAAGGCGGTTCAAAAGCGATTCCCAAAAACGAACTGGCAACACGCACCATTCAAGCAAACACACTGGCGAAACGTTTCAAAGCTTGCAGCAATTGAACAGTGGCTAAAGACTCGCTAACTTGCGCAAAGCGCAGCTGCTGAGGTTCCGGCCGAATTCAGCATCCAATTGTGCACATCACTGCAGCTTATGCGTTCAACACAAATCACTATAGGTTCATAGATGCTGCACCGAGGGCTGGCCTATTTCACTGTGGCAGCCCAGCATGTCAGCTTACTGCTACTGGGGTCTCAACGACTGACTGAAGAACAAGCTAACAAGCTTAGAGATAACTTACAGGAGCTCTGACTTTGCATAATTTCTCCAAGTTTGGGTTCAAGCTTGATAAATAGATGCGGCAAACAGCCAGGCAAAGCAGGAAATCAGTGTGTATATACTTGAGCTTGCAGGATGCCATTATGGAATTCATGAAGAGCAGAAACGAAGACGCCAATGACAGGACATGTCGCTTTGCGGCAACGGTCCAAAGCGTCAACCTGAGTGAAACTGCGCGTTTCAGAGCCAAGACCTCAGAGCTCTCACAGTAAGCATCTCGGCCTGGAAGTGCTTCTGTCAAGGTGTGGTGACCTCCTGTCCTGAAAATGCCGAGATCAAGGCTCCGGCCCACAGCTTCAAGAGTCTTGCGTCTGTGAAGTCCTGAGCTCCGTCGGTGACTGTTCGCAGAAAAGCAACGAGTCACATTGAAAGTCGGTCATTCCACATTCCACACAGATTCCACGTGCTCAGAACTGAATAACTTCGGAGGCCTCTTGATGAAGGTTCGGCCAGATGCCTTGAACTCCTGTTGACATAGAGAAAGAGCATGACGGTACAGGTGCGGGCAAAAAAGATCTTTCTGTCGGATATAGATGCCTCGACTGCCTCCACGACAGCTTTCTGCTCGGGAATCCTCGGTCCACAAACGCATTTGGTTTGCTCTACGTTTCCTTGGCCACCTTGGCCGCCTTGGCCTGGTTCACTTGGCATGACTTGGCCACAGACTCTCCACGCTGGAGCAAGTTCGAAAAGGAAACTCGGCCCCGCCTACAGCAGTTTGCTTCGCTACGACGACAAACTGTTTTGTTTTGCCGTCTCATTTCAAACATCACAGTGATTCGACCAAGATCCCGTCTTCTTCAAAGTGTCAGTGTCCCCTTCCGGAATGTCCAAGGCCTGCAACTTCCAATTGACAGGACTTATTAGACTTATTAGGAATGCGACTCTGATCTCCGGTCCTGGCCTCGGTGAAGTCATCCAAATCATCGATGACTTCTTCCAGGACTGAGGCACCTTTGTATTGGTCCATTTTCGCAGCATGGTGTGAAGACTCAGGGATAATGAGGGATGAGGATTCAGGCCCATTTCTTGGCACCACTCATTCGCTGCTGGCAAGTGCTCCTCCGCAGCTTAAATTGATCAAGATTACAGGATCATCACACACACAGACTCGACTGTGGCACTTGTCTGCCTCAAGCCCCATCCGTGAAAGCCATAGCTGCAGCCCAGGAACTGCCTGATGTCACGCGATCACGAAAGGTCTGGAGGTCTCACAAATCCCCTCCAACAATAGAAAGAAGAACCGGATTTCGGATCCGACCTCCCCCTCTATGGCTCGAGGTCCCAATGGTGATGCTGGTTCGAAGCCTGTCAATGTTGGCATTTCAGCGGATGGGATGTATGTTCATTGAAAAATCAGCGAACAATCGCATGAAAACCAACTCCAAAGCAAAAGTCAAGCATGTCAGGAATTCCATATGCAGGTCTGAAAGGCGGTTCACCGACATGTACATTGGCTGTGACTCTCGAAGTACCTCCCAGGTGGCCCACAGGGTCAGCTCATTTGGAAACCCCTGGAAGAGCATGCAGTGGGAGGTTCTCTTACATGTTTGCGAGAAGTGAAATAGGTTTTGTCCAGCTAGGAATCTGGCAGACTGTGGGCATTAATGATTCTAAAAGAAAACTTTTGCAATATGACATTCAAAGTAGAGGCGTGGGCCTCTTCTTGAAGCCTTAGGATTTTAGGCTGTTTGGACTCTCAAGCACTTCCAAGGTTCCAAACAGCTAAGGCTAAGGTCCCTGCTAGACTGGATGGAAGCATTGCACTAGTCCAGCCTTTGCCACAAGCTCTTTGGCTATTAATTTAGAGTGATCTCACCCAGTTTCTTTCAGCCCAGTCACAACGGCCATAGGTCGTCAAAACCAGTAGGCCAAATGTTGCCTTGGTAACACCAAGATGAAAGCTTTCGTCTGAATCGGCTTGTTGGAAACAAGAGCGTTGTCCTATAACCCCCATAATATCATAACCCCTTTCTGCCACCTTCGTTGATGTCGTGGAATGCCATAATCACACGTCAATGAACTGCCAGGATTCCAAAAAAGTCTCACGGCTTCGACCTCGAGTGAGAGGCGGGGCTCATTGCAAAGTACAAAGACCGAAGCAAGTATCTGTGTGTCCAAAAATCTTCTTTCTCCTACGCAAGGTTCCTCACGCTTGTGAGTCTTGTGAACTCACTACCTGACCACCCGACTGCGGAAAATGGTGGATAGGACATTGCCCATCATAGTCAGGCAGCGATGAACTCACAACATCACATTGACTCCAGGTCACTTCATGCCCGGCTATGCATATATGAAATACTATGCAATTGCAAAGTCAAGAGAAAGATTAGCATCCGCCTTGAATCTGTATGGGAAAAGAAGTGGTGACAATTTCACCCGCAGCAAGTCCAAAACCCAGACTTGCCAAACTTGTCGCAAGAATCGGAATTCGAGGCCCCGGTAGAATCCGCGAAAACCGCCACCGGAGCTGTAGATTTCTCGGCAGGTCTGTGCGAAGCTGCCGTACGTCTTACGCTCAATATCACCCTGCATGCACGTCTTTGCCTCGAGTCATTGGCACTCCATTGGACCCGTCTTGAAAGCTGTCAAGAGTGCAATGTGCCTAAAGCAGCTTGTTTACTAAGCCAGGTACAGTATCAAACCTGAGCTGACGGAGCAATTCATGGTGCCAATCCATGGACTTTGAATCAAATCTCTGAACCATCCATTTACTCTGTTGTGCTACTAAGAGACGGATGTGACAGGATCCCTGAGCAAGCAGCACCTGCTAGGGCAGCAAGCATCCGATGAAGTTCCTGTGTCAGCACATGTAGAAAATTGCCTACTAGTAACAAGTGCATCGCTATTGGGAACAGGTGCATCGCGACTAGTAGCTAGAAGCTACTAGTAACAAGTCTTCCAATAGATTGGTTTGTTGCAGGAATTGCTGCCATGTTGATGCGAGGCAAGCGTCCTCATTTGTTCCAGGGAAGGCCTTACATTCTGAAAAGCACAACAAAAAGCCACGAAAGTCAAAGAAGCTGCTGAAACTGCCCAAGCTTGAAATCTGTATCAACATCAGGACGTTATACAAAATGTATCACAGCAAGAAAAGAATGTGGAAAAGCTCTAAAGTTGCTTGCAAGACAAACCTTTGCACAAGAGACTGAAGACAAATGGGCTCGGAGAACTGGAGCAACCCCAAGGTAGGCTGCAGTGAAAAGGCCCTGAATCAGACTCGGCGCGCGACATGTATCCTTAAGCACTTGAGACATCTTGAGACTGGCCTCGCGGGTGCAGGTGGGAAAGCATCCCCTCAAAACCGTTGATGGCGGAAGGCTTCTTGCCTGCGTTGAGCCATCGGAGCAAAACTGTTTTGTGTACTAGCTCCTCCTGCAAGATTGAGCAGTTACTTCGCAAAAGACCGAGCAGTACCGAAATAGGATGACAATATGCCGTCTGATTTCTGCATTGACTGAGCCAAAGGCATTCTGCAGAGCTGAACCTCCCTTGAGCTGCTGTTGGGTCATCACCAGCTCAAGTGGGGTAGCCATCACACCAGATGCAAAGCCCGCAAGGAATCCTGAAAGTTTCCATAACAATCAAAAACAAGTAACACCTGTTGTAAAGATTTCTTTCAATCAAATGGTTGCAACCAGTTCGCCTGTGCACACTTTCTCCGCGTCTGTCAGCTCACGATGCTCACCACAAAGAACCACCTTCTTCAAGGCCCCTGCTGTCGCAAATTGGAAGCTGGTACCGGCTGCAACATTTGCACAATTGGCCACATATCCACGGTACAAGATTCGTGGATTCCACGTGAGAGGCAGTCTTTGCTGCCTTGCATTTTTCAAGTAGTATGCCCACTGGATGCAACTGATATCTACGATGCCAGCAGTGATGCCAACCAAGGCATTTTCACTCTCCGATAAGCTGTGCGTCATGGCGCAAAAAAATTGGGGAATGGAAACAAATTCAAAGCTTGAGACCTGGTCGGCAGTCATGTGCACAAGTTGAACGATCAACATTCAAATCAACAAAAGCAAATTACCACAGGCAAATGACACAGTTTCCAAGTACAGTGCAACCATTCACCACCGCAGGTTTTCCATCACATACGCTCATGGCGACAAAGGATGGAATGGCACACGAGTTGACACACTAAAACAAACCAACCTATTAATAGGTTCTTTGACAAAGTGGCAAAAAAGATCAGTCTCGGTGTGAAGCTTCAGTCATGCAATTGTACATGATGGATGCCACATGCAGTGAAATCCCAGTAATCTAGCCCGATGGCTGCTGAAAGATAGCCTCCATTTGTAAGTGCACAGTATATATTCAACACAAACACCAACAACAAACATTATTGCCTTACATGTCTTTTCATACAATGTTTCGTCTCGCCCAGCGGCAAATGCAACCCAGCATTGGCGGCCAACACATGCACCCTCGGCTCTCCAAGAACATAATGAACAAACTCTCAAAGCCCGAACTGACTCCAGGCAAATTGAATTGTTGAAGTGTTTTAAAAGGGTATACGGTATACAGTATACATGAGTTCTTAGGAAAAAATAAATGATCGGCACCTGCCAGCCAACCCCAACCCAACCCTTAACAATTTGAGTCTTAATCACTCGAACAAACCATACTGGATTACCAAGCCTGTCAACTTGACCAGTGAGAGTGACCCATGAGAAGTCCCACCAAGAGTTGAACACAGAAAAGTTACCCAGCTGCTCCAAGTTATTTGCTCATTGTTTTTGCGCACGCAACCAACTTATACAAATATTCCCAACAAACGCACAGTCATTTTTTCGCGTTTCCAACGCGAAGTGGTTTCTTTTGCAAACTTGCCTATTGTCCAATAGTTGTGCTGTCGCATGTCTCTGCAAAGTTGTTGAATGACAGCCTCGTGGTCCAGATTGTCCGCACAAATTCCATCGTGCTTTAAATCAAGGACTGGGTGTTTTTCGACCCCAAATTGGTCTTTTTCAACCTCAAGTGTTTTTTCAACTCCAAAAAGGTTTCTTTTCAACCTCAAGTTCGAAAAAAAAACCATGTGAGAGCGTCCAAGAACTTTTTTTCAGCCCCAAAAGGTTTTTTGATTTGATAAGTCTTTTTTAACCCTCGACACATTTTTTTTGAGCTGCAAGGTTTTGTTCGACCTCAAAAAAAAGGTATTTTGAACCCCAAGGAAAAGAGAGAGACGCGAACGAAAAGAGAGAGCGAGAAAGGCAAGAAAATTTGCAGTCAAAGGGTTGTGTGTGATACTTGTTCGAGAACCTGGCCAATGGGTCAGGCATTCTGTAATTTAATGGCCAAGGTTCGGTCATCTAGTAGTAAAAAGAACTTGCGGGGCATGAATTCTGTAGTCCCCTATGTTGGGGAAACTGTTTTGTAGCACAGAATGACCTATCCTAGGTCGAACATGCAAATCTGAACGGGGATGATAGAGCACCATTGAATTTTGCATTTTTTGTGGCCATAAGATTCTTTTTTTGGAGTTGATCTCCGTGAACTAATGTTTTGTGGATGCCCGTCCGAGGCTATCTGGTCGCAATTTGGGCGTTAACACAGTGGACTCCGTACAAGGAACTGTTGGCAAGGAAGTGGGGGACAGGGGGCTTGGCACAGGGAACTGGGGGCAGGGAACTGGGGGCAGCAAACTGGGGACAGGAACTGGGGACAGGGAAGTGGGGACAGGGAAGTGGGGACAGGGAATTGGGGGCAGGGAAGTGGGAACAGGGAACTGGGACAGGGAACTTGGGCCAGGGAACTGGGACAGGCAACTTGGGACAGGGAACTGGGGACAGGGAACTGGGGACAGGGAACTGGGACAGGGAACTGGGCCCAGGGGACCTTCGTAGGGGCTTAAGGGGGGGCTCAAGCCCCCTTCGAAGGGGGCTTAAGGGGGGCTTAAGGGGGGGCTTGAAGGGGGGGCTTAAGGTCTGGACCACTGGAGGCTCAGATATACCTTGAAAAATGGGTGCGAGTACCTGTTTCTAAGTCGGGTCATGTCCCAGGCTTCATCCGACCTAAAGTACGGTACGTACTTGAAGTCGGGTCCAGGTTGAAAAGAGACCAAAACTGCTCTACCAGTTCAACATGCTTGGTCCACATCGCACCAAAGCACGGTTGAACAAACCGTCCTGGACACCAAAGAAGAGCGTTCCAACACCACCGTGGTAAGTCGTGGGTGGTTGGTTGGGCGCACTGGACTGATCACAAGGGAGAATGGTCACACGTCATTGTCTAAACAGGACTGGTCACACGACACTGTCCGACGAAGTCGCTGGTCACACAAGGGAAGGCTGAGGCAAGCAGAACTGGGAACTGGTGGGTTCGGAGAAGGCCAAGTTGGATTAAACAGCAGGAGGGGCAAGGTGAGGCAGTCAGAACTGGGAACTGATGAAGTGGGCCTGGGGAAGGCCCTGAAAACTTAAAAGTTGGCTGGTGGCCAAACTGGTGGCAAGTCAGTCTGCATTGGTCCTGGTCGGACTTCGCTGTCTCCAGGGGTCTCTGGGCAGACTTCTGTCGGGGAAAGTTTGTGAAACAATGGTGGTGGACAAAAATTGTCAAAGAATCGCGGGCGTATTGTGGGCACGCCCTGCCCCCCTTCGGTATGCGACAGGAACACGGGAGAGCAATTCCGAAATCCGGCGATGCGATGCCCGTTCCATGGAATCGTGCAGAAAGAGGGAATGGTGCACCTATGTCTGACGGCGAATCATCTTAAATGATTGTACGGCGATCTTGCCTCAAACTGGTGAATGAAGGAATGAGAAACCGGCGCGCGTAAACGCACCTTGCCAGTCGAAGAACGCACCAACCAACCAACCAACCAACCAACCAACCAAGCAACCAAGCAACCAAGCAACCAAGCAACCAAGCAACCAAGCAACCAAGCAACCAAGCAACCAAGCAACCAA
>CAXAMN010021620.1:0-41022 GCA_963970005.1 Durusdinium trenchii
AAAAACACCGCTACTTGCCACCTCATGCCTCAGGCCTCGCTGCTGCGATCCCCACCAATGTCCAACCAGAGCTTCAGATCGCCACTGCAGCGAAGCCTGGGTAGACGGGCACGGTGAAGGAAAACGGCGGAAGGAATTTGGAGGTCACCCTAAGTTGAGAAAAAATGTCCAACAACAGAAGGATTTCTGGAGATTGTGAAGGTTCTTTGGAAAGGGACTCCCTTCAATTGGCAGCTTGGCCTTCGGCTGACCCCGGCCATGGGCCCAGTCGAGCAGATTCTCTGGCCGCTCCGCTCCCACCGAGCCGCTGCTCACAATAGCGCTGGAGCCGCTCCGGCTCTTGGAAGCAATCCAACCACTCGAAGCTCAGCGCAGGAAACCTCTGACGGCTCTCCTGGGAGCGAGCAGCGCCAAGCGCTGTTCGCTCCAGGGGCCGAGGTGAAAACAGAAACCGAAGGTAAACCGAAGCATCCAACCAAGTTTGGATGGCACAACCCACAGCTGGACTACTATCAGGATGAGTGTGGATGAATTTTTGACAAGGGTCAGGGGCAAGTTGAGTCTCTTCACGTCAAGTCCACCCCAGTCATCCAGCTACCACTCAGTCTCCTCAACGAGTGCTTCACTGACCTCGATGCCCAGCACTGCTGCCGCGTGGGAGCTTAAGACTGCAGTGCACTCCTCAGGGTAACATTCAACCAGAGAGATTGAAAGCATGGAGTGTGGAGAAAAAGAGAGAAAACATGCCAACCATGCTGAATTTGAAGAGTCTTCAAACCACGTGGATGTTAAAGTGATCGAACCTAACCCCAAATCTTCCGTGAACAAATCTCCCGGTACTGCAACTTTTGCACTAGACAGCATGACTGAACGGTTCCTATAACGAAGTTCCCCACCGAATGGGCCATTGCCATTTTCCGTGGCCCGGTCCACATGGCTCGTGCGCGCTTCGTCTTCGGCGTCCAAGGCTCTCCCAAGGAAGAGCCGATCTCCAGCACGCTGTCAGCCTTTCCACGTTGCTGTTCTTTAACGCTTTAACGCATCAGGATGCATTCACCTGCTGTGTGGAACAGCTTCAGCCTGTTTTCTTCAGCCGTTCCTCCAAGAAAAATACTGCAAATGACTTTCAAAGGACACATGGAAGAGCCACCATCGCCACACCATCGCCAATATCCGTCAGGTCCGGGGCCCTTCTTCGTCAACTCAGGTGCCAGCCTTCCGACGCTTAAAGGCACCCAAGTCGACGCTTGGAAAGGGGAGAGACTCGTGTGGAGGGCCGTTGGACGCCTGTCCCGGAATTGTTTTAAGGGAAAATCTATATAGGAAACCTCGAGTTTCGGAGGATGAAAACCATGGCTTCCTGCATTCAACGGGATGGAATGCTTTCGTCACAGCTGTGCCTTCGTCGCATGTGACTTCGCCAGTCTTCGATAGCACACCGTGTCGTTCAGCACCAGTAGGCGGCGTCGCAGGCGAAGCCTCGTTGCGAGGACATGTTCCAACAAGGTGCAACAAGATCCTAGAGCGTCCCAAAATTCCCCATGGTGTCTGGTTTCTAGAGGTGGAGAGATACCTGTTCCAACGAAGTGCTCCCACATCAATGATCCATGTACCAAGCTTGGAACTAAAAGTAAACTGCTATTTGACACCGCCGAAGTTCCTCAGAACCTGATCCCACCCAAATCAATGAAAAGATGTGAAAAAGAAATGCAAAACCATGCCAAACCCGCCCTCGTCGGTGGATTTTCAACCAAATCCGCCGCCTCTTGTATGACCGAATCCAGAATTCGAGTGATGGAAACCCCGGGTTTCGCAGGGCTATCGCGGGCCGCTGACACCCCTCCGAGCCCCCAGTTCCGGCACCGTAAGGGGCTTCGCAGCTCCTCCAGTTCCAGGCAGGGGCTTTTCGAGCGAAGGACAGTTTCACCTGCACAAAGCCCAAGACGACAAGCAAATCCCAATGGCCAATCGAAACTAGCAACGCACATGACGCTCCTTTGGCGGTTTACACCCACAACGTAGTCTACCAAATTGATCTCATCCGGGTTGCTATTCTATTCTTCCGCGGGTTTGGCCATGTTGGTGATTTCCTGAACCTTCCGACATACACAGCAGTGCCCCAAGTGCTGAGAGGGGTGTCACAGCAGTGTCACTTTGTGCAGCTGAGTTGTGGTGAAAACCATCAGACTAGTAACTAGTAATCATCACTCATTGACTTCCCTCAGCACTTGAAGCTACAAAGCTTCCTGGAATGACCAGCTTGGAAGGTTCAAAAACTTTGTCACCCTGCAGTGTCCAGCGATGCTGGAACTTGTTCTCATCATTCTTTGGGGTGTGGGTAGCTCAGATGTCTGATTTACATATCTAGAGATTTTAGTATTTATAGCCTCAAACAACTAACAAAACATTCGACTGCGACATGCATGCAGCAGCCACTACCTGCCTCCAAGTCTTTGTGCCTTTACAACCAACAACAAGCTTAGCCACTCACACTGGGGCTCTGTGACTCTTTGTGTCATGGCATCCAACAACTGTTTGGGCCAACCTGAGCCCTGCTAAGAACTTGACACAGGTCTCATGCAAGCAAACTTGGCGTGACTACAAAGATGGATGTATCTAGAGATCAAGTATCTTTGGGTTCCAAGAAATAAATCATCCGAATTCTCGAAAGCATTTGAAAGAGCTAACCCATATTGGCTTCTGCATATCTTGTGTACTAAAAGAGACCCCCAGGAGTCCTTGTCTACTCCCATGCCTCTATGTCTTTGCATTCCTCGGATGCATCCTACATGAGCTCCACAGTCCAAACGTGCCCGCCTTGCGCCCAGCCGCTGTGGAAATCCCCACGAGTAGCGCCCGCACGCTGGCAGCACTCCCAGCGGTGAGATGCGAAGGGAAGTTCCATGGCTTGGTGAAGAATCTGGATGATCCAAGGTCAAATGTCTTCATATGTAGATTCTTCTAAGTTCTAAGTGGGCAAACGTCCCATGGCAGGAGAGACCTTGTATTGCTGGCTCTGTTGTGCTGGGAATATGAAGGCAAAGGCCAGCAGCTTGTGGGAAGTTGAGTGGAGTAGGCCCGCTAGGCTTCTCAAGACCTTTGATCGATTCTCAATATGCAGGTCGGTAACTTGCAAATTGAGCAACAATTGTCCCTTCCAGTTGTGGAAGCACCATCTATCTGGGTCTGCCTCGGTTCCGAGGCAGATCTTTAGTTTGGACGGGGTGTGGGCTTTCCGCGGCTCAGACACAGCTGTTGGAAGCTCTCCGCTGGGTGTTCTTCTCACACTTGAAAGCCACGTGGAAGCAACGTAGCTTCGGTCGCCAGTGGCTGCACATGACCCTGGCAAAGGCACATATATGTCTCACCACCAAACACCTGAACCCATCGAACTGCTAAAAACCTCAACATAGACTTCTTCAATTCATGTGTGTTGGATCCCCTTTTGTACAGGCAGGTCGACCAGAGCCCAGTCAGTTTTCTCCGACCTGTCACCCCATTTCGCCTCGCCTCGCCTCGGCCCGAAACCCCATGTCGCTCCCCATGTCGCTCGCTCGCTGTCCTGCTGACAGCTGGAGTTCGTGAAGAGCGAGATGGTGCAGCTACCGATCTGACGGAAGTGCGAGTTCGTCATCGATCCGGTGAGTCGATCCGACCACCCCGGAGCCCAGGACTGGTGGCGAGTTCCACCGTTGCACCGTTCCACTCGGGTTGAGTGCTCCAGAGCCTGGCAGGTTGACCTCCCTTTCCGTGGTCTATTCTGTTCAAAACAGGGTTTCCTCCCCTCTTGATCCTCAGATGTGATACCCCTGTAAGCCTCTCTTACCCATCTTGACCCAACATCCTCCATAGTACGGTCCTCCATACACGGACTGAGCATCAGGTTCAAAACCAAAAATTATCGATCTCTCAAACGAAGTAGTTTGGCCAAACGATCGAGCAAAGGACTACAGCTCCAGTGCGAACACGGGAAGGGGTACACCCAACCAACGCTGCATCAAACATGAGGATGAATGCTGCAACAAAGGTTCTCTCCATCTGCCCAGGGACCGCGGAAACGAAGAAAGGCTTTTCTACCAGACATTCCTGGATGCTCACCTCTTGGTCTTTTCCACCAGAAAACTTGAAAGAATAATAAACAGGCCTGGCAAAAGGCTTAGCAATCACCGATATCTGTGTGACATGTCGAATTCCAACTGTGGGCAACCCTCAAGATAGCTTGAGGGACAGCCAATCAATTGTTCACAGAGTTCAACATGGAGAGGGAATCATGCAAGGAAACCATCCCGACGAAACACTCAAAAGGACTTGCACTTTCCAGATGGCTTCTGGATAACATGTCATTAGAGACCCAGAAACTGGAAGTGCCTGGAAGTCAACAAAAAGAAGAGGTTCCCTAAATGAGACTCCATTCATCTATATGGTGTTTTTCTGGCTCGCCATCTTGTCTCTGGTTGCTCTTCCCATGGAGCCAAGGTTCTCAGCCCGTCAAAAGACCTGGCCTGGAAGCCCTGAGATGCTTGGGTCACTTGGATCACCTGGGATCAGCTTCGCTCAGAGATTCTTAGATCTTTCCCAGCACTCTCCGGACGAAATCCAGGATCACCAAGGCAGAAACACGAGATCAAACCGCTTGGAGCTTAGAAGTGGAACAAAAGTGTTGCAAAATATGCTTCCTACAAAGCTCCAGATCTTGGATTTTTGCTCGAGGCCTCTAGATACGGACGGAACATCCAAGTTTCTCTGCAAAATCAGATCTCTAGGGCCGTGGGGGTGTCGCATTTCCACAGACCCAGAGCCAGAAACCAAGAACAGCCTCACGGTGGCCCCACCAACCCAAGCACAGGGGCCCCTAGGCCACAGCGGTCATCGACCCTCTCGCAGGAGGCCTTTCCTCACCAAGGAACGATCAAGCCAACAAGAATCAGCAAGAGCAGCAGCACCACGCCTGGAGCAGCAGGCTGATTGGTTGGTTGCGTTTTGGTTGGTTGGAGCAGCAGCCACAGAAGAAATGCAAGCAAAGCCGTTTTGACACCGGGCTAAAGCTGTGTCGCTCAAAGTCGGCTCCGGGCCAACCCTCGCCAACCCTTGCCTTTGCTTCCTTGTCTGGTCAAAAGTATCATATAAAGCATGGCATACCCTTTGCCTTGTCATTGGTATGGCAAAGACTTCATTGCCAAAACTTATATCAGCCATGGAGAAGAACAGGTGGCCTTTGCCCTTTCAATCGTCTGAAAAGCAAGGGAACAGTTACACCAAAGCTTGTCCACCGGTTCTCCAGTTCCGAAAGTTACTGTATCTTGAGCTACATTCATTCAGAGTCCCTGCTCCTCACTCTCCTCCATCGCCCACCTCCAAAGGTAAACCAGAGCCACTTGCGGCTCTTCTTTTTGGGTCTCTGAATCGGTGCCTTGGCCGGAACGTCCATGCGAGTGAAATTGAACGTCCCTTGCAGGGCGGGTTTCTTCTTTGCAAAGGACACAAGAGATGTTCACCAAAGGTTTTCCAAGTTTTTTTTCTGAAGTAAATTCCTTCACATGCTTGGAAAGAACTTGTTGAGTCTTGGAGGTCCAGCTAGACCTGGGGGTGAGCTTCACTTAGGAGCGGCACTTCTAAAGCCAACTCATAGAGCTCTTCGGCCTCTGTGGCTTCTGGGATGCTGCAGCCCGCCAACCTGCGACCCAGCTTTCCATGTGGGTCAAACGACTTCTGCCAGCAAGAATCACTTCCAGGTCTAGAGTATATGGTACCAGAGTCTACCAGAGGCAGAAAGATCTTTCCAGCAAAGTCCAAGGTCAAAGAGCGCAAGAATCACTGAACTCAGTTTGATTGCCTAAGAAATCCGCACGAGTGAAGTAGCTTCAAATCAGCGACTTTTCTGCTCCATGCAATGCCAAGAGTGTGGGACCTAAAAACTTCTTCTTCTTCTTCTTCCTGAATAAACTTTATCCAGGCTTCGCTAGATGTCCTCTCAAGGCTGCCATCCAGCTATCTTCCTCCCCAATGGCAGAAACCTCATTCTCTGGCCTGAAAATCTCGAAGTGGTTCTTGTACTTCGCAAGGCCCTGCAGTGCGAGGACGGATAAAAGGGAATCTCATGAGAGGGTTTCAATGCAAGAACAACATGCAAGGCATGCGGCAAGCCCCACAAGTTTCTGACCCGACGTGTTGCCTCACGTTGTTGAGTCTGTTTGAGCCCCCTAAACCAACCTGAGAAGAAGGGGTCTGACGAAATCGTCCATTTCAATCAAGGATTTTGAGTTGTGAGTCCCAGAAGTCATTGGAAGGATCTATCTTTTGATATTACATGCCGGTGGGTCAAAACCAGCAGGCCTTGGTTGACCTACTTGGAAGGTCAAGCATTCTTGACCAGGGCTCCAGGTTTTCACCCATCCCTAAATATCTAATCTAATAAACCTGAAGCATCCATTCCTCCGCCACGCCTTCATGATGGCCCTGTCCTCGCTGGCCTTCCGGACTTGCAGCGCGCGCAGGACCTGCGCCGAACGGCCCACTTCAGCATGTCGTGCCGAAGCTGATGTGAAGTGACAGGAGCCCCATGGCTTTACTGAGAATCCACTGGGAAGTGACCGGAATCCCATGTGGTACCGAAGCTGGAACTGCACGGCACACTGAGAATGAGTGGGATCTGCCTGGAAAAAGCCTTCCAACCGAAACATCGTATTTTGACATGTTATGACCGGGTGTGAAGCAGGGCGACGGTGCGATCTTCTCCACTCGGCAGACGCAAACATCCGCACACCAAAGGCCCAAGAGGCCAAGAGGGGCGGTTTTTCCGGAAACCCTTATGGCGGCCCCCCCAGAACATGCGTATCCCACATGAAGTGCATGCTCTTCAGGGTCCCAACCTGAAACAAACCGAACCCAATCGCCCTGCCCAAACAACGCAGCCATCACCTGCCTCAGGCCTTGCGCGGACGATTCGCATGAGCTTCCGCTTGGCCGCGAGCGCCTCCTGGAGAGACCAGCGGTCTGGTGCGCGTCCGGCGTCCGTTTTGATCCGGCTGCGCCTGAGGGGTGTAAACAGAAAAATCTTGACATGGTGCACACTTGCTCGGTGACTGGAAGGCCATATCTCAAATACCCAGCCCGAGAGACTGACAAAAGTCAGCCCCAAACCCCAAACTTGCCAGACCAAAAAGAGGCTAACTCGCAAAATGATGACCATCTTCACATTCAACTTCCGTCGCATCCTCATCGCTGAGGGGTGGTTCAGGTGACACAGCTGGCGGTGGCACCGGTTCCCTTGGCAGGAGGCGGATCAGGCGAGCCGAGTCCAGCAGTTGTTTGGGGTGTTCCTAGCAAAGTCTCCCTATTTCAAGGGTCTTCCTGGCAAAGTAGACATGATCTGTTGGGGGGTTCAATGAGCACTGCCTGAAGGGATGCTGTCGAAGTGAGGGCACCACACATGCCCCTGGCACCTTTAAGATACGCGCTTCCTGCCTCTTGAAAATACCCCATCACTGTCATGTTTTGGATACTGCCCATCACTGTCATGTTCGTACAATCTGCATATGGGCCGTCGAGACAACAAAGACCAAGTAAAACCTCAAAAGCATCTGCTCCTTAGATGTCTCTTGTTGCTTCATTGGCTGCTTGCAAAGACGGATCCAGGACCCAAAAAAGGCCTATATGCAACTCTGTGCAACTCTATGCCTGTGTGTTGCTCTCAGGTTTCCTTGTCAAACAAAAAGCGATCCGACAGGTCCAGTCACCTGGGCCGAGTCGAGCTGCTTAGAGCTGCTTCGAAGCTTGAAAAAACATCACACCAGCTGAGCCTCCGGCATCAACATGAGAATTCCATGGTTGCCATGGTGGAAGTTCCACACCCCAATTCGAAGTCCTTTCTGGACTCCAAACGGAGAATTGTGAGAAACAAGCTGTGGGTATTTGCACACGGCTAAGAATCCTTTAGACTGGTTGGCTGAGAAGTAGAGCTGGCCCCAACACTCAGTCGCCATTGAGAGCACTGGATGTGCCTTAATTGTCATCTAACTGAAGGATGGTCGGTACAAGTTTGAAGGGCTACCACAAACGATATTTGCCTTTCTTAAGCGCTGAAACAGCTGTAACTAGAAACTAGTTCAAACCACTCTCACCTTCCAGAGACAGAAAGGTCACACTCACAAACGGTAATCCAGCTTCTTTCCACCCCTCAAGCAACTCACCCATCAGTCACAATGTCTTGATACACCTAGAACTACAGCCTTGATGGGGAAGCTTTGCAACCTTCATCTTGGTGCCCTTGAGCCAAAATGAATGTATCTGCGTTGGAGATGTCACCTCCTTTGTGCTAAGCTGTCATGGTTCATGCCCCTGGTATTTCTAAATGCGTTTAAATAGGCAACCTCCAAGCCAAAGTCCCAATGACCGGGAGTGCACAGAATAGGCTGATTCTATCCCTGACGCGATCCACAAAGCGCCACAAAGCTGCTGCGGGCTGCGGATGGCCTTTTATCGTGTTGGTCGTGGCAGTCCTGTAAACGCCCAAGTTCAGTGCAGTGTCTGGTTTGTACACACACTACCAAGGGAGGACGTTGGTCACTCTGAATCAAACTGAAAGCCTGCAGGAAAACAAGGATATGTGAGCAATGCTCAGTGCATCTTCTGACATTGATGCTGCTTGTTGGTTGGCTGTGGAATTCATCTTTTAAAGAGGATATGGTGCCATGCGTACACAGCAATTGAGACAACAACTTGTTGAGCGAAAAGAAAACAGCAGTTAGTCTGGTTGAACGTTCACTGCTCACCAGCAAGCCTATCTGGCCGTCATCTGCAGATCGTCGATTGGGCCGACTCAACTCGCCTCGATCCAAAACTTGGCATGATCAAGCAGCTGGATCTGGCCGGCATCTGGGACTGTGTACTTGCCGGGATGAAGGGAGCCACTCTTGATCTTCAACTGGCTGTAGGCCATATCCTTAACACTCAGTCACTCTCCACATCGCTTGTTCACACATTCAGGAAGCAACTTCCCAAGTTGTTTTGGACATGTGGTCCAACATGTTGATTTATGACCATTTGGTCGAAGTATGTTGCGCAAATTTGTTTCATCTACAAGTGCAATCACTGACCTCAACATAGATGAAAATCAATACAGTAAGGTGATTTCCCCCCTCCGCAAAGATGGGAAAACCTTCCCAACTCTTTTCATGAGAGACCCAACCAGCCTTCCTTACTATAGGACCCAATCCAAGGCCTTCTTCGTAGCCATTCAGTGATGATCTCTGGACAACGTCACGATCTTTCACCGGAGCTTCAAACCACGCGGGAATATCATTGGGAAAGACGATGAAGTCGAAGGCTGTAATCGTGAAGCCATTCCGTTTGCGCTCACGCAGGTCGCAACGGCCATTGTATTGGGCGTGGAACTTCACGAGAAATAAGGCAATCTGCGAGTGTCGCCGTGTTGGGATTCGGATCCATTTGGTTGGGATTTAGGATCCCAAATTGAAAGCCGTGCCAGATTTGGGACATCCGAACAAGTATGCGGGCGTTCGGCCGGAATGTGTGGAATCAGGCCCATCTGGGGTGAGGAGGAGATCTGGACCGGAAAGTCAACGAGAGCAACTCTTATACCAACACATTGTGTCTTTGTAAACAAAATATCATGACCTTTGGTCATGTGATCGTATAGCCATTGGATGCTAAGGTTCCATGTTTGATGGGAAAATAAATGCGAGCAAACCTGCAGAGCCGCCCTGTCTCTAAAGACAAAGATCTCACACCTTGTCCCAATCGAAGCCATGGTCAGTCTTCACAAAGATTTCCACATTGGCTGAGCCTAAGAATTCCCGGCCCAAAACGAAAGGCACAAGCCAATTTTCGCGGATGATGGTTTGGGCATCTCCCAAGCTGTCAATGCCGCTGACACCAGACCACACAAGGCGCCTGGAAGAAGCAGGGTATTACATGATTATCAAGAATTCGTTGTCAAGTAAGTTATTTCAACCACGCATTGGTTTCAATATCAAGAAAGGCTCGGGGCATGTGTCATTCAGCGGTGGAGGGGGCGTCCTTCGTGCGGATGGAAGGTCTTATGGAGGTGATTCCATGGCCTGCCTCCCATACTCCAAGCAGTTCTGATCCTTCTCATCAACACCCACAGGGTCAAGTGTGTACCATTTCCTCGGTAACCAGTGCACGTGGAGTCACCAGTGGATGTCAATTCCAGAGATTCATAAATAGAAATTACTGGCGACCCTTACAGAGATTGTGCGCTTTTGGGTGCATCTTTCGAAGTTCGGAACACCACCGACCTCCCTGGGTATCACGGATGACGGAAAGCGGAACTCCTTGCATTTGTGGATCATGAAAGACACACTGCTTGGAGAGCCCAACTCATCCAGCAATACAAAAAGCAAAGAACCGCCAAGGCTCCGATTGATAGCATTGCCTCCAACGCTCATGTTCACAAAGGGGGCATCCCTCCAACCCAGTGCCTCAGCTTGAACATAGGCATCCACCTGGCGGCATCAGCGGGAGTGTGAAGGGATGGGCGGAAAGGAACAAGGAGGTCCAAAAAGAAAGGGGCCCACATGCTGCTAAAAATGCTTATTTGCCACGCTGACTGCCATGCTTCCATGGACAAGAAGTCAACCCTTCTTGATTGACTTGGCCCCTGATACATATCCAGCCTATCACGGCTACTGGTACCTTTCACTCTCCAACAACTGACCCAATAAAGCCAAGAAGTGGGGTGATCAATCACCCACCAACCCCAGCTGTTCCTGCCCTTTGCACCCCTTCTGCTTTTCCCTTCACCCAACCTCCCCACCTCCTGCTGGGTCGTGTTGGCATTCGTGGCGTGCGACTTGCCGGTGACCTTCACGAGACGATTCTGTTGGGTCTCAAACTCCGCCTCGGTGAGGACATAGTTCGCCCCAAAGGCCACCTCGAGTCGATCCGCCGACGCCGGTTCCGGACCTGGGGGAGAGAGTGGTGGACGGCTCTAAGCGAACAAGAAGAAAAAGATTTCGGTCATTCTTCTGTTGGGGATCGGGTTCAACTATATATTGGCTTTCAATGTCTCGGATTGGTACTTACAGCACCTTGGACACGATCTCGTCCACTTCCGCTGCTATCTACAGGATTTTGACACCCCATGTGGGACTTTTCGATTGCTATTTACAGCTCTCCTGGCTCGCTTTGTTTGCTTGGTCAACCAAGCACGGACGGCTTCTGGGCATGACTGTGCGAAAGCTCGACGGTGGACGAGGTCACCTCTCTTGGCTCTCCAAAGCTTTTGTTAAGCCTTTGGTTCGTCTGTTCCCAGAAGGGGGGGCTTCTGCGGAAGCGGGCTTCACCATCAAAGCCGTGGGCCTTTGTCAGTCAACAAGCACAAACTTGAGACGTTGAAAAACTAAAATTGAATGTCTCAGATTGGAAGGCTCAAAGGACCAAATGCGATCCAAACGACATCAAAGGAACAACACGTTGAAATCAAAGACGAAACCACCCAAGAACAAGAACTAACAGTTCTGAACAGGGAAAACTAGTTTAAGGCAACAACTGTCTTTAGATCACATCAATGATGCATTCCCCGCTTTTGCAAGTCGAGACTAATAACTCAAACATCAAACCACAACAACCTCCACCTCCTTGTGACGTGGCTGTCATCGTGTGTCAGAATGTTTGTTTCACGTGATCGTGGTTGATTTCTCCAAACTGGTTTAAGTTTCTACCCTTTTGACACCGAGTCATACTCAGGACAAGGAGTTTGCTTAAACACCCTTCCTTCTGTGTCAATTGTTAATTCTTTCCAGTAGTAATTGCATGATGCACACAATACAGAGGCATCAAAACAGTATATGATGAGCTTTCTTACCACAACGTCGATTTCACTCAGGTCACTATTTACCTTGTCACTGCTTCCTCGTGGGTGCGAGGCGAACACCTGATGTGAGGCTTCCTAAGGTCAACGCTCCGTGCCCAATGCACCGTGCCCATGCACCGTGGCCTCCCAAAAGTTGTAATCTCCACGCTTTACCTCAACCACCTGCAGCGGATGCACAGGTGGTGAAGTAGCACCACTCGGGTTCGCGAAAACACCGACCTTTTACTTCAGCCAGAGACTTGGTTGCCCAAAAAGGAATCTTACTAGAAAAAGGATTGTGGAAGGACCGATGGTGTGGTGCAAGGTAGGTGGCAACCTGTCTTAGAACCGTTAGTTTCTGCGCGCAAACCACAGCCCCTAGACATATGGGATAGCATGAGTTTTTGACCTATGAAGGTGGGGACCAAACCCTGTGAACTTGCACCAGAAGGCTTGGATTGCTCCCAGCTATCCTTGAAGCTTGCGATTGGGGGCGCTTTTGGAAGGTGAAATCATCGCGAAGGCATTCGACCAATTCCGCCCCAAAAACGCATGGACCGCTGGCTGGTGGACGAGGTCGAGTCGCCTCTGCGAATCGGTTTATCCAACCCCAATATATATATATATATTGATATACATACATATATGCATATGTGTTTTATTGGGATAGTGTTTCTAGTTTATACATAGTGGTTTTGGGTTTAGTTTTCAATTTTCACCGTAGGACCTCTGTTGAGATTCGCGAAACGTCGCCTTGCCGGTGCCGCGCTCCACGGCTTGCAAGGCACGCAAATAGTCTATGAACCATCCATCCTGGTCGACCAGTGGGCGGGCAATCAAATTTGACCGAAACTCATGTGGTGTTCATATCCATTGTCATCTAATTATGTAACTTTGTTGGGATATTGAAAGGGGGATGTCCAAACAAGCTTGGGCAACTGGGGACAGGGTGCTTTCTTTTTTTGTGCACATCGCGACAAAATGAGTTCATCCAGAGGCAAATCCAAGATCACACTCGATGCATTTAACTAATTGATGGTTCGCTTTGCCTTTTCAAGTGAAGCTTTGGCCCTGTCACAATGATTCCATGGTATGTCACAAGATTCTGGTTTACTATCCAGCCTGAGCAGATTCCGAACCATGGGAGGGATTTCAAGACTGATTTAAATGCCCTTGAATATGAGATTGCATACCAATTGTCGATCCAAAACGAGATTTAAGAATCACATGTCTTCTCACAACAGTCCGATTGGTTTAAGTTGCTTTCTGGACTCTATATTTCTGGTGCGCCCGATCATTCAAAGTTTGAACACTCTGTATTGCTTGGGCAGTGTTTGGCACATCGACATTGTACGTATGAGTTTGCATTGCTCACACATCGACATTGAAGGTCAAACTGCACATAACAACAAATACGGGTATCGTTTTTTGGACATTCCATATCGGTCTCCACAGAAAACTTAAAATCATAGTCTGGGATGAAACACCTCGTTTCAAGTTTTGAAGACGACTCATTTCCATTGAAGTGGATCGAAAGACTGTGGATGGTCCCTCACGGCATGGACAAACAAACAATTGACAGGCTACACAAACTGACAGCTAAAAATATATATATACTGTATAATGTAAATATTTATTCAGTATAGATAAATCCGACATAGACAGCCTATCCCATGGAAAATCCTTGGGTGCACACAGTGGTCAAAGAAAACAATCCCATTGATCGTCGGCTGGTCGCGATTGTCGTTCAAAACTCGGCCGGTGCCCCAAAAACAACGCCCCCAGGTCCGTTGGGCCTTGAAGAAGCCGTGTGCTGCGACGCGCACCGAGGCGCCAATGGACATTTGATCGAAGGCTGGACGATCCATGGGTGCCTTGGAAGCTGAAGAACTCGGGGCAGTGACCGGAAGGCGGTGGAGGGAGGGAAGATGGCTTTTGGGTTGGAGGGGAGGTGAGTGGAGCCTTTGTGACTTTATCAATTCGGCTCTGCTTCAAAGAGTTTTGCTTTGGCCAAACGACCGATTCCGAAGACCATTCTAAAAAAAAGTGGAAAACTTCAGTGTGATCTTCATGTTACAAGTATTGAGGATGATAAAAATCGTTTTTACTGTCCCGTGTGGCATATTCATGTTGCCCAACTGCAGCAACTGAGGTGCTCTGTTCTTCTCCCAGAGCACATGCATCACCTCGCCCCACAGCATACCCGTCCGGACTCGAACAGTATCATCCTTGGAACAGCAGGAGTTCAAGCCAATGGGTGATGGTGTTTCGGGTTTGCCATCCTGTTCGCATGCCCAATGATCATGGTGTGTCGCAAGTTTCCGATGCACCAATATGATCTGAAAATTGCGGACATTTTGGTGTAGACATGCCAATTTCTCAACCACGTTCATAATCATCATGTGTACAGATGTGATTTGCTGCAACCAAGTGCTAACGTGCAGGCATCACCCAAAGGCATGCAACAAGCATCAAAACATGTTCATCACCACACGTTTCATCTATTGCCCACACATCTTCTCACGCCAACAGCCCAGGAACAGACATGGAGACCACGCCGGACCAGAATGCACCCAAAGCGATGATCTTCTCTTCTGGCTGAGCATACTTAATGGCTGTGTGGTAGGCCCAACATTCACCAACTGCGAAGGCAGGATTGGGCCCCTGCACATGCACAGCGCGGGGCCGGGAAAGCGAACAGGCTTGCGTAGGACCATAAATGCACCACAAGACCCAAGTCCAGAGGTTTTCAGGAGGCAGAAAAGGCCCGGCCAGTGCATGGACTTTTTCCTTCATGAATCAACCGTCAATCCCTCAATGACTCAGCAAAGCTGTACTTGCACCATGAGCCACGTATGGCATCAACCGAAAACCATCATCGAACCGTTCAATTTGACTACTTGGATGACATACAGTAACTAGTTTGGAAAGCCTTTGAATCCAACAGATAGCCCACACAGCCAAAACAAGCATCGGCAAATATGGAAGAGAACAGTACACTCCTGAACCTACCAGCTTACCACACTCAAGTGAATTCCCGCTTGTTCCGCTCTTCATGACTGCTCGGAAGCCGCAATAACTTTTTCTAACCTCGTAAAGGCATGGGGGAATCGAGCTTGGGTCAAACACAAACTGACCAAAGGTGAGGGATACTCTCGTCGGAACTGCCCCCCACAAGGGTTCCCATAGCACGAAAATATTTTGAGGAGGCAACCGATTTTTCTTCTCTCCTGAATGCAGGAAAAGAACTTTGCCAGATTGAGTAGCCACTTGATCAATAAAGACACTAACCTGAACCTGAAATTATGACAGGAGCGCCCCTTAATGCCACTGCCAGACGTCCGAGTTCATGCCCTCATCAGGCCATAAGGCGCAAACTGCTCAGTCAGGACTCAGTGTGCTGGCGACTTGTCTGGAAGAGAGGAAGAGAGGAGGCAGGCCACTTGGACGACATCTAACCACGCTGCTAAAACCACGCTCGCACACATCCAGTGCTCGAGCGGGCATCGACTGTTATTTGATCGAATTTTCACAGAACGTGTATTCAAGAAGAACTCAAGGACAAACACGAGCGCGCAACCGTCAAGGTGAGTTTGAGTAGGGCAGCAAGTATGTTCAACTCTGCGCGTGAACATTAGCACAGTCGATGAAAGCCACAGTCATGAACATCACTGCACCAAAGATACCCTGAACACGTTGAGGTTCTCTGTGCTCGGGCATGCCCGAGCCGCCAGAAACGTAGAAACAACCAATAGGGAAACCTTGCGGGCACCTCAGACCGACAGCTGCCAACTCGGCCCTCACCCTCGTGCGAGCTTCAATCGAAAGCAATCGTGCTGAGATTAACATCTGAAATGAAGCCAGGGGTCACGCTAGAGAGGTCCATATGCACGACCGCAGGCCTGACTCATCAGCAAGCGCATCGAATGGGTTGATCACTTCAACTTCAACCCTCACATGTGACTCTGGCTGGCGCCATAACACTTCCACCAAGGCCTCCAAGCTTTGCCACCACCGGTTGAGCCAGCCTCCCTCGACCATGACTTCATTGAGAGGGTCATGGCACTGCGCCCCCTCCTTCTGACAGAGCGGGCTCTCCAGGACCAGACCATTGGCTCCATTGGACTCTACTGCGATCTGCGAGGCCCTTGGCCAAGGTCCACGGATGGTAGAGGAGGCATCATCGCACTTGTTGGCAACATTGCGCTTTCACCTTAGGAGCCGCTTTGGCTTGAACAGCCTGGGCAGCTTTCGCATGACCCTGAGACGCCATTAAACCTAGCTGAAAAGCGCTTTTGCCTGGCAAGGCTCGAGCGGCGTTCTTGAGCCAAAATGGCACCAATTGGTGTATTGATCAATGGAACAATGAATGAATTAACGAATGAACGAAGGACTGAATGGATGAATGAACAGTAGTTCTGAAGGGACCCCTCATGGCCAGACCTACCTTACCCACACACGAGCTCCATGACCAATCAATAGTGGTTTCAATATCTACCACACTACTCAGATGACAGCCAATTGGATAGATCAGCACCAAACTCATTCTCATCGACTCATTCAAGACCTGTTCATGCTTGGTGGTCATAAAAAGAGCATCTTTTCCAGAACAACCCCAAATTCCAAATCCACCATCATCCACCCTGATGTTCAGTGACACATTTGGGCCTGGTATGTAGTCTATCCATTGATAGGGGGATCCAAAAAATCGAACATAGGCTGGGTCGACGCCTGAACAGAGCGGACCCCCGTGCGCCGACCGGGTGCCTTGCAAAGCTCGATGATCTTCTCCAAGGTGTCAGGCTCGGCGACGGGCCACACGCCGAGTCGCAACCGGCGGCGGCAGCCCTGAGCAATGCTGGCATACAGCAGCCAAAGACCCAAGAAACCTTGCTTGGGCGAGCAGGCAAGCTTGACGGGTGCAAGCTGGGTTTCTGAGAGGATCCTTAAGTAAAACACCAGCTGCTGGTTGACAGCCACGGAGAGAAGAAAAAGATATATAGTAAACACATGCACAACTCCGGAACTGTCGAGGAATGGACGCGAAGAGTCTTCAATAAAGTTCTTCTATCATACTCCAGGACGCCTCATGCTTGGTACAGTCAACCAACATAAAATTGTTTGGTTCTCAAGTGAGGTGCCCATAATTGCTCCAAGCACCACCCAAATCCATGAGGCTGATGGTAAGTCCTCCCGATAGACGATCAGCACAGGACAGACCACAGATAAGATGATGGCAAGGCAAGTTCCAATGGGCGCATTGAAGCATGGGTCCCACCTGCATCGTCCATAAACTGATTAGCTGGCGATTCGAAAAAGAATTCATTCAACCTGCTCAAGGGGGTGTTGTCTCCGGGTGGTGTGTGCCAGTGTCCGTTTTTGAGAGAAAAGGTTCCTGGGGCAAATCCTTCTTGAGACATTCCCTTTTTTTGTTTCAGCGTTGCTGCAGTCCACTTCTGAGAGGTTGAAGGATCCAAAGTCCGCAAATACGCTGTAGCTTCAGATGGTTGCCAACGACAGGACATCATAAAGAACGCACCAACTGTTTGGGAGTGCTCACCTTCTACAAGAAAGGATGACCTTTGAAACCAACATAAATTGCTATTGCATTGTGCAATTTCATTGATGTCAGGTGTTTATGTCTGCATCCGGGGGATGAGCAAAGGACCCACCCCCTCGTGCTCTTAAAGGAAGGAAATCAAACTTATTCAATCCAAGGCCACTACGCCTGAATGTTGGTAGTCAATTGAAACTGAATTGCATCAACTGCCCGCATTCTCCCATGACCTACGCGTCCCTTCATATTTAATGTGCTGTGGCTGAAGTTTATCATTGGAACCTCATCCTTTTCCTGGGTAAACCATCCGACACCAGAACATGCCACATGCGAAGACCGACGCTGGTGGCCCTCGAGTGATGCACCGCAAAGCTTCGTCCCATCCAAAACACTGGGACGAAATCGTTGCGTCGATCACGGAGAGAGCGGACTTTCCGCATGCACCAAGCAGCTTCGTGTTGGGAGAACCCAGCAGCTTCGTTACAACCGAAGACCGAGATCAGTCATCTGAGGTTTCCTGTGTAGTACAAACCCATGCCACAAAAGTTTTCCCTGAGTGAATTGATGAACGCTGATCACCTCTCTTGTCCAGCTGGCCTTACACAAGACCGCTGTCCATGTGTTTGCTCCGGTGCCAATGGCTCGGACATGGCACAACCAGCACTGATATTGCCAGGTTTGTGACAAAAAATGCCATGATATCCAACCAACAGGTACTACTGGAAAGTGAATTGCAATGCCAAAAATACGGTCATCAACATGGAGATCTACGCGGCCAAAATCTCTGCATTGAAGAGGTGGCATGTAAAGAGCAGTAGAGCGCTTTTCTTGTGGCTCTGTGACACAGTATCAACGTAGCAAAAAGAAACAATATGTTTGATAAGCAGTGAATCAAAAGTCAACACGTTTTCCTCAATTAAAGCTCACAAAACGTTCATCATCAGCCAATCAATTGGAACACTTTTTACATCCCAACAGACCACAACACAATCCTGCAACATCGAAGTTGCATCTCAAGGTTGGTAACACGGCTTTCCTCCTGAACTAACCATCGCGGAGAATTGTACACGTTCAACGTTTGTGAAGGTATGGAAATACACCGCTCTAGGTGTCAACACGGTGTGGAAATGCGGACGCGACCGTTTTGCGTGCCAGTTTGAGGGCAAGGGGCCCCTGATGGACCAGAGGTTCATTGAGCACGGGTGGCGATGTCCATCGCACTGTCAAAAGCACAACTCACAATTGGGCGGCACCCAATTCACACCGGTGTTTGGCCTCTCGCTGCCCGCAGAACACGCAGTTTTGCACGAGTCGAGCCGCCATTCATGCAGGAAGTGCAGGTCAGCTTGTGCAATTTTGAAGAGTCTCCATCATGAAAGGGTGCCAAACAACAAAAACAAAAAACACAAAAACAACAAGCGCCCCAAAACCAAACAAAACCGACAAAGAAAGCACAATGATGGAGACTCTTGGATGTGCATGCAAGGGTGAAACAGACATTGGGCAATGAATTACTGCAAAAGGCCACAAGATCGGCTGTCCGAAATGTGGTGATTGCTGGCAACGTGCACTTCGTCTCTAGGCCTGCTTAAGCAGGCTTTCTCACCGAGCAACGGCTCCAGGGCCCTTTTGTGCCCTGTCTCGGTGTTGTGCACCATCGCACACAGACCTGAACAAATTCGAGCGTAGACACCCGGGCACGCATTCTGTGAAATTGTTGCGCCACCCGTGCAAGGGTTTCCTCGGATTCATGCTGCACATGGAAAAATCACCGGTGAAGATGCTGCCGCGCCAAGCGAAAGAACGGGCACCTCTACCACCGATGCTGCCATGCTTACCTGCCCTTCAAGCGTCAGCCAAGTTGCAGCTTGCGTTTGGCGCCATCTGTCCTCACGAAAGATTGCTCAAAAGGAGAGGGAATGCATGGGTGTCCACATAAGCAGAAATCACGGCTGCTTCCATGAACGGCGACGAAACGCGATCGCGCGCCCAAATAGCTGCGGATACAAGCAGTCAGCTAGCACAGCAAGCACAGCGAGCTTGAACCACACACAAAGCAAAATAGAATAGAAATTTGCATTCTCTCTGAATCTCCAGACCTCCATGGCTTTGCCAATAAGACCTTCCGATCTCCGATTCCGATCTTCTCTTCAAGAGACATTCGACCGACCTCGACAACCTCAGACTCATCAAAATCTATCCAATTCCTCTGACCTTCGATATTCAACGCTCTTCTCAAAAGAAAACTTCGAAGAGTAAGACAAAAGACACTCTCTCTTTTCGCGACGTCCTCTCGACTTGATCGACGAAATCTGTGCTGCCAAGGAGAGAAAACACCCATCACGGTGATAGATCCATCTCGGGCCTTTCTCAATCCGGCAGCATCCGCTCATGCATGTCCAGCCTCACTCCTCAGAAACCGAACGAAGTATCGAGCAAACACACGGGTGTACCGTTCTGTCTCTGTCCAAAATTGACATTGTTGAAAGCTGCGTGCTCGACAATGCACTGACTTTTGAATCTTTCCTCTAACATATTTGCAACTTCTTTCCGGTTTGACATAAACCTGAACCTCTTTCCGACTGGTTGTTGACTCTTGGTAAACATCTTCATTGAACATCCGTTCACGATGCCTTCAACCTCTAGACGCTGGTTCGACAAGACCTTCCTCAAGACCTCTGACTTCCAGTACTGATTATTGGCTGGTAGTTCTAAACTCTTGGATGCCTGGCCATAGACTTCATCCACCTTCTTCAAAAGACAATCGACTGAGTTAGCTAGTTCCTCGAAGACTTCCACATGCCTCTCTCTAGACTGTTGACGAAAGTTCAAAATCGGACTGCCTCCAGTACACGGTAGAGAAACATGAACATGAATCTTGGTTCCGCACTCAGATCGACGGTGGGCCTCTGGCTCGATCCTGCGTCCCTGACAACAGAAGAGATAAGTTCAATGATCTCTCTCTGAACTGCCTTTTCCTGAAGACAATCATGACATCCGATATAAGAGACTCCAACCTCCATACAAGCCTGCCTCAGACATGAGTTTCGACCACAACACAATTCGACAAAGACCATGTCACGACCATGTGTGTATGAAACTGCTGCTAAAGACGTTGAAGGCTGCGTTGATTGACACCTGCCTGGGCGGCTTCGCAGGCTCGATCGGAACACCAAATAACGGTCGTTCATGGATCTCTCAAGTACAGAAGTTACTGAGATCATGGGTTCTGCCTTTGCACACTGTAAACACTTGCAACACCTAAGGCTTCCGCATAAACTGCGAATAATCGAGCAGGAAGCTTTTCTCAAGCGCACTTCGTTGAAAGAAGTCAGTGTTCCACCCACGCTGCTCTATATTGCAAGACGTGCCTTCGCCGGCTGCACACAGCTCTGCCAATTTCAAAGAGTAGGAAAATGCGTGACCTGGAGGGGAACATACTCCAGGGCTAATGCGTTTCTCAAGTGTGACAATCTTGACATGCCAAAGTGGGTTCGCTTGTTGCCACTTAATCGGAAAGATGAGGACAAATGGGCAGATGACTCCTACGCAGTCCTCAATTAGTGGTAAGTGTCTAGAGCTGCATGCTGCCGAGCCTTTCAGCTGGCACCCGCGCGCTGGCCCTGTCCATATCAGAGGCCACCTCTCTAGAGTACCCTAACGAGATAGCTGCCCATCAAAGCAATTCTTTTGTACACCTTCTGGGAATGTGCCAGTGACCAGGACCAAGACAACCACAGGACCAATAGGAAAACTCTGCCACACACGGCCACTAACAGTGGCATCTACCCTGCACTAATGCTGCTCAACAGCGCAAGCTCGACAGGCAGATTAAGTAAGCATATATTGTCCAACACCTCAATGCTAGCCTTTCAGACTAGCACCCGTGTGTTGGTCCTGAGAGTGCCATTACGTTTTGCCCTCCAAATTTGCTAGCCTAAGTAGCTAGGCAGTGCCCAGGCTGCTATCCGTGTAGCGGCGCTGGATGGGTATAGTGTACAGATATAGGAAAACGGCTCACCCATTTTCGAGTAGTTCATGGGGCTGTGCACGTACTGGCCGATCTGGCCTGGCCACTACTGAGGAAAGATGCCATGTGCTTGATTGCTGTGTCACTGAGAGGAATGATGCCCAGTTTCGCTGCCAAGCAGGAGTGTCTCTCGCTCTACTCCCGTTGCTAAGCCGTTTTGGAGTCGGTGCGGGATTGACACTCTCTCTTTTGCCTCCTCCCCCCTTGCGGGGAGGAACGGGGCATGCTGCTGTCTAGCGGCTCATGATGTTTATCATTGCATGGTGGCAATCACACTGCTCCTTACCTTTCGGCATTTTGGAGATTCCGATCGCAAGTGCAGTGGTCTTCCCCAAATTGCCACATCACGCCAAACCTTGAGCCCCTGGTCATTGTGTGCAGCAAAGCAACCCAGCCGACATCCAGTCTGTCCCATTTTGATCTAAGGGGACCCGCTGTCGGTCATCGCTTACATGACGCACTGATGCCTTTCAAGTGCATTGCAATGACATGGCTTGTCAACTTATCAACTTGTCAGTGCCTTTGCCTACTGAGGGAGGCCTCAGAGTGCTTCCCGTCACTAGGACAAAATTCCTGGCTTTGCCTTGAACGACGCATGCAGTAACAAAGCAGCAACAAGGTTGTTGAGGGACAAGAAATACTGAGAGTTTTGTGGAATTCATTGCCCCTGTCTCACCTCTTCTCATACGGCCTCCATGGCCACACGAGTTGCGCAACAGGTTGCTTCCGCTTTTGGGGGTTTGGTCATGTTTTGTTGTGTTTTTTGTGTGTTTTGTTCCTTCGCTTGATTGCAACCTGTATAGTAACTCCCTCTTCACTCGACCAAGGTGACTTGTGCAGAACCTGCACACATAGCGCCTCGACTCGTGCAAAAAGAAAACTCCACTCGTGCGCAAAAAAAACTCGTCCGGACAAGCCAGTCCCTCCTCTACGATGTAGAGACAACGTGCATGCAATGGAGAACACTTCCCAGGCCACACCAAGGAAAGTGGGCTTTTGTTTGGGTGTGCGCCGATGCCTGCATCAACTGGAACGGAAGCCAAAGCAGCAACGGTCCAACCCGCGCAGCCAGCAGCAACGCCTGGGATGCCATCTACGTCAGCCACAGTTGTGCAAGGGCAGCAAATTAAATGTGTTTGGCGTGTTTGGGAGCTGGATTGGTCCAGCTGCAGTTGCAGACAACGTTCGCAGGCCGCTGGTCCAATCCATGTAAAGTTTGGAGGCAGGACAGTGAGGTTATTCGCGCCTCAAGGAAGCAGCACTCTGGCAGGCAACGTGTCAAATTGGCAGGGTTGTACTCGGACTGTCCCAAATCGAGGTGTCGCAATGCAGTGGCCAAACACCACCGAACAGGAAACACACAAACAAGCAAACAAAAAACACAAACCCAAGTGCGCTACCGGGGTCGTCGTTGTGGTCGTAGGCTCCCCATGTCCTGCGTAGTGCGGACGCCATGTGGGCGGTGTGCCCAGGTCATCATTGAAGGAAGGGAAACACTACATGATGATGAGGTAAGACACCAGAACACAACCAAAAACCAGCTACCCAAACAAACAACAAAACCAAAAAGCACCACAAAACAAACCACAACCAGGCCAACCCAGAACCCCATCAAAACAGGTAATGTTTCCTCTGTACGGGAGTGAGACAGGTGAGACGAGTAGCTGCGTACTATCTAAGGGCCTGAATTCACGACGAAAATGCCACAATGCGTCTGGGTGTGGTCCATCTCTGAGCGGCCAATCAAATGTGGCCTCTTTCTGTAACAAGGTACGATCGCCCAAGCCACTACTGCGAGTGGCACTCGGAGTTGACTTCCTGCAAAGAGTCAAGGTTTTTTTTGCGCGAGTCGAGGCGCTATGTGTGCAGGTTCTGCACAAGTCACCTTGATCGAGTTAAGAAGGAGTTGCTATACAGGTTGCATTCCAACTGCGAGAAAGAACCCCCAAACAACAAACCACCACAGCCCAAAAAGACACCAAAAGAGGAAACAACCTGTTACGCAACTCGCGTAGCCTTGCAGGCATAGTGAAAAGAGGTGAGACAGGGGCAATGAATTCAGCAAAGCTCTCAGTATATCTTGTCTCTCAACAAACTAGTTTGTGTCAGAGTAATCTTGTTCAAACAAAAGGAGACATACCGAAATCTCCCTCATTTGGCTGGAGGCGTGGACAAGTTTTGGTTTAATGCTCAGCAAGAGCCCTTGGCAGACATCAATGCGCATGTCACTGGCAGGTCCTCTACGGACAAAATTGGACCCCCTGTTTGGCAGATAGACTGCTTTGCCGCACACGGTGACCAGGGCTCACAGTTGTCATGATGTGGCAACTAGGGGAAGACCACTGCACTTGTGATCGGAACCAAACTGCTTGCAGCCTGGGGCAAGCACCTTGCGGAGTGCATAGCAACGGCAGAAGACTCGTGTTTGTAGGCTGATGGCTGTGCTAGCCAAATGCACAATTTGGAGGCGTTGGCAGTTGCGCCATGCTTTCTCCCCTGTGACGCGGTGCCCTGTGCCCACCTGCACATGCCGCACCTTTGCGACATGTGAGAAAGCTTGTGGGAAAACTCTGTCTGTGGTGCGGTACGGGACTCGAATGGCTTTTGCATCACCTTGCATTTGCCCCTTGTGTTCAGCCTCCTCAAACATGGGCTCGAGATTACAGTAAAACAATTGTTATCTCGTAAGGTGTGCCAAATTGGGTCCACTAATTTCTCTTGCGAGTCACGGCAGACAAAGTCCAGCTCACAGCCAAAGGTGCTGCTCTCTCCTATCTTGGGGAGTTGCTCCAAGACTGCATTTTCGAATTGATGGAGGCGATCAAATTCCTGAAGCTCGATTGTCAGCTGGGTTTCCTCTCCCGCCAGTGTGGTTAAAATCATCCCCGTAGCCTTTGGCTCAAGCTTTTCGGTTCAAACCCACCTAAAAGGTGGGCAGGAGGTTCAAGGAACTCTCTTAAAGAGAAGAGAGACTTCCTGCGTAGTCTGTTGGAACCCCCCCGTAGTTGCTTAGTGGCCAGTAACTTCGACTTATTGAATTTAGCGGTATTCCAAGATACTGCTGTTGCACTCTGCTTACTTTCGCACTCTTAGCCACGCTAAGCCTGGGTGGCAACCCAAGTTGCTGTCCTTGGCTGTCCGGCCTCTTTCGTCATGTTGGACAAAGAAGCATTTTGTTTTATTGCGCAGGCTATCTATGATGATCTACTACTCTCCCTTGCCGGACAAGGATCACTTAGAAGACACTTTGTACAGCCTACTGTCACTGCGCACAAGATCTTTCTTATTTGTCGCTTTCCTAGTGCTATCAACACGTCCCATTATCATGACGACCTAAAAGTCGTCAGTGAAGACGAAATGGGAATTTTGCAGTCTGCATTAGCTGGCACTCAGTCAATCTCAGTTGTTTTGTTCCAAGTTCAGAAACACTTTCAAAAAATGTACTGGAACTTTACCAAGATGCTGATAAGCTCTCGTACGTTTGTCTCTTCAACGAGTGCTTCTCTAATGCCACGAGTGTCGATTTGGTTACTGCAGTGTGCTCTTCGCTCCGTAGGCACCTGTCTCGCGTACATTGCATTTCCAAGTACCAAGATTTTATCTACTCACCGGATGGTAAGAAGAAAAAGATTACCAAGAGCACTTATTTTGTTATTCTTCATTCCTCCTTTACAACTGGAGGTATTGAGGTCATATCCCCCTGCATTGAATACACTGAAACATGGTTATGCAACAGCGCAGTCCTCACCCCAAAAGTTCATGAAGAAATCAAGTCAATTCCTGAAATCTTTCGGTTTCGTCTACATACAAATGCTGTCCCAGTCCAAACAACACTTGGGGTTACTGACAGAAGTTGCATATCGTTCTGCATTTCGTCGGCAAAGGCTGATTACAGTTCTAGTAGTCTAGAGCAAATATATCAGTTCTTGAGAAACGAGAATGATGATCTTGATAAACGAGAACTGCAAAGGGTCATCCCTCTCATCTGGGCTGGCAGCCAACATGCAGTCCCAAGTTTCTTTCTTCATCAGTTCGTTACTCTTGTTGACTGTCGACGATACTCAAATCAGCCTCAAAGCGTTGCCATGAGTAAAATACAAGAGATCCTCCTGTCCATGGACATTTACTACTACTTTCAGAGAAGATACACCTTAGTCCTTTATGCTGCAGGAGCCACTCTTGAGGCCTTTAGGCAAGCAATATTCCATGCCGATATCATTCTCCCCTTTGGGAGGGAAGAAGGTTGTTTTCAATGCAAGCTCGAGCCAGGCCCAATCCAAGACTCATGGCATGTTGAACTGCAGACGGCAGGCAGTACCAATTATGAAGCATACCAAATTGAAGATGATGGCACCCTTACGACAAAAGATGAAGGAGTACAGGTAAATCTCTCCACTTACTTGTCTCTTACTTTCAATGCAGTTGGTATTCGTTCCGCAATTGTTCATGTGCAGGGGAAGAGCCAACAAAAAGTTGTTACTTTTCTTGCCTGTTCAAACATAATACCGCAAATTCCTGGTGTCATCAAAGACCACCAAGGCAAAGACCGGACGCTTTATTACAAACAGCCTGAGGCCTTTGCAGATACTCCCTTCTCGAACATTCATGTTAAAGAAAGCCGAATTGACCATCATGTCATTTCGCAAACTAAAGGGTTAAATCAGGGTGCCAAGCTAAGTGCTTTCTTCCATATTCGACGCAATGACTTATCACGAAAAAGATTCAATAGAGCTAAACAAAGCAATTTACACATCAGCGGCCAAGATATTCTATGCACTATTCTTGATGAAGCTGTGCCGATTTGTTTAGTCAATCATGACTTAACAATTCAAGATGCAATCACCTTACTTGACCTTTTGCTTCATCGAAAACCAATTCTGGATCATCACTCGACTTTCTTTGATTGTTCCCTTAACAAGCCAACAGTTACAGAACAAAAAGGAGTCTCGGAAAGTGATACGATCGTCTTACCGGCACAAACAGGAATAGTTCATTGTCATCTTCAAAGCAAACAAGTTCTCACAGTCTTTCAACCTAGATTTGAGGAAGGAGCTGTTTATCGATGTATTAGCAATGGCCTGCAGCTTTCGGTATGTGAGAGCACTGATTTGATTCTGTTTCTTACAGGCAAGATCAATGTCTTTGACCTCTTCAAAACGGCACCTAAAGGCCGAATAATTGCAACATGGCCAACAGATCCTGAAGTCTCAGTTGCCAAACAATCCAGTCACTCCAGCCCTCTTTATGAACGACAGAAACAAAACCCTGGTATTTCAACCAAACTCTCCTCGCCTGCTCAGTGCAGCCATGCCAGTGCGTCAGAATTTTACACGCCTTCTCAACACGCGCCTTCAGTTGCTCAAGATACATCGCATCGTTTTTCTGAAGGTCCCGCAAATACCAAGGTCCCAAAAGAGGCCAGCAAGCAACTTTCTTCATCAACTTTGTTAGGTGCCGAAATTCCTTCGACAGTCACGATCAACAAAAGCAACCAGGATACACTTGATGCGCTAATCCGGAAAGTGCCAATCCCTAAGCTCCCCAGTGCTGTTGATGGCAACAATGAACATATCAAATCAGAACATCCCAATAGTAATCTGCAAGAACAATCAGACGTCATGCGTGGCAAACGTAATTTGCAAGCCACGCTCCTACGAAATCAAGAGTATGGCGATCAGCAGGTTATCAACCCAGCTATCAACCCAGGTTTTCCGAAACGGCACGAACCTCATGGGGTTGCAGCTGCCGCTCCAGAGCCACCCATTGATCAAGACTCTAGTGGGGACTGCCATATGCATGACAATTGCAAAGTTCAGAAGTATTTTGAGCAAGAAACTCCGTTCATTGAACAGCCTTCATCTACAGATGTTGAAGATCCTGCCGAATTGTCTGTAGTGACTCCTTCTCCACTTACGGCTATTGATGCTAGCTCTATGCTAGAAGAATCGCAGGAGCTGAAAATCATAGATGAGCTAAGCAAACAGCTTGCTGACTACTCGGCTGCGCCCTCTCAGCTTCCTGATGATATCACCAGTATACAAAATTGTCAATACAGTCAAGACGTTGATGCTCGGCTCGATGCCAACCTCATCCAAGAAGTTCAGATGCCAGATGTTGAATCTGTTGCGGCCCCGGTAGCTCAATTTCCTATCCAGAACGGCCGAGTAATAGAAAATAGTGCTGTCGATCTCATTGAGGAAAGCTCCCTTGCCAACGGCACAGCCTTTACCACCACTGGCGATGCTATTACAAGCAATGGTGTAGCCCCGAGGGGACTACCTGACCGAGTAATCCCGTCCACAACCCTTTCATTTGAAGAACAAAGACAGCTCACGCACATGCATACCCTTAACCAAATTGTCTCGCGTGATGCCTCGCTAACTAGTATGGCGTTTGACGAACAAGACTACAAACAAGCTGCAGTTATCTATGCCAACCTCAATGCCACTGCTTGCAACTATACTACTGCGTTGAGGATACTTTCTAAGGCAGACTGGAGCATACAAGTTGAATTTGAAGACCACATTGTTCATCAAGCGATGAAAGCTGTTGCTCAAGGATGGACCACTGCTGTCAATTTGCGCAATCACACTTTTGGGCCCTTTCATCTAGCGCTAGCAATGTGCACCCTTCCAAAACAAGTACATGGAGAAGTACAACGCACCTTCGATTCAATGGCAGTTAATCTCCCTGCACCGTTTTTGCAGAAAATTTGCTCCTTGGTTACCTTTGATTGTGGCGTTTGTGGAGTTAGCTCATCACATTTTGCGTCGACCTTCTTTGTCTTGCAGCCACTGCCACAAAACGCACTGGGGCATGACTTTTTCAACTCCGCAGTGCCATGGACAGACAAATTATTGCTCAGCGATACAACAAGTGGGCACCAGTATTGCAATGAGTGTGCTTCTTCTAGCAACTTTCTAGTTAACACTAGTTATCAGAGAATCCCATCCACCAGCAAATACGTATAGAAATTTCCTGGGAAAAGATCCTCTCTTTTCCAGTGGATACTCCTGGCAATGTGTTGCGCTGATAATACATCAAGGTCATGACCCATTGAATGGTGAACAACAACCTGCTGAACATTTTTATGTGCTTGAAAATGAAGGACCGAAAAGCAAATTCTTGTTACAACAACGCTGTGGGACTACATTACATTGATGACTCTAAAATCAGGGATGGAGACCGCATTTGCGGTTTTTTGTTTCGTACTCCAGATGTCGCCACCAAGTGGTCTGGGCCATGTACCTATGCTGTTAAGAAAGTCAAAAACCCTCCTGCGCGGAAATCAGGGTTCAGTAAAAAGTTCAAGACTAGCGGAACAGGGAAGAATCTTCAGAACCCCAGAAAGAAAAGCGCTTCCGATGATACTATTAAGAAACAAGACTGCCCTTCGAGCGAGCGTCAAACTACACTGACCCCATTTGTTACCATGGCATCGAACATTGCAGCTCTCGAGACGTACGGACCCCCTCCTGATGATTCTACCACTGTTCCTGCAGAAACAGTACAAATTATTGAAGATGAAATCTCGCAGTTTAGCGAGATACCTCAAACTGTCCTTACCACTCCGAGTGGTGGCGGTGACCCAAGTCACTGTCCCTCTCTGGTTGTTCGATCATCGCAGATGCATTCCCCTGGCATGAGTCGTCCAGAAGCTAAGTCTCCTCCCAAGCATGCCGCCGCTAATGTGACACAAAAAGGTCCGTATGCCATCCTAAGTATGTTTGATGGATGTGGATCCTCCGTTGACATTATTGAAGCCAAGTTTGGCTACAGACCAAAGGCATGTATTCTATGTGAAAAGGACGAAACACTCAGGTATTTAGTTGGAGAGAAGCATGGCATTACTGTAGATCAACGATGGCAGCACAGTCTCAAAGGAGGCGGAGCTTTCTACTATGCCAGAGATGTTGACAACCTTTTTGTTGACAATGCACGGCTCCTTCGAGAGTTTGCGGCACTAGGATCTGACTGCTATTTTTTCATTATCGGTGGCAGTCCATGCACTGACCTCACTTATGCAGGAGAAGACCATGGTCACCTGGGGATATGCGGCCCAGCTAGTGTCCTCTTCTTTGCTATGCACCTAGCCATATATCTTCTGACCACTGTCATCCCAGGAGATCGCATTCGTTTTCTGGTTGAAAATGCAGGCTCTATGCGCAATGAGCATTTTTGCTTCATTCGCGCGTGTTTAGGACTCCGACACATGCCAAAAGCAAGGCTTACATGGTGCACCTCACTCATCTCTCCTGCAAAAAGACTCCGTATCTTCTTTCAGAACAATACTTCGCGTGAGAGTCCTGATACACAAGTTACCCCGGTCGAAGATTTAGAATGGACCCAAGACTGGAGCCCCCTTGTTAAGCTTGCACGGGGCGTGTTAAGGGAAGTCCCCTTACAACCATTCATGAGACCAATAGCGGTTTTAAGTGACCTTGCTTTGCGCTATAGCTGGTCTAGCTATCATCCGTCAGCGCTTCTGTGGCGCATCTCCCATTGGCACACAAAAGACGGTCTTGCAACGATAGCCAATCTCTCCTCTGACAACGGGATACCTAGTTTCCATTGGAATTCTATCATACCACCAATATATCAAACAGCATGGAGGCATCTTCTTAAGTGCTTTGCTGTGGGAGCCCCTAATTCTGAGAAAGATGCTGCTCTCCGTGATGTCCTTCCGCTCTTCCACAATGGCAGCATCCAGCTGCCCTTCCGGCTCCTCACGGACCAAGAAGTGCTACAAGTCTCACGACTCAGTCGTAACTTTCAGAACATCGTGCACCTCAAACATCTTCTTACGCCACATACCATGCGCTCCTTTGTTGGCAATTCATTCCACCCAAGGCTTATTAGTCTTGCCATAGGCAGCGCAGAGGACCTACAAGCGTGGGTTCAAGGAAAGCTCCCAAGCGTCACTAAGATTCCTGACCCTGCTACAGTGCGTAAGAACTATGTGCGCTTCAAACGAGAAATCAGTGATGCCTTTGCTCGCAAGAACTACACTCCCAAATCTACCCTTGTTGAAGAACCCTATCGCCACATTGACTATCGAGCTCTCATTATGTCACCGCTCGAGGCACCAAAGGTAGCACAACCCACCGTTGGCAATGTCCTACCCACGTACCTCACACGAGAGGTTATAGAAGCAGATCTTCAAAAAGATGCTAGTGCACGACTACGTGTCATAGGAACGCCACAATTCCTCAAATTTTTGGAGAATAGTCAGCTTTTCCAAACTACTCAAGAGCTAGCAGTCCCCCAATGGCTCCCTTTTACAAACGAAGTCGCAAATTCCCTTACACAAGGATGCAACTCACTACTCCTCCCTGCCTCTGCGAGAGGCCTTTTTGCGTACCCTACCTTACCGAGAGCTATCCTTTTCTTTCGGAGCTTAGCAGCGAGCAGTATAACTGAAGTGGACGGGTACTCACAGGGTCCGTGAAGTTGTAAGTTCGTTATAACAGACTCATAACCAGGTCATAAATTTCCTAACATAGCTTATAAGTTTTGTAACTTGTTGTTGTACTTATGCTACTTAGGACGTTCTTATAAGTAAGTTGACCTTTAAGAGCGGAACAACTTAGCATGAAGTTAGGCTACTTATGTTTTTATTCGAAAACGGCACTTGTTCGATCTGTTCCGAGTCTGCCATGAATGAGCTGGGGACACGTTTTTCATTTATGGTGTTTGGCATGGTTGCTGCAGGTGGAAACAGTGTTGACCCTTGATTTTCATTTAGGCTCGAGCAGGCAGCTTTCTCGTGTGATTATGACGGAACATTCCGGTCTACATGGCAAAATGTCTATCAAAGACTTTCAATTTGAAATGTATAAGCGTTAGTGGTTCCAGAGGGCGCATCTATAGAGTCGGATGATGTTGCCGGATGTAGGCGTTCTGAAGCTGGTATCTGCTAACTGACAGGCCTAAAAAGTTGGAAAACGGGTCTTGGTAGCGAAAATTTGTCCAGGTGTCGGCCAGGGAGGTGGTGGGTGCTTCTGAGGGATAGTTTCCGGCGTGTCGGCCCTACTAAAGTAAATAGAGACCCCTGGATATATACATGTCGGTCAGGCGTCGGCCAGGCGTCGGCCAGGTGTCGGCCAGGTCAATCATATCCGCAGCCGTTTTAGCTCTTTTGACTCTGCTCGGTCCGTCCGTCTGCTTCGTTGTCCCTTCTCTGTTTGATGGCTCGTCTTACGGGCTCACATGGCAAATTATTTTTGGGGGTGCAGCCATTAGCGTTCCATAAACGCTGCTGTTGGGGAACTAGTTGGAACATAGGCTCACAAGAAGCTCTCCTTGTACCGGTGCAAATCTCTAACCAGATCCACACACCAGTGTGGTGGAGAGAGGAAGGAAATAGGTACTTTTTCCTGCACTGACAAATGCCTCGTCAAAAAAGGTCTGCCGCTAACTGGCTGCTCTTCTCAGAGAAAACTCCAAAATCAAGGATTCATGAAAACCTGAGCAACTTACAACTAAGTTATAACCTACTCATAAATCCTCCGTAAGTAGCTCAAACCTAAGTCTTCTAACTTGCTTATAAGTAGCCTAACTTTATCTTAACTACACGGACCCTATGAGTACTTTGTAGTCTCATATCGGCACTCGCCTTGTCAAATTCACTACATTGGACCGCACAAACCTCAGAATCTATATTTAGTGCAGCTACGAGATTCTGTTGACATATTGCTCTACAAGTATGGTGGACAGCCAAATCAAATCCATCCCACCACAACTCCTCAAAAAGAGTATACTGCCAAATACAGCTTCAGCATTCCTCTTCGTGCTGAAGCAGAAGCAAGTGTTTTTGGAATTGCTATACAACACAACTCCAGAGTCATCAGTTTTGAATCACCCTTTACCAGAGCTCTGTCGGAAATAGGATGTGCCCTCTGGCGGTTAGCACAGTGTGCGGCTGCCAAATTAGATTTGCTACAAGCTCACCCTTTGTCAACTGCTGTCACAGTGAGTTAGCACGGCTACCGCTCATTCTCATCGAAGGACGTCACGAGGGCACCTGCCTTACCGTTTGTCCCTCAACAGCCAAAGCACTTTGTGGGCAGGAACAGGCTGAAGTATGGGCAGCACAAAATTCCCATGCTTTATGCCTTCTTTTTGTCTGTCAAGCAAACGATCCTGATCCTTCTAACTTCCGTCGTTTAGTTACCATTACTCCCGAAGAACATGTTGCACTACCTGCACTTCCAACTGCAGACTCTGCCATCGCGGCTTACAAAGAGTCACAACAAGCCACGCCTATTGACAGTTGCCCCGGTCTATCTACTGCGAATGGATGGTATGTTGGTATTTGCGGAGAGCCTGCTCTTACTGTGTTCTGGGGAGCCCAAGCTCTCCTTAACCAGCAATGACGCGTCTAGTTTTGTTACCACTTACTACTCTCCGCCTCATACAACGTACCTTCGCAGCTGGACTAAGGGCTGTCTCGTGGCTATCTCTTCGGGAAAATTGTGGCAGAATGCTCACTCAAGTATACTCACTTCACTTTCTCATCCACTTCATCTCTCCCAAGCGTTCCTATCGACAAATCAGAATTGGGGAACTTCTAGAATTATGCGGTTTCCATCGTCTTGCTAACCTTGAAGATGCAATGCGTGCACTGCAACGATTACTCAAAGATTACCCACAGTGGGCCGCATCCAGCCCTCCTACAGGAAGCAACCCTACAAGTGAGGTCTGTTCCAATGACATACCAGCACTATGTGTAATCCCGTCAAAGTTCTGGACGTTGTGTCAACAGATCCTTGCTTTTCGACAGCAACGTCCTACCAATCTACCGGTTTCTATACGTCGGCTGCATAGTTGGAATCTCAATAGCTGGCATCCTGATGCCAGCACTAATGCACACAAATCCGGAATCATACGATCCCTTCTTCGTGCGGCACCTGTCCTCTTACAGGAAACTAAATGGACAGAGGTGCAATTGCAACACCTCTCCCATACATGGCCGGATATTCGAATTGCCACTACCTTCGCCAAACAAGATCCGCACCCACAAGCAGGAGTTGCAATACTCATCCCAGCAGGATGTGAATTCAGTAGTCATGAAGTACTTGTCGAGCATTATGCGGTGGCAGCCTGTGTAACCTTTCAAGCCTGCCCCGTGTGGCTTGTATCAGTCTGTTTGCCTCCTAAAAGTCCAAAGACTCTTGTCGGTAAAGTGTTTAAAGCTCTGCTTACCCTTGAGACACACCCTGTCTTCATTGGTGGGGATTTCAATCGCTGTGATCAACATCACCCGCAACTATGGGAAGACTTTCTGGGGCAACTAGGTGTTACAGATGTTGATCCTTCCTTCCCCACCTTCCGATTTGGTGAACAGCAGGAGTCGCCTTTGGACCGATTTCTGGTACCCAGTTTCTTCCTGGACACAACTCAACTCCACGTCCGGCTTACAGGTCGATATCGAGTCAGTACTTGCCATCACAAAACAGTTACTGCCTTTTTGACTATGAAGCCTCGATTGACACCGCATCCGCAGTCAGAAAAACACTGCACTATTCCAACCAAAGTCTTTTTGGATCCCACTGCTTTCGCAGTTGGAGAAGTTGAAGTTAAGCGACAGCAGGCTCTGCGGCTCCTGCGACGAAGTATTTCGCTAGCCAGAGAGAGCTGTGCAGTCGCAGTTCCGCTCTCCATACATATCCGTTCATTGGTTTGGAGCTGGTGGCGAAACTCCTCCAAGGCCTTCAAACATATTTCACCCCTCACGAAACTCTACAAACGATTAGGCAAAGGACAATTGGTCCTGCATATCCATAAAGAGACGTTGCAATGCCTGTATGAACAAAGTGGGATGATTGAACTCCTGCAGTCATGGCCCAAACAGTACGACCAATCACTTGTGCCAGCAGACGTCATTGCCACGGCATTGCAAACAGCCGAAATTGCAGCAACTACACTCACTCAGATCCCATTTGGCCAGGACCACACTGACCCTGCACGTCGCAGGAAAAAGGCGACAAAGAACATTTTGGGATCGGCTGAAAACCATTTGCCCACGGGGCACCTTTTACCATGGCCCTCTCCTACAGAAGAATGGCAAAGAGTGCAGAACTGCGCAAGAGTATGATGAAGCTATGCTTGCGTTTCAGCCACCAGTCCAATATGATCCAGCTTGGGCCTCAACTTTGGCGACGTACCGTGCACAAACGGAGCCCTGGCCGGAAGTTCCTGAGCCAGTAATAGATGATTACATCGAACATCTCCTTCTTACCAAAGACTCCGCTCCCGGACCTGACGGACTCCCATACGCCTTTTGGCGTATGTTTCCAGAACAATCAGCCACTGTGCTGCAAGATGACTTTGATCGCATGATGGCATGTGAGCTCCCGGCGCCAACCCAAGTTGGTGTCTGGATACCAAAGGCTAAACAAGGACCCACTGCAGATTATTTCCGACCATTAGGAATGCCAGATACACTTGATCGGCTGCAAGATGGCACTGCTGCTGCCATGTTGTTTCGCACCACCAGGAGCTCCTTCCATCCTGCGCAGACACTGCTAAACGTCTTCAGAGAACCACAAAGGGCTGTTCTCGAGGTGCAAAGAATACTTGAAGGAGAGACCCCTGCGTCGGCATTGTTTGCAGACCTCTCCAAAGCTTTTGAACGAGTCAATGCTTATTGGATTCTGCATATCTTACATATACGGCAGTGTTCTTCCTGGGTCTTGCAACTTGCTAAGTACCTTCTGTTTGGGAGAAGAATCCGTCATAAAGCGCAAGGAAGACTGTTGCCTCCACGTGAAGTTTTCTCTGGAGTAGATATGGGACGCTCCACCTCAGTCTTTTTTTTTGTTTAGCAATGGATCCGATTTTCATTGCACTAAACCAGGTACCGCGTGTCCTCCTAGTAGCAGGATATGTTGACGATACCACCATTGTTGGAATGCAGCAAGATCCAGAGTGGATCAAGGAGACCTTCAGCTTGATTAACACGTGGTCTGCTGCGGGAGTAATAATGGATGCGCACACCTGTTGGCATGTTGGGCTGTCCAGAGTCCCCCTACCCGAGCAACAGCTACTCCGTCTGTCTGACTACGCTGATGCTTTCATTCCGTGGCATCACCAAAAAGACACCATCTCTGCTGCTGTCCGGCACATTCCTCACTACGCACACTATTTTGTGTTACGCCATGGAGAACACGGTGTTTTGTTCCATGCAATCCACAGACATGACTGGGTGCTCAATGGACACCCGCTATTGCTGCGACTTGCAGCTAGTCCATGTGATTGCAGATCGAAAACCCAGTTATTAACTAGCGCTGCATTCTCTGCAGCGCAACTGTATCACGTTGACTGTGCTGGTTTGGGTGCCCAATGTATTGCTCCCAGCACTGTTAATTTAGGACTTACCATTCATACGGGCTGGGCTTGTCAGCTACATGCTGAACAAATGGAATATGCCCCTCTGCGCCTCACCATGCCCTCGCTGTTATTCAAGCAGCTCCTCAAGTTCCGCACGAGGCTGCTTGCAGGAAACAAAGGCAATCTCAGTATCCATGCGAAGATTGTCTACTTTAATGCTTTCTCGCTCAGCCTGTTTTATTATGTACAAACTCATCGGTATTTCTCCAAACCACTCCTGCAACCATTATATAAGGCTCTGTCGGAATTCCTGCTCAAGCGGCATTGGTTCCCACAACTAAAGCTAGTTGGTCTGTGCCGTTGGTTACGACTTGGCCCCTTGCTCGATCCTGCCATCATGCATGCCGTCTCCCTATTTGGCTGCTATCTCCGACAAGGCCATTGCTCGCTCCCTACTGCAGTTGAGGGCACAGAAGAGTCGTATACCAAGCAAGTATACTTCTGTTGGCAACAGCAGCTTGCCCCTGATGAGATCCGCATACTTGTTGGGATCCTCAATCAATCGCAGGACCCCTCTCAAGCGGTGCGGCGTTTCCAAGCAAGTTTCAAGCAATTTGCCATTGCCAAGGAAGTCTCCCATCTTTCCAATAGAGTCGCTAGCAATGGATGGCCATTTGGGCCTTCTTTTGACTTCCTCAAGTGGCTGTCATCTTCTCAAATAGGAGCTGTTCCGTGGTTTGCAGTGCTGCGATGGGCACTTGGGGAAGACCCTGACCTCTGGCTACCCCTACGTGGACGGGTCAGTCGTAGCTCGCCGTGTGCTTGGTGTGCACAGAACGCTAGAACGTACCCACTTGGCCCTCAGAAAGGAGCCCTTTGTGTTAATTGCACTGGTCAGGATCCAGGCGCATTTGTGGAACTCCCACCAGAAGCACTCTCTTTCCTGTGTCACCATGCGCCGGTTGGCAGGAGAAGACTTGCCCCTCCCACGCCAATCAAATCCAGAGTTCAAACAACTGATGGTCCCCTCAGTGATACAGCTGTCGTGCCTTGTGTCATCTGCCAGGGAGGAGCCAATACGATCGACCACTGGCTTTCCTACTGCCCTGTAGTCCACATCGCATGGGCTGCCTTGCACAAAGCTAACCCGCCTCCTATCAACTGGCGACAGACACCGACCAAACATATAGGGATTGCTCTGACGTATCTATTGTTCCATCTCCGCAGGATCGTTACCCAATACGGGGGGCTCCGACCTAACATCACATGTGTCAAGGTGAAACCTATCCCTGCACACGCCTTGGACTTGTGGCAACGTACGTACCAATCGCTCCCAGCCACCCAACTAGCCTGGTTTAGAGCACCGCCAATGCAGGCTGATCTCCATTGTACTTCCACCTCATTCATCCGGGTCCAACGATTCCCGCAAACACAGCTGGAATCCGCCCTGCTCCCCGATAAGGGTCTATGTACCACCCAGGCCTTTCATAAAGGAGAAACGATAGCCACCTTTGCTACTGCAGATGCAAGGTTGCGCTTGTTGCTCACACAATATACCAAGTTGCCATTTCCGTCAGCTACGGCGACTCTACTCCCATACACCTGCCAATGCGGGTCCACTCACCTTAAGCTTTGCGCTATGGTTGATGTCCCGGAAAATGCGGCGCTGCTCATAGGGGAAGCAGCTCAGTGGAGGGGATGCCTTGTTCAGTTCGACGGTTCTGCACATAAGAAGACGAGAGCAGGGGGAGCAGGGGTTAGTCTTCTACAAGTTACCCAAAACTCTACGACGCTAGTACGATGGAAGTCAATACCATTGCTTGATTGCCCAGATAATGTTATTGCAGAGGCACAGGCGTGTCTGCACGCAGTGCAACTAGCCACTGAGTTCTACCATGAATGCCTCCAACAAGGACTCGCACAGGATGGCGTTGTCCTTCAGGGCGACATTCTACCCCTCCTTAATTACTTACAGGGTCGTGGCCGTATCAAACAACTCGCAGTCGTCAAAATTTTGGAAGAATGCCAGCTGCTGCTGGCGAGAGCCCCGTTCATTTTCCGGCTAGTTTACCTCCCAAGAGAATGTAACAAACTTGCCGATCACTTCGCGGGCTCTGCTAGCGCTGCTGCAAGACGAGCTGCTGACTCCCCACTGCACGCTGCCAGTCATCGAGCACCTCCTCCTTATCACCTCGCACAGAAGCTTGGCTTCATTGTTGATCATGGGGCTTTGCACACATATCCGGCTTTTGTGCTAACCGAATGCCCGGCCCCGGCTCCGCCGCAGCTTGCTAAATTATTGCAAAGTGCAGCCCATAGTCGCCAATACGTACAAGACTATCTTGCTACTGCAGGGAACCAACATCGATCCCTCACCATAGGGTACAAGACTTCCTCTGCTGATGGGAAAGGCCGTTTCTATGCGGTCGGTGTTGCTGCACAACGGCTACCTTGCAAAGCGAGGCTGCTACTCTTCGGAGAAGATCATTATGAAGTTGATATTAGTGGTGCGCATTATGAACTTACTCGGAGATGCTGTGCCACCTCGGGTGTTCACCTTACCCTGCCCCCAGTACAAGCTGCTCGAGACTGGCTTCATGAGCAATTCGGTGCGTCAGTCACAGTTGGAGACTCTACTCTGCACGTCGCACTGGTAAAAACGTGGCCATTGGTTATCATTAATAGTGGCACACCCCAAGAAGCTGTCTCTTATCTACAGCGCCAACTTCCGCACTTGGGTGACCAGCAGCTTGTACAAGTAACGCATTTTGCTTATGAACTGCATGCGGCCAGCCGTTTTGTCATGGATAACCCACCCACCTGGGGCACAGTCAGAGCCAGCGAGCGGAGCCGGGCGGACCCCTTCCGCTTTTTCGAACAGCTCGAACAGCAGTTAACGTGGGCGGCTTGCAGCTTTTTGCAACCAATCCTTGGGTTCCGCTCGGTCATCTGGTTACATGATGGATTTTGGGTCAGCCCCGGCCCCGCTCTTTAGGAGCGAATCACTCCGTTCCAAAAGGACTGAGCTTCTTGAAGAGCTCGATAGCGACAACGCTCTCTCTACTGGTGTCTTTGGCGGGGTTGTCGGGGTGGTATCACTACCCCCCATCCTGTCGTTAGACGAAAACGCACGTATCAAGGTGCTAGCAACCAGGATCAACTTTCTCTAGAAGAACGGTTGACCAAAAGAGCGCGGGTAGTCCCAGGTGCCAAGAAGCGTCGCCTGAGATAAGCAGGTGCTCGAGAGCCTAGTGCCGCTCCTCGCCCAGCATGGTCCCCAACATTGCATGGACAGAGCCATGCCCGCCAAACCTTGCTCACTAATCTTGGGTTAGTGGTTGCACACATATACACATATGTATGAGTTTGTTCCCTCACGTGGCCCAATTTTGACATCCGTCCTGTGAGCAGGGTAATATGCGCCCGCTGCTTTGCCCTCTGGCTCAAACCTCCTGCAAGGGCGTATGGCTGTCCACTATTGCTGCTCTTAAAGATGGCAAACTGTTGCATTATGGACGAAACAGCCTGTTTTCTCACACGACCAGAAGTCGCAACCACAGGGACTTGTCCTACTGTCGTGCATGGATCCCTCGATGCGGCGCTTGACCTCTCACCAGCTGTTACGGAGGTCACCAATACGAGACATCGTTGTTACGTCGCAGCGCTCACGAATTCACCCCCGCATCACTTTCACCCATGCATTGCAAGCGCAGTCCCGGCCAGAAACAAGATGTTGAATGGCACAAACCCGCTCGATCCGGCTGGCTTCGAAATTCTTCAGGTACCACAAGTCCTTCGACTGGCTAAGGTTCGACTGAGCGATGGCACCCTCGTCCGCCCATTGTCGACTGAAGATGGCAGGATTTATCTCACACTGAGTGGCATCCTCATTGCGGGCGATGTATATGACAGGTATGTCATCTATGGACATCTTGTGCATTTAGGACTTGCGGGTCCTACGGCACCAGTGTTGAGCTGGTCATCCCGCGTGCTGCCCCCGATCGCGGACAGAGGAGTTCTCCACTTTTGGGCTTTGACTGATCTCCCCGCAGAACTCCTTGCCATTTCTTACCCACCGCTAGCAGGGCCTTTGAAGTGCACCGACAATGACCCTCCAGCAATGGGAAGAGTGGTGACAGAGACGCACATGCCGCGTCGTTGTGACTACCTGGTCAGATGCAACGCTGGCCGTCTGGCCCGCGTGTCTAGTGGTAGGGTAAACATGGAATCTGACATTAGAGGATGGCTCAAGGTGACGATTCCCGCCTGTTCAAGCAATCCGGCAGGCTTGGCGAAATCTAGTAGATTCCGTTCGGTCGGCTCCAGGCCAGGAACCGGCTATACCCTCATGGAGACGAAGCACCTGCCTGCTGCGCCGTCTCCCTTGCATAGAGGTGGCCACACAAAGTCATGATAGCGACAGCACAGAGTTGCGAACGCTTTCCGCGGACACGAAAATAGCTCGAACTGCTGAAAAGCGAGTGCGGCAAGACAATAGCAGCTCCGATGAGAGCAGCTCACTGATCCCTGATGCACCTCAGACCTGCAAGCGAAGCAGAGAAGCCACAAGGCGACCTTTGGTTGTCATCAAAGGCTGCCTTCCCAAAGGGTATTATCTCCCCGGAGCCACGCTCAAGACGCTTAGGATGGCCATGGCGGCTCGCTCTCAGCTCTTTTTCCAGTGGCTACTTTGCCCTCATTCCTGACAGTTTGTTGGCCACAATACTATTGCAAGCACGTCTCTGCTCTGCTTTAAGGCTTTGAATGTCGGAGGGAATGTGGGCGTTTTTGACATCAGGCGGCAGACTTTGCCGAGGCCAATAGCAGCCATGCACTAAAAGGCCTGGTCGCGATGGCAGGATGAGGTCAGAGTCTGTGGCATCCAAGACCGGCTGCGCTCTCCATGCGTCATGGAAGCACACACGGTGCAGTGCTTCGAAAGTATAATCCTACACTGCGCTGCTCACGCGTGCTCGGCGTCAGGTTGATAGCGCAGGGCATTGCACTGCAAACACGCATGCACACACGCGCATGCACACACTCGTTTGGCAGTCAACCGATCTCCAGAGGTCGGCAGCGATCTTCGCGCAGCACGGTCGCCAATACAAGCGCTCCTTGCAGTGAAGGACACCTGCTCTTCTTTCCAGCCCCAGGCCCGCACGGCTGCCGAGACTGTCTGTTGGGGTGTGACATTCTGTGACACGGACAGTGCCGGCACCCAAGTGCTGAGCGCTGCCCTGGGGAAAGAGTGCTATGGTAAAACGGCAA
>CAXAMN010021621.1:0-41017 GCA_963970005.1 Durusdinium trenchii
GCCAATGCGTGCTGGGCACTAGCTAGCGAAATGGACATGATACTTACTGCCCTGAGAGAGACGCAGAGCGCTACCATATGAAGGGCTTCCAGAGTTAACCAGACCAACCTAGGCAACTAAGTTGTGGCTGACCAATTAGCGAGCATACTAACTCGCATCACGGGTCCCTCTACCTACGTAGCAAGCTACGGACCAAAGTTCTTTCTCCGGTAGTTGTGTTTCTCAAGCTCATCGCATGAGACTAAGAGAGCCTGCTGCTGTTCAGGCTCGAAGTAGAGCAGTGACCGCGCGCCTCTGCCCAGCCTGGCCAAAACAAACAGTAGCAGTTGTTGCCCATGGCCCTCCCTTTCATTGTTGGCCCTCATCAGTGCTCCCTCACTCAGGGCCCAGATGGGCGCCCTCAAGTTGAGGTTGTCTTGCGCATACGGCTACCACTGGCGGAGTTTTTTGATGCTCTCCTCCTTACACTTGCAGAACAGCACCCCCTATTTCCACAGGGAGGGCACGAGCCTGATCCGGCTTCTATAGCCCCAGTCAAAGCAGGTCTGCAGGCAAAGGAGCGCAGAAGCCCCCCTGTAAAGGAGGAGGCTTCGCCCAAGCGGAAAACAGCTGGTCGCATACAACCCAAGAAGCCTGCTCATCCTCCCATGCAGGTTACACCTGCTGATCCCACCCACGAAAAGCTGCTGGCGGTACTCTCGCAAGCCGCGCAACTCCCTGACACAGAGGAGCGAGGGGGCGTTACTGCTGCTGCAGATCCCCCACCTACTCACCCTGGGGGGACGGCGAGGCCGCCAACCCTAGCGCCGGCCAATGATTGGCCTCCCCGACAGGCCACAAGCAGTAGGCTCCCGGCACAGCAGTGCATTACACAAGGAAATGTTCACTACCGTGTTGCGGAAGACGGCGCGCAAGAGCATCTACCACCGCCGCGTGCATTTGCGCGCCCAAAGAAGTGCCCTGTCCAGTGAACCAGAGAAGAGACTGATTGCTCCCCTTCCCCATTCTTCCATGGGCCCCCACAATTGTCTCCATTTGTCCCTGCAGACTTTTGGCTCAGAGTGAGAGAAATAGCTTGACAGCTCTTCTCTTGTATCACACCAGCCGACTCGACTCTAGACCTAGCCTGCACACATTGGTGTAAAGACAAACTGCAAGTCGAACTAGCCATGCAGGCGCATCCAGAACCGTTGTTTCTGGCAGATGATGGTACATATGTCGATGTCACTGATTTTGTTCGTTTTGAACTCGACCATCAGGACATTCGATATGGGGTCTTAGACCTCATTGTAACCTTCGTCTATCGGGGGAGGAGAGAGCGGTGCTACTTACTTCATTTCTTCCCGGTTGATGCAGTCAAAGAAAACGTACACACTCCTTTCCCCGAATGGACGGAGGGGTTTGAATTTCCGCCAGCACTGCTCAAACTTCGGGCAGTCGTTGATGATGCTATTATCCCGCTCTACCATCAGGGCTGTATTGCAATCAACACCAGGGGGGCCACAATCTATGGAACAAAGCGAACTAGGCTTCGCAGGATGATTTTGCACATACAGCATCACGAAAGCCACCTCCTCACTGTGCTGGCAGAAGCGGTGAGCGCTAGGCCCATTGCAGAGAACGTAGACCCCTTTGACATCTTCCTGCAGACACGCCCCTTTTCAGCCTCCCTTCCTCGGCGAGTAGGCTTTTGGTCCACTACCGACAGACAACAACAGCATGTCCTTCGAGTAGACACGCAACTAACTGCGCAACCGCCCCCACAGCGTCACACAGACCGTGCGCACCACCAGATCGAATCAGCCTTGCACGCAAGAGTGCAAAGTCTGCATGCGTTGGTACAGGAAATTGAACAAACAGTGGACTCTTTGCCTCACGACGTGCAGGGTGCTCTCCTCACTCCCCTGACTGCCCTACATACCCAGCTGTGTGGCCTGGTTTACGTAGCATGGTTAATTTCTCTATTGCACCCACATGCGGATGACCACGATCAGTAGTGACAGGGCCCCTGATATGCCCCTGAAACAATCGTGAGTCTTCTTTCCTTTGCTGTATAGGTTGAACAGGTGTCCCCGGCACTATGCTAAATACAGTTGATCCTTCACGAAAGCACCTTGCTGCAACGTTTGGCTCACAGCAGGTCGTAGTGCCCTGCATGCAGGAGTGAGGTCAGCCTTAGCTGACATCATTCGTGTTGCCTTTCGCGTGCTTTCGCCGCCAGGGCACCTGCCAACCTTAGTTGGCGGGGGCTATACCTGCATTGTCAAGCAGAGAAACTCTAATGTCACATGACCCGTGGATGGAAGACAGCAATTCACTGGACCTAACGGATAACACAGAGAATAGAGTCCATGCTCCCTTTGTCTTCACACGTGACCATGCAGATTGGTTGACCACTGATGGACAAGCCTGCTTTGCCAGGGGCACGGGGGATAGTGTGGTGCAGTCCCAGAATGAAGCTTATGCAGCACTGACTATGAAAGACACTCTTAGCAGTCCTTTCGGTCTTGACTCTGCTCGGCCTACACTTGGCCTGACTGACGTTCGTGCGCAGCCATCCAAAAAGGACGAGGGGTATGCTGCTCTCGAAACAGAGGGAGAGCTGCCTGATACTACTGCCATTATTCAGACACTCATCTCACACAGAGACCTGATCATGAACAATCACATGATTTACCTAATCGTGGACAATCGAACACCTGCTGCTGTCCCATATTGGCCGGCTTTCGCTGCCTGGTGGGCCTCACGCAGATGCCTGGTGGGTCCCCAAGAAGAGACAACTGACATACTGTGGATCTGTGCTGACGCTACTACTGGCCTTCATAAAGTTCCATACTACTGGGCAGGGGTCTTTGTCCTAGAGGCAGCACGTTTCCTGTATCCTGCACAGCATTTTGCACTCATTGACAATGACTGTGTGCCAATCACGCTATTTGAGGTGCAAGACCTACTGCAGCTGGCACATCAGCAGCACCGATGGGTTGATCTCATAGGGTATGCGCGCTCCGAGTCTAGCCCTAGTGCTGGGATAGGCATGCTACTTTTTACAGAAGCGCACTTGGAGTATAATGCAGGTTTGGTCATATCGATCGGCAATCGCAACAAGCACAGTCCACTGGAACATGACACGTCTGCCCGGACCCTGGCAAAGAGCCTCCAGGCGGGTCGACTTGCTCTCGTTTCAAGAGCCAGACCACCTGTCAATCCGAGCGACGCTGTCATGAGCGGCACCTTGTTTACCCCCTTTGTTGGGATAGCGATGCAGTCCGCCCTTGACCTCTGTATGGTCTGGTCCTTATACGGCCTTTACATGTGTAAACACTTTTGGCCCATGCCTATCCCCAGCCCGGAGGAGTCTAGTCCTGGAAGTCCAATCAAGTGGCCACGGCAATCCCATCCCAGGGCGCTCACCCCAGAAGGAAGAGAGCGAACCCCCTGGGTTACCAGCTGGGCACGAGCCACTTTCGAACAGGGCATGCTGTCAGTGCTCCCGATGCTAACAGGGCCATGCACAGTTGCGTCGCTGCCAGGAGAACACCTTTTCCAAGCCAGTGCATTGCCGCGCAACCGAATGCGACCTGCCATATTTCATGCCTTTGGCAAGGCCAAAATTGGAGCGCAGGCAGCTCTACGCGAACTGGAGCAGCAGGGTTGGGAAACGCTGCCGATGGCTATACTCGGTATGCCTAACCTACCCCCTGCATGGACCGTTGAGACTTGGAAACCTGTCGGTGGTTGCAAATTTACAGGCTACTCCTCTGGGGTAACTGGAAACAGCGCATTGCGCTTCTGCCTGCTAGTAAAGTGGCGAGCAATTCGTAAACAAGCGACGGAGCTCTTTCCGGAGCAAAGGCAGGAGGACAGCCTTAGCTGTCTTCCTGCAGAGGACGGAGATGCAGAGGTGGAGTCAGTCTCCACACCCTCGTCCGACAATTCTGCCAAAAGAGCAGACCGACTCACTAAGGCAATTGAAGGTGACTCGACGCAGGGTAGTCAGGCACCTGACCCTCGATCATGCACTCCCTGTCCGCAACAGCTGTCTCCTTCCCTCTTTGTGCCCTGGAGTCAAGTCGCTAAGCTAAGAGGGGTAGTCGCAGTCCACAAGGACATAGAAGCAAGTCCGTATGAGCAATTGCGAGCTGCGCTGGCACAGCCCAAGTGTCTTGTCCCTGGAGAAAAAGAGCAATTTCTTCAAGCCAATCACGATTTGTTGTGTCACCTTCGAGGCTCATTCATGCCCTTGGAAGGCATCGCACCGCAAGTTTTCGAAGCCATCTCTCACCACCAGCAGGATGAATTCGTCTGGGTCACAGTCCTATGGATGGTCGCCCAACTCAACGAATATTGGATGGGACACAACTTCCCGCCACTACCGTCGGTATTTCAAATCAACTGCGGAGGGCTGGGGGGAGGAGCCCTTGAAGGGGAAGTCCCCCCGCACTTCCATTGCATGTGTCCTCCCGTGGGAGAAAGTCAAGTTTATGGGCCGTCACTCTCCCCGGCAGATGTCCTCAACGATCAGGAGTGGGGGGTTGCCTATGGCTGGTCGACCGGAGTGCATGAAGTTGCCACCCTCTTTGCGCTCATACAGAACCCGTGCCAGAAATGGGAAGACCTTGGGTATGGCAAGGCAGCCGTAATTTATCAACGCACGCAACAGGTGCTGAAAGCAGCGAGGCTTCTCCCTGCTCACCGACGGTTGCCGCACCAAGCCTTCCTCAGTGGCCTGTGGTGGAAACTGCTCTCGCTGCAGCCACTACGACTCCTTGCCTACCTGCCAGGGCTGGGGTGTCTGCGACCGGTTGCGCAAGAAGACCCCATTCACTTCACAGTGAATGGTTTCAGCGCAGGAAGCTACACTGGAGCAGTGATTGCCTTAGCAATTCGCTGCCTCTGGTCAGCCAGTCAGACCACAGCGCGCCTAGGTGCCATTGCAATGCCTAAGAGTGTATTCGCAGCCCTGGTTGCCACTGCAGAACCTGACAAACGCAACTACTATCTTGTCCATGCTGCCGAAGATTGTCTGTGCGACTGGAAGCCGACAGAGGATGAGCTTGGTATGTTGCAACGATCCCTGCACATCACGTATGTAACAGAATCTGCAAGGTGGATGGGCAAGCATAAACATAGTTACTGGCACTGGCTTCAGTGCCAGCTCCCTGCAGGCCAGGTCAGTCTTACAACGCTAAAACTCACACACCCAGAGGTGGTTCCTCGCCGGGACCGAATTGCTGCCCCCATGCGCTTGGCCTCCTGGATTCGCTTTGAAACTGTAATGACCAGCGATGATTGGGAAGGTGCCATTAGCTTGTTGGTGTCCAACCTCCACCGATCCGACCAAGAATTGCTAGTGCTGCTACAGAGTTGTGTAGCGGGGCAGCAAATTGACTCCATGGAAGAAGCACATGCGCTGCTGCTGAAAAACTTTCGGGTTGGCAGAGGTAATCAAAGTGCGTGTGCTCAATGGCTGACAGAAATGGCCCGAGACCTTTTAGCACCGATCCCGTTCCGAGAGGTGTTTGTCATCCTAACCCTGTTCCTCCCGCAACTCACATTTGTTGATGAGGCTGCTACAAAGAAAGAGCTGTGGAGCAGTCCCACTGTCCGCAAGTTTGGCTTAGTTGTGGATGTCACTCCAACAGCTACGGGGTTACAAGGTATGCATGAATATCGTATAGCCTTTCCGGCGTGGTCACAGTCGGCCATCTTCTGCCCTGCACACTTCCAGAGCTGTAACTATGAGCAACTTGCTAGCAGCCCCTCAAGCACAGTTCATATGGGTTCACAGGCGGGGAAGGCTTATCGACTAGTTCTGGAGGAGCACGGCAAGTGCTATTCAGTCTTAGCACTCTTGCTTGCCTTTGCGACTCCTTCTCGGAAACGCAAAGGGGATGAGGCGCCCAGTGAAAAGTTACGCCGCCTGAGCAGCCCTAGGCACTGGGACGTCGCCTTAGTGCCGTTCCCGGAAGAGTTTGCGCCGTTGCCCACGTCAGCTGAGACTGGCCTGGCGTGCTCTGCTCCATGGGCTTTCCCGCCCAGCCTCTGCGTGTTGGAATCTAGAGCAACGCGGATCCGAGTTTTGGCCATCGCGGAAGCAGGTGACACAGTCACTGCAGATCACCTCTTGCAAATGGCCAGCTTAGCGGCAGAGCATAAGCCCACTGTGCTGCCAAGTGCCCATTCCGTATCAGCTAGAATGCACAGTAGTCCTACTGCAGAGTCTGCATGCCCTCTTCCAGCTGCTGACCTCTGGCAGCACAATGCAACACTGTCCCCAAGCTGCCAGCTTCGCTGTGGCACTAGGCACCGCCGCCCGACATGACAACGGGCACATAGTGTCGATGGCTGCCAGCCTCGCGCTGGCTCTCCGATCTGGCAGATCTACCCTTGCAGTAGCGGGAGTCTTTGGTGCAGGCAAGACCCGATCCCTGACCTTTCTACTCGCCTGGCTGGCTCTTACCACGCACCTTAAGATCGCTGTAGTACACAAAGAGAATCCGGCAGGCCGGGCAATCACCAAGTTACTCACAGCCTTTGACCTTGGACCAGATCACCAGAGATACTTCGTGCGGCCAGTCAGCAGAGAAGAGGCAGAAACCAACATAGCCTGCACTGACTATGACTTGAGGGCAAGCGACGCGGCATCATACATCCCTGGCTGCCATGTAGTAATTGTCACAACTGGACTCGTCTGGGATCAGAAAGGGCAGACTCATTCAACGCTCAACACCCACATGGAAAATGTAGACCTACTTATCAGTGAAGAGGCACAGCAGGATATGGACCTCAAATCTGCATTTGCGCCAACAGTCCCTTTCTTTCGTCTGCTGCTGGGTGATCCCAAGCAGAGCCCAGGTGGAGTGGCCGATGGACAGAGAGCTCATCGCACACTCCTACTCAAAGCACCCCTTGGGCTACGAGCCCCCACTACCTGGTACATGCCGCATGAAATACCAGGGGTCTGCCACATGCTCCTCCGGCACGGTCGAGGCTTTGGCCTTGGCGACCTAGAAGAAACAGTTAAAGTAGTGGGTCACAGGCCATTGGGGAGCAGCTGGTTTCGCCCGGAGAAGGTCAAAGCCACATCTCCTTTTGCCTGTCAGTTACAGTCCACCTACAAAGATCTCTCCAGAGTGGACCTGGACCTCCCGGAAGGACTGTTGGTAGGTCTAGGATATGCAGCCACCAGCCCAGACAGCCCGCTCGACTTCCGCCAGGCACAAACTGCTGCTGAGAGATCGGGAGTCGCAAACCCACACTGCTGGAGTTTAATGTTGCCGACGAGTGCAAGGGTTGCCCAGGAAGTGTATGAGCCGTTGATAGGTATTCAGTATCCCATGTTGTGCAGCCGAATGGGAGACACCTGGCAAATAGGTACCACCTCCATCCGAGAGGATCACAAGATTGCCTCAGGCTTACGTTTCGTCCACTGGAGCCATGCGTCGCCCAATGTGCAAGCAAAACAAAATCCAAAGAATGACCCCACAGTTCGGGTGTACCAACATATCGAAGACCAACTTTCCAACAGGCGCTCCTGCCTCACCCTATGTGGCTTGGCCCCCTGCCGGTATGTCTCGTAGAACACCATCACGGTAAGGTGAGGCGCTTACGCCTCGTCTTAGCCACAATTACGCATCTAACCAAAGCGGAGATCAACAGCCTCGTCGAAGGGCCCTACCTGCCTGGTGGCACGGTCTTGCATGACCTCGTCTATGGATATGCAGCTGATGCTTCGATGGAGCCGGAGTGGCTGGTCATAACAGATGGGCTGCAGCCAGGGCATTGGCGACTTCTCCACAATAGCTCGGGCCCAGGGCGACGATGCAGCGTAGGCAGCTCCCTACGCTATCAACCGACGCCGAGCGCGCGTGAGCAGCGTAGTGCACAAGATTATACTTTCGAAGCACTGCACCGTGTGTATTTCTATGATGCATGGAGAGCGCAGCCGGTCTTGGATGCCATAGACTCTGACCTCATCCTGCCATCGCGACCAGGCCTTTTAGTGCATGGCTGCTACTGGCCTCGGCCAAGTCTGCCGCCTGATGTCCTTTCTGTCTCTGAGCAGGACCCAGACAACGAGGAACATGAAGCTCAAGAAGGGCATTTGCTCTCCTCTCCTGCAGAGACAGATGCGGCAATGGCTGAGGAAGCCACACAAGACGTGGTCTCGGTCCACAGCTCCCCATCTGAGTCGCCCACTATCCCGAGCACAGAGCAACCGGAGGACGATGATGCCCACATGGAAGATAATGATAGCGCCAGCAGCTCTTCCACAGAAGCGGGTGATTGCCTTAGCAATCGTCCGGTTCTTCCTGTCGCATGTCCCGCACAAGAGGACATGCGGGCGGCAGGCGATGATGCAAGGAGTGCGCTACCCCCACAGAACGTGGACCATCCAAGTAATAGCCCCAGGTCACACTCCTCTGAGTCCCCAATCAAGCGAAGACCGGGGCCTAAGGCTCATACTGGGCGAGCGCAACCAAAGAAGTCACGCAAATCACTTGCCTCAACATCCAGGCAACCGCTCGACAGCGTTCCAGAACATGAGCAACCGCCGGCCACGCTAGATGATCTAGCCAGTCGAAGCGCTCAAAGGCAGGAGACCCCAGTTTGCAGAAACCCAGAGACACCACCTAACTGCCCTGGCTCAGCACAAGAGCGCCCACAAGCCATGACAGAAATTGATATTGCCAGTGATCAAGAGCAAGCAGAGCGTGGAGGCACGGCCGCCACTGATCTCCAGCTGGAATCCGAACAGAGAGCCATGCAGATTTTGTACGACTATCAAAAGGCAGCGGGAGCCACCAGAGAAGCTCACGGGCAAAAGGTGCCGCTCCCCTCAATACAGATCTACAGCGACCTGCCTAGAGAATGGCCGATGGCGAGGCTTGCTGTCTCCAGCAAGCAAATCAACCGCCTTGTCCGCACGTTCCTCTGGAGGAGAGTGACTGAACAAGCACTCCATGGCTCCTCGTTTATAGACATTCCAGATCAGATCAACCAGGCCTACATCGGCGATCTTCTCCTTATCAGTGAAGCCTTCGCTGCCCCTCTGTCTAACCTTTTTGCTTTCGTAAAAAACGGGCATCCAGCATGCCCTTTCATCACACAGAAGCAGCTCGCTCTCTATGCAAGCCCTCGTTTCTGGCAATATGGCCTCCTAGCTTTCATTGCGAGGTGCTGCTCCTTTGACAATCAACACAGAGATCAGGGTACAGGAGCAGCCAAAACTGGGGAAGGGAAATCGCAGACCACAAAAGAAAAAGATGTAGATGCCCTTACCTTCATGCGCACTGTCATCATGTCCTTTGTCAGGGGGATGGAGTATGGAGAACAAACGCTACCCACCAATGACCTTTTTGTTTATCTACCAGTCCAGATCCTGCCTGACCTGGTCACAGCCATGGAGCAGCAGGGCTTCAACCCAGCAGAGGTGAAGGGGGGCTCAGGATATCGGCCAAAAGAAGAAGGGGCTGAAGACAACCCATTGATCGTGGTGGAAGTGCACACCAAAGACATTGTTTATGATCGATACCCCCGTATGCCGACTACTTCCTGGGCCGAAAGAGCGTACTCTAGTGGAGCCCTTGACCCGTCTTTGGGACAAGCCTTCGCGTTCCCCTCCCTGTTGCAACTGCGAATGCGCATTGAAGTCCCCGGGTGGAGAGATCTGGCAACAGCCAGAAATCCCACAGCTGATCTGCCAGCAGAAGAAGACTCTGCCTCAGAAGACACCGGGTCAGCAGAACGGTCGCCACGACTTGCTCTCCCAGTGCCGGTGGGAATGGCAGAAACGCAGGCAGACGAAGCAGACGAAGCCACAGAGGACGAGGCCATGAACGCTGAACCCAGCTATGCCTTTGCCAAGGGGTATGGAAGGTTTGGCATAGGCTACACTAGATTAGCAACGGCGCTTGGCAATTTCGAGCAAGGGGACATCGGAGCAGAAAGCGCAGTGGTAGCACAATGGCTGACCTCCGGGCTCAGAATTGCCATGTCCCGCACAGGGTGGAACCTGATATCTACCCGTTTCAGCTTGACTAAGGTCCCTTGTTCTGTCCTCAGTGAGTACTACCGCAAAGGATATCCTTTCACTCCGAAGATGGCAGATCGTCCTTACAACCAATATGGCACGATTCACTACTCCGAAGATAAATGGGATCAGCTCTGCGGGTGGCTCACTGGGAACCCCACGTTCAGGCTCCAACTCGCGAGCCATAAGCAGGCACTTAGGGACCACATGGGCTACAGTCAGGAAACCACCGATCCAAGTAACAAAGCCCGCCGCACTGACCCCCCTATGAAAGCGGGAAGTTCCTCAACTGCAGCAGGGTCTTCCTGGCACAGCAAGCCTCCCCCACCGCCTTCGCCCTCAGGGTGGTCCTACGGGTGGTGGCAGTAGTGTAGTCCTCATCAGGAGTCTCCCCACACAACAATTGCCTCCGTGTCGCGCAACCTCCGCCATGAGATGGGTGACCTTAGTCACCTTCTCTATTGTGGCTTAGTTGCCACTATGGCCTTGCAAAGGACACACCTCCTGTACCACAGTTGTTTGGCTCAAGCAAACCAAGCGCCTACATAGCAATGCCGCCCCCCCCAAGATCGCTATGAGGTTAACCTCGAGTTGGTTACCGTAGCTGGCACGGAATATACGATGCAAGCAAACCTCTCCCATTATGAAGATGTGGCAGAGCTGGAAGACGACATTCTTTGCTTTCTGCCTACAGTCTCTGACTTAGAGGTATTTGGTTGTGAATTGGATTTGCTCGACCTTCGCGAGCAGCAACCTCTGTCAGAGGCATTCCGCACGGTGCTCCTGCAGCGGCCGCAACTGCAAATAGTAGTTCGTCCCTGTATGGTAGAAGGGCATTCCATCTGGCATTTCCAGGCAGACGGCAAAGAAGGCTACCCCAAAGCAGTTCGTGTCCCGGCCAACCCGCGAGGGGAAATTGCAGACAGAGCATTCTACGCAGCACCTTCGATCCGCCACGTAGAAGTGGCAACTGGCATCCAACATATAGGAATTGCGGCCTGGCAGAATTGCCAGCAATTACAGATTGTCAAGCTTCCATCTTCGGTCGTCAGTCTGGCGGAAGGGACTTTCATGGGGTGCTACGTGCTGCGTAAGGTTGCCGCCCCAGGGTGTGTCCATTATGGACAAAGGGTGTTTGCAGAGTGCTGTTCCCTAGGCAGCGTTGGGGTCAATCACGAAACAGAGGACAGCAGCGTCCTGGCACCAGGCGCACAGCTTGGCAGATATGCTTTCGAGAGTTGCCTCACGCTTGCAACTATCACCTTTGATATGGATCGTACTAATAAACCACGAGCACTGCCTGAAGGCGCATTCTGTGGAGCAGGCATTGAACAGCTGTGCTTGCCGAATGACTTTCACAACATCGGGCCGAGGGCCTGTGAAAATTGTAAAAGTCTAGTGGAGGTCAACCTCATGAGCACAGAGATCACAGCCCTGCTCTCTTCCACCTTTGCCCACTGTGTAGCATTGCAGTGCATATGGCTTCCACCGCGCCTCATGCAAATTGGAAAAGAAGCCTTCCTTAATTGCGTTGTGCTGCAGGAAGTTGTCATCCCGACAGAACTCAGTGACATCGGTAACCGTGCCTTCTGCGGGTGCGAGCAGCTGCAACGGTTTACCCTCCTAGATTGGGGTGACATTGAACAGTGGGTGCAGGCAGAGCACAATGCTTTTTTTATGTGCGACAAATTTGAAAAACCTCATTGGCTGGAGCTGCTCCCCGCGGAAGGACCAGATTCAGACGCTTTTGACGAGGAGCTAAACCATGTGTACCCTTAACATTATGCCAGGCCATGAGAGGCTCAAGGTAGGCGCCTTAGCATCTGTCTTCAGGAAACATCCCCGGCCGTAGGAACAGCCCATGTGCAGACTGAGCACCGGTGGCTCGCGCAATGATAGCAAATAGCCTGCCGCAAAAAGAGCTTGACAATTCATCCATGAGTAGCACTCCCATCGAAAAGGAGCCAGTCATGGAATGCCCCCTGCTGCTGACTACGCTTTCGGGTGTCACCTTTAAGGTCTCTCTCAGTGTCGCCAAGTTCGACCGATTTACAGATTTAGAAGACCAGGTTATGGATTATCTGGCCTCGGTCACCGACCTCCAAGTTTTTGGGTGCGTCATTGACTTTTTACACACCACCACGCAAACCTACCTAGAGGACCCAATCTGGGATAAGTTGCAGCAAGGTAGAGAATACACCATTGTCTTCAGGGACTGTAGTGTTACCCTGCCAGAACAAGAACAGCTCGGTGGTTATCCTATTGATCAAGTCCCCTTAGCTGTTCATGTCCCTATGAACTCAGAAGAAATTGTCCCAGAATGGGCCTTTGCAGGTGTGCCACGCTTGCGACGCGTTAGCGTGGAGTCAGGGATCAGGCTCATTGGTGCAGAGGCGTGGCAAGATTGCCGGCAACTCCGCATTGTCAAACTGCCGGCCACAGTGGTAGGCATTGCAGATAATGCCTTTCGGGACTGCAAGCTCCTAAATAGTGTCTTGGCTCCGGGTTGTCGCGACTTTGGTTACAAAGCCTTTTCGGAATGTTGTTCCTTGCAGCGTGTGTATGCATCGGGTGGAGCTGTAAACGTGTTCAATGGGGAAACCAATTTCGGGCAATACCTCTTCCAAGGGTGCATCAACCTTGCTGAGGTCACCGTGAGTGAGTTTCCATCCCCCCGATCTGAATCGAACGGGTTAACCCTGCAAGACAGGACCAGAGAGCTAGCACCGGGCTGCCTCAGCTCTACAGGCATCTACACACTTGCTCTCCCAAAGCACTTTGTAGCCATAGGAGCGCACGCTTGTGACAGTTGTCGACTGCTTAAGAGTGTTGACCTCTGTAACACCATGATTGAAGAAATTCCGGAATTCACTTTTGGCCACTGCACTAGCCTTCGGGAAGTCTTCCTACCGACAACTCTCCATACAATCCGAGTTAAAGCCTTTATGAGCTGTGCAGCCCTTGTTGAGCTTGCCATTCCGCCTGCTCTCAAGTATACTGGAAGTAGGGCTTTCTTGGACTGCACTGCCCTTCGGAGGCTGGTCAAAATGCCCGGAACACGCAGATGGCGAGGGGTTTATGCGGAAGAAAATGCTTTCGCCATCTGTCCGGCCATGAAATGGCCACCCTGGCTGCATATGATCCCGGACATGGGCTACACCCCTGGTTTAGGATAGAGGAACATCCTTCCATCCACAGCTGTCGTGGCCCTGCTATCAATTTTGTCAGAGTCTGGGTGCGAGCCTTAGCTCGGGTCCGGAGTAGGCCAGCAGTTGCGAAACAGTACTCCTCAACACGAGTAACTAACCATAGTTGCCCTCCGTTATGCATGGAGTGAGTGCCCAGCTGCTGTCGGATAGAGAAGGGTCTCGGCGTGGCGGTGATGTCGACAACTGCAAATCGTCCACCTGCCAGACACAGTAGTCGGTCATTGGCATGGTGCTTTCAGTAGGTATCAAGTGCTACGGGTAGTGGTCGCCCCAAGCTGCAAGTATTTCGGCACCATGGCATTCGATGATCTATGATGCAAACGATCTTTGGCGAGAAGACTATCTAGACCCAGCCTCAAAGACCAGCAATGCTTCAGAGGCAGGAGAGGAGCAAGAGCGACGTGGGCAGTGAGTTGAGCCAAGTGCCAGTATTCGAGCGGTAGGAAAGGATGATTTCCAGGCATATACGGCAAGAAAAATGCACAGACACCAAGTAGAACCATGACCTCTTCTCGCCATCCGCTGCGTAGTGAGCCGATAGGAGCGAGAGCCTTAGTTCTGCGTTCCTACACGGCGGGTGGTAGATAGTGGCAATGAAGGATGCCCAGGGGGAACCTTAGTTCCCGCTGTTGATGTCCGACATTTCCAATTTTGTACAAAGAGGTACAGATATCATGCTAGGAGAGCTCAATGTTTCACAAGTTTCACACGGGCCTTGCACGCACCAGTTCACTTTTTGCCATTACGCTGCGCCTCACAGACTCAAGTGACATTCCCTATTGGCACCGTTGTGCGCCGAAGGGTGTTGGGTCTGCCTCCCCACGGGGAGGTTGTGCCCGGTTCACCCTTAGCTGCAGGCTTCTCTCGCTAGGAATTGCCGCCACGTTTGAATCTTGTCGGGCAGCATGTGACTGGCCTTGTATGCGCCACCAGTTGAACGGGTTGTGCTGCAAGAATGGTCTTTTCCACGGATTGCTGCTTAGATCTTGGCACACTTGGTCGACCTGATTACAACCACTGCTGGAGCATCGCGAGACACCTGACCTGCAAAGTGACCTTGTTTTGCCACACTGTGGTGTGGCCGCTGGTCACCAACACTTGGTAAGGAAAGTCCGTTTGAAGCCTCCTAGGCGGCTTTCCATGAACACAGCTTGCGCTGCAGTCCTTTTCTTTTGAGAATTCAGGCCCATTAATTGCCACTAGTTTCTGTTTCACACGTTTCACCTAGTGTAGAGGAAAGACTACAAGATGGTGGAGTTTCGGCCTGCGGGCTTGGGTGTTTGGTTTGGGTTGGTTTTGGGGTCTTCGTTCCTTTCTCCACCATCTGTCTGTTCTTCCCTTCCTTCAACGATGACCTGGGCACCATGCCCACACGGCGTCCGCACTCGTGGAAAAAAAAGCGTGTCAGCAACTACAAATTGTCAAGCTCCCACCCTCAGTCATAAGTCTGGCAGAAGGGGCTTTCCTAGGCTGCTATGTGCTGCGAGAGGTCACCGCCCCGGGGTGTATCCGATGCGGTCCAAGGGTGTTCGCAGAGTGCTGCTCCCTCAGTCGAGTTGGAGCCAGTCATGGAACAGAAGACAACAGTGTCCTTGCACCAGGGGCACAACTAGGTAAACATGTCTTCGAGAGTTGCCTCACACTTGCCACCATCACCTTTGACATGGATCATACTAACAAACCTAGAGGACTGCCTGAAGGGGCGTTCTGCGGCGCAGGTATTGAACAGCTCTGCCTGCCGAGTGACTTCCACAATATCGGGCCGCGTGCCTGTGAGAATTGTAAAAGCCTTGTGGAGGTCAACCTCATGGACACAGAGATCACAGCCCTCCCTTCTTCCACATTTGCCCACTGTGTCGCTTTAAACAGCATATGGCTCCCGCCACGACTCACGCTAATTGGCAAAGAAGTTTTTCTGAATTGTGTGGCACTGCAAGAAGTTGTCACCCCGACGGAGCTCAGGGATATAGGCAACCGTGCATTTTGTGGGTGTGAGCAGCTGCAAAGATTCACTCCCCTGGACTGGGGTGACGTTGAACAGTGGGTACAAGCAGAGCACAATGCCTTTTTTATGTGTGACAAGTTTGAAAAACCCCAGTGGGGGGAGCTGCTCCCTGCAGAGGAACCTGATTCGGATGCTTTTGATGAGGAACTCTACCACGATTATTGCCAGTATCATGCCAGCCCATGGTAAACTCTAGGTGGGTGCCTTAGCATCTATCTTCAGAATCCAAGGCCTTGGGAGCAACCCACGCGCAGACCCAGACACCTTTGGCTCAAGCAATCATTGCAAATAGCCTGTCGCACATGGAATTTGATGATTCATCCATGATTAGCACCCCTCCTGAAAAGGAGCCGGTCATGGAATATTCCCTGATGCTGACTACGCTTTCGGGAGAGACTTTTCAGGTCTCTCTCAGTGTTGCAAAGTTTGACCGCTTTGTAGATCTAGAAGATCAGGTTATGGACTATCTTGTTTCTGTTACTGATCTCAAAGTATTTGGGTGCTTCATTGACTTTTTGCAAACTGCCACACAGACTTACCTAGAGGACCCAATCTGGGACAAGCTACAGCAAGGCACGGAATACACTATCGTTTTTCGGAACTGCAGTGTATCCTGCCATCTCAAGCAGAACTTGAGGATTGCCCTATCCATCACATTCCGCTAGCAGTTCATGTCCCCATGAACCCAGAGAGAAGTGTCCCAGAAGGGGCCTTTGCAGGGGTACCACGCCTGAGACATGCCAGTGTAGAGTCAGGTATCGGGTTCATTGAGGCAGAGGCTTGGCAAAACTGCCGGCAGCTCCGCATCGTCAAACTGCCTGCTACAGTGGTCGGCATTTCCGATAATGTCTTCCGCGATTGCAAACTACTAAACAGTGTCGTGGCTCCGGGTTGCCTAGACTTTGGGTATAAAGCCTTTGCGGAATGTTGTTCCTTGCAATGGGTGTATGCATCGGAAGGGATTGCAAATGTGTTCGATAGCGAAGCCAAGTTAGGACAATACCTCTTTCAAGGTTGTATCAATCTTGCTGAGGTTACCTTAAGTGAGCTTCCATCTCCCCGAGAGTCAGTACTGCAAGTTAGGGTCAGTGAGTTAACACCGGGCTGTCTTAGCTCCACAGGAATCACTGCACTTGCTCTCCCAATGCATTTTGTAACTATCGGAGCGCATGCATGCGACAGTTGCCGACTGCTTAAGAGTGTAGACCTTTGCAACACCAATGTTGAGGAAATTCCGGAATTCGCCTTTGTGCACTGCACTAGTCTCAGAGAAGTCCTCCTTCCGACAACACTCCATACAATCCGAGTCAAAGCCTTCATGAACTGTGCAGCCCTCGTGGAGCTTGCCATTCCGCCCTCGCTGAGGTACATAGGAAGTAGGGCCTTCCTAGATTGCACTGTCTTTAGTAAGCTTGTCAAGATGCCAGGAAGGCACAAATGGCGAGGAGTCTATGCAGAAGAGAATGCTTTCGCCATTTGTCCTGCTATGCGATGGCCACCTTGGCTGCACATGATCCCGGACACGGGGCACACCCCTGGTCTTGGATGAAAACAAGACCTTTTCTTGGCTGCAGCGAGCGCTGTACCTCAGTTACTCGTCAAGAGTCTGGGCACGCGCCTTAGCGTGAGTCCAAAGTAGGTCAACGATTATGACTGGGCAAATTCCATAGGGGAGCGGAGAAACATCGCAATTGTACCCTCGCATAGGAAGCTCTACTCAATAGTATCATGGCGAGGCTAGGGGCAAGCAAAAGAAAATAAACTGCACATTGCCAAAGACCAGGGTCCCTGAACAAACTGGATAACCCGTCTAGTCCAGGCAATGCTGAAAGCTGTCGAATGATGCCAGTCGTCACAGGGAAGAAAACTGATCAACCAGACAGAGCCGGTAATCCTGTGACTGGAATGGGGGACAATCTAACCGACAGCAGAGCACGGCAAGCAAGATGCGCAAGCACTAAACAACCTCTTTTCGCCATTCGTAATGCTGTGAGCCAATAGGAGTGAGAGCCTTAGCTCTTCGTTCCTAACAGGCGGGTGGTAGAGAGTGGCAATGGCGGATGCCCAGGGGGAACCTTAGTTCCCTTTGTTGATGTCCGACATTTCCAATTTTGTACAAAGAGGTATGCTAGGAATGTCCAAAGTTTCACCTGTTTCACCAGTTTCACACGGGCCTTGCATGCAGCCGATCACCCTTTGCAATGGTGCAGCGCCTCACAGACCGAGAAGACACCCCACTCTGTTGCTTTTTGGTACCTTTGAGTGCCAAAGGGCGCTGAACTGACCTCCCTTCGGGGGGGGTCTTTTTGCACCACTCCCTGCAGGCTTTCGTCGATTATGGCCGCCACTTATTGACTGTCGAGTGGTAGCTTGCCACTTGACTTGTAAGTGCAACCGGTTGAACGGGTTGTGCCACAAGAAAAGTCTTTTCCACGGCATGCTACATAGCTACGCCACCCCACTTGCCAGGGATGCAATCGACATTAAAGCATTGCGATACTCCGTATTGGAGTGTTGACCTGCATCGTGACCATGATTTTGCCGCACTGGAGTGTGGCCGCTGGTCACTCATAATTTTGAAGTGAGGTCCCTTTGAAGCCTTTTTGCGACCTTGCTTGAGCACAGACCTGCGCCGATATGCTTTTCGTTCGTTAATTCAGGCCCCCTCTAGACACTCTTTTTCGTCTCACCTGTTTCACCTAGCACAGAGGAAAGACTACGTGATGGTGGAGACTCGGCCTGTGGGCCTTTGGTTGTGGTTTTTGGGTTGTGGTTGTGGTCCTTGTTATTTTCTCCACCATCAGACTGTTTTTCCCTCCCTTCAATGATGACCTGGGCACCATGCCCACACGGCGTCCGTACTCGTGGAAAAAAAACGGCTCACACACTTCTTGGGCCACTCTTGCACTCGTCGGCAACATCAAGCTCCAGCAGTGATGTCTCGGCCGCAGTTTGCGCCTGTCGGAAGTCAAGCGGGCTGTCTGGCTGGTAGCTGCACATCCTAGACCCACCAGCAGTCCTTCCGGGAGATCCAGGTCCACTCTGGAGAGATCTTTGTAGGTGGACTGTAACTGGCAAGCGAAAGAGGACGTGGCTTGGACCTTCTCCGGGCGAAACCAGCTACTCCCTAAGGGCCTGTGGCCTGCTGCTTTGGCAGTTTCTTCTAGGTCACTAAGGCCAAAGCCTCGGCCGTGTCGGAGGAGCATGTGAAAGACCTCTGGTATTTCATGCGGCATGTACCAGGTAGTGGGGGCTCGTAGCCCAATCAAAACTTTGAGTAGTAGCGTGCGATGGGCTCTCTGTCCATCGGCTACTCCACCAGGGCTCTGTTTGGGATCACCAAGCAGCAGTCGAAAGAAGGGTTGTCGGGGGACTGTCGGCGCAAAGGCAGATTTGAGGTCCATGTCCTGCTGCGCCTCTTCGCTAATGAGCAGGTCCACATTCTCCATGTGGGTGTTGAGTGTGGAGTGGGTCTGTCCTTTTTGGTCCCAGACAAGCCCAGTAGTGACAATCACCACGTGGCATCCGGGGATGTATGATGCCGCTTCGCTTGCGCGCAAGTCATAGTCCGTGCACGCTGTGTTAGTTTCTGCCTCTTCCCTGCTTACGGGTCGAATGAAATATCTTTGGTGGTCTGGCTCTAAGTCAAAAGCTGTGAGCAACTTAGTGATTGCCCGACCCGCTGGATTTTCTTTACGCACCACTGCAATTTTAAGGTGAGTGGTGAGAGCCAGCCAGGCAAGGAGAAAGGTCAGGGATCTGGTCTTGCCCGCTCCAAAGACACCTGCTACTGCCAAGGTAGATCTGCCAGCTCGAAGGGCCAGCGCAAGACTGGCGGCCATCGAAACAATGTGCCCATTATCTTGCCGGGCGGCAGTTCCCAGGGCAACAGCAAAGCTGGCTGCTTGTGGACAGTGTTGCATTGTATTGCCGGAGGTCAGCAGCTGGAAGAGGGCATGCAAGCTCTGCAAAAGGACTACCGCGCATTCTAGTTGATACGGAATGGGCACTTGGCCAGGAATACCCAGCACTGTGGGTTTGTGCTCTGCAGCTAAGCTGGCCATTTGCAAAAGGTGATCAGCAGTGACCGTATCTCCTGCTTCCGCAATGGCCAATACTCGGAGCTTAGTTGCTCTAGCGCGCATAGGCTAGGTGGGAAAGCCCATGGCGCTGGGCACGCTAGTCCGGTTTCGGTTGGCGTGGGCAGAGGCACGAAATCTTCCGGGAACGGTACTAAGGCAACATCCCAGTGCCGAGGGCTGCTCAGCCGACGAAGTTTCTCACTTGGCAATTCGTCCCCTTTTCGTTTCCGAGAGGGAGACACAAAGGCAAGCAAAAGCGCCAAGACTGAGTAGCACGCGCCGTGCTCCTCCAGAACGATTCGGTAGGCCTTCCCAGCCTGCGAGCCCATATGCACCGTACTTGAGGGACTGCTGACTAATTGCTCGAAATTACAACTTTGGAAGTGCGCCGGGCAAAAGATAGCCGTTTGCGACCCCGAAGGAAAAGCTATGCGATATTCATGCATGCCCTGCAATCCGGTGGCTGTGGGTGTGACATCCACAACTAGGCCAAACTTTCGAACAGTGGGACTACTCCACAATTCTTGTCTTGTGGTGGCTTCATCGACAAAGGTGAGCTGCGGAAGAAAGAGGGCTAGAATGACAAAGACTTCTCGGAACGGGATCGGCGCCAAAAGGTCTCGAGCCATCTCCGTCAGCCATTGAGCACATGCACTTTGAGTACCTTTGCCAACACGAAAGTTTTTGAGCAGCAGTGCTTGTGCTTCTTCCATGGAGGCAATTGGCTGTCCGGCCACACAGCTTTGTAGTAACACCAGCAATTCCTGGTCGGGACGGTGGAGGTTGGACACCAACAAGCTGATAGCTCCTTCCCAATCATCGCTTGTCATGGCCGTTTCAAATCGAATCCAGGAGGCTAGGCGCATTGGAGCGGCGATTCGATCGCGGCGAGGGATGACCTCCGAGTGCGTGAGCTTCAGCGTGGTGAGACTCACTTTGCCCATAGGGAGTTGGCGCTGGAGCCAGTGCCAATAACAGTGCTTGTGCTTACCCATCCATCTTGCAGAGTCTGTTACATACGTGATGTGCAAGGATCGTTGCAACATGTCGAGCTCGTTCTCTGTCGGCTTCCAGTCACACAAACAATCCTCAGCAGCATGGACAAGATAGTAGTTGTGCCTTTCAGGTTCTGCAGTGGCTACGAGTGCTGCTAAGACACTCTTCGGCATCGCAATAGCGCCTCGGCGCGCTGTGATCTGACTGGCTGGCCAGAGGCAACGAATTGCTAAGGCAATCACTGCTCCAGTGTAGCTGCCTGCACTAAAACCATTTACTGTAAAATGGGGGGGATCTGCTTGTTCAGCCGGCCGCAGACACCCAAGCACTGGCAAGTAGGCAAGAAGTCGCAGTGGCTGTAGCGAAAGAAGCTTCCACCAAAGACCACTGAGAAAGGCCTGGAGCGGCAGCCGTCGATGAGCAGGGAGCAGCCTAGCTGCCTGCAGCACATGCTGTGTACGTTGGTACAGAAGGGCTGCCTTGCCATACCCTAGATCTTCCCATTTCTGGCACGGGTCCTGTGTGAGCGCAAAGAGGGTGGCGACTTCATGCACTCCGGTCGACCAGCCATAGGCAACCCCCCATTCCTGTTCATCAAGGACATCTGCGGGGGAGAGTGACGGCCCATAGACTTGACTTTCTCCTACCGGCGGACACGTGCAATGGAAGTGCGGGGGGACCTCCCCTTCAAGGGCTCCGCCCCCCAGGCCACCACAGTTGATTTGAAATACTGACGGCAGGGGTGGGGAGGTGCCATCAACCCAGTATCCATTGAGTTGGGCAATCATCCAAAGGACAGTGACCCAGAGTATTTCACCCTGCTGACGTTGATAGATAGCTTCAAACACCTGTGGTGCAATACCTTCCAGGGGCATAACCGAGCCTTGGAGCTGACAGAGCAAGTCGCTATTGACTTGAAGGAATTGCTCTTTTTCTCCGGGGACAAGACACTGGGGGTGAGCTAGTGCAACCTGCAATTCTTCATGCGGACATGCTTCAATGTCTTTGTGGACTGCAACTACCCCTCGTAGCTTGGCGACTTGACTCCACGGCACAAAGAGGGGAGGAGACAGCTGTTGCGGACAGGGAGTGCATGGACGAGGGTCAGGTGCCTGACTACCCTGCGTCGAGTCGCTTTCGATTGCTTGAGCAAGTCGATCCGCTCTCTTGGCAGAAGTATCAGACGAGGGCGTGGACACTGACTCCACGTCTGCATCACCGAACTCTGCCGGAAGACAGCTAAGGCTGTCCCCCTGCAGTTGTGCTGGAAAGAGTTCTGTCGCTTGTGGACGAATCGCCCGCCACTTTAATATCAGGCAGAAGCGCAAGGCACTGTTCCCTGCTACACCAGAGAAATAGCCTGTAAATTTGCACCCACCGATTGGTTTCCAAGTCTCAACAACCCATGCTGGGGGGAGGTTGGGCATGCCTAATATCGCAATCGGTAGCGTTTCCCACCCTTGTTGCTCCAGCTCTCGTAAAGCTGCTTGCGCTCCAACTTTGGCCTTGCCAAAGGCATGAAATATGGCAGGACGCATACGGTTGCGCGGCAGTGCACTGGCTTGAAAGAGATGTTCACCTGGCAACGACGAACTGCAATTTGTGCAAACGAACACCCTGCAGGTCCTTGCAGACCCAATCCAGTAGGCACTTAGTACCAATCATAGGTACTATGTGATCGCTCGGCAATGCATTGAGCAGAGCCACCAACCAGTTCACGACCTCCACGAAACGGTAACCGCCAGCAAAGTACGGCAAGTGAGATGCGCAAACACTAAGTGGATCACGACCTCTTTTCGCCATTCGCAACGCTGTGAGCCGATAGGAGCGAGAGCCTTAGTTCTTCGTTCCTAACTGGCGGGTGGTAGAGAGTGGCAATGAAGGATGCCCAGGGGAACCTTAGTTCCCGCTGTTGATGTCCGACATTTCCACTTTTGTACAAAGAGGTACAGATATCATGCTAGGATAGTCTAAAGTTTCACCTGTTTCACACGGGCCTTGCACGCAGCAGACCACTTTTTGCAATGACGCAGCGCTTCACAGATTTAAGAGACACCCCGTGTTGGCACCTTTGTGTGCCGAAGGGTGCTGGGTTGACCTCCCTTCGGGGGGGTGTGCCTTTTCGCACCCTTACCTGCAGGCTTTCGTCGTTTGCTATAGACGCCACTGTGTGATCACCGACTGGCAACATGCCACTGGACTTGTAAGTGCAACCAGTTGACTGGGTTGTGCTACAAGAAAGGTTTTTTCGACGGCGTGCAGCATAGCTACTGCCACTCCAGGCTGACATGGATGCAACCGGCGTTGCAGCATCGCGATACTCCTGACCTGCATCGTGACCATGGTTTTGCCACTGTGGTGTGGCCGCTGGTCACCTAGTCATGAAGTAAAGTCCATTTGAAGCCTTCTTTGGAGACTTTGCTTGAGCACAGACCTGCGCTGCCATGCTTTTCGTTCGAGAATTTCAGGCCCATTGATAGTCATTAGTTTTCGTTTCACTCGTTTCACCTAGCGCAGAGGAAAGACTGCAAGATGGTGGAGACTCGGCCTGTGGGCTTTGGTCTGTTTGTTTTTGTTTGGTTTGGTTTGGTTGTCCTTGTTCTTTTCTCCACCATCTGACTGTTTTTCCCTTCCTTCAACGATGACCTGGGCACCATGCCCACACGGCGTCCGTACTCGTGAAAAAAAAGCTTCAATGTCTCACCTGTTTCACACGGGCCTTGCGCGCAACAGAACAATTTTTGCTGTGACGCAGCACTTCTCGAAGTAAGGAGACACCCTGTTTTGGCACCTCTGTGTGCCAAAGGTTCAGGCTGCATTCAGTACAGGAAGACCATCACACAGCAAACATTCTGTTTGTTGGGCAGCAAGTATTGCAACGATCACATTGCGGCAGCTCGGTCGTCGGTGAGCAAGCCTGGATGCAGGTGTGAGGTACTTTCGAAGCCAGTTTCGGAGCCAGGCAAGTCGAAACTTATATCCAAGAGCACGACTCAGCCTATGCTAGCTTTGGTTTGCTCCTTGTTGGCCTGCTCTGTCACGAAAGATCCTCCGGTCTGCTGTACAAAATTCCGGCCTGCTCTTTGCCTTTGCTTAAGCGTTTGTCTGACGTTGGATTTGTGTCAGGACGAGAAGGTTGAGGTGGGCAAACGACCTCACGCCATTGGGGGACTCACCTATTCAGACTTTCCAGGAAGTTGCAAGGTGTACAGTTGACCAAGCACTGTTGTCGCTAGCAAAACTTCCGACTACGCTACAAGTCGCTTTCAAACAATTAAGAAACAAAATGTTGTACCGCCGCCAGGTTCCAAATCTTTCACAAACAAACTTAAACGAAATTTATGCATCGCAAACTGCAAGCATCGAGCGAGATGGACATCCCGGCGTGAATTTCTTCACACTTAAACGCGCGCAGTCCCGTAGAGTGCCCCATATGGGGTCCGTCAGAATTTTTGTGGGTGCTCAGGTCGACAAAGTCGAGTTCACACCCAAATGTGGCAATTTCGCTGACATTGGGAGGCATTCAAACAACTGCATCTTCAAACTCATCGAGCCGATCATATCCCCGGACCTCCACCCCAATAGCACTGGCCTCTGACTCCGGCTGATTCTTTGCTGCTGGTGTGCAGGGCGCAAACTCCGTGCAGAAGGGCAGCCAACCCTGAAGGGCACCAGGAATGCCATGCATGTTGACAGGGCACGCCAGGACGGCAAGGTCAGTGGCTCTGCTGTGTGCGACACTGGCAAGTTTCAGTACTAAGAGTTTTGAAAGAGTTCTTTGTACGTGGAGATACTTTAAGAGGCTTTTAATATGTTTTTCGTGTGTTCTTTGTATAGTTTAGTGCTATGGGATATGTTTTGGCTCAAGGCCAATTCGTTTGGCTAGTGAGAGAAAAGGGTGCGAGTGTCTGAGAGCAGCTTGTGCAGCGTTTGAAGTTTTCCGAAGTGTTCGGAGGTTTGAAGGAAAGGTTTCGTACCGTACCGGACGAGTGTGAGAGCCTGTTGTGAGCTAAAGATCCAGGGGAGGTAGGTAGTCTACCGTGTAAGGTTGCTACCCGATCTTTTTCGTGGTAGCGGAGCGTGGAGTTCAGGAAGAATGTCCAGTCCTATTGAACGACGGACAACATCGCCAGCGAGGAGGCGACCAGTGAGCATGGAAGAGCACACAGGTCGAGAAAGATCTCCACCACCAGATCCAGCAGAGAGTGCTGCTGCAGAGATACTGGTACCGAACAGCCCTACCCCAACGGGGAGGACGTTTGAAAATACTTTCAACTCATCTCAGATGCCTGCGAGTCCTACAGGAGGACAGGGATTGACGCAGGAGGCGTTGATCGAAGTATTGAGAAACCAGCGTCAGAATATAGTTCAACAGCAGAACTTGATCGCTGGACAAGGAGCCCAAATTTCAGAACTGACCAAGCTAGTTTCCGGTTTGGTTCAGATGCAGACTGATGTCTTGAAAGACCAAGCTCAACGCGAAGCGGATGAGCGTGAGAGAAAGGCAGAAGAGGAGAGCAAAGCTGCAGAAGAAGCTGCTACGTCCAGTACACCGAGAATAGGATCACTGTTCACCTCAGCACCCAAGAAATCTGACTCAAAATACTCTGGAAGCAGTGGAGAAAAGATGGAGAGTTACATACCGAACTGTCCACAACTTGAGATAAAAGATTCAGGAAGAAGGCAGATCAACACCTGGTTATCCTTCCGAGAACGATTTGGATTGTGGTTGTGTCTTCTGGATGAGTGCTATGCAGCGGAACTGCAAGACAGTGAGGCAGACAACTGCCATTGAGCAAGGGAAACTTGCCCCCGAAGCCGCAGTGAGGAGTAGTAAACTGTATCACTGGATGAAACAAGCAATGTCAGGATACAAGAGAGGATTGGACCTCGCAGTCCTGCAGGAACGAGAGCAGGGAGGACTCACTTGCGGATACGAGTTGTTCAGGAGAATCAACAACTTGCTTGGAGTCACGACTCGAGCAGAAGCACTGTCACTGCGGGAAGCAGTAATGACTTGACGTGAATGGACTGAAGCAACTTGGATGGCCATCAGCAGGGAGTGTCAAGAACCCGTTGGACACCTGTTTGTTCCTTACACAGGAGTTTGCACGCTTGCGAGATCAGTGTGCAGCATTCGCAGATCTCCAAATGATGGAGGTGGACCAGATCATGGTCATGATGAGGTGCTTACCGCAAGAAATTCACAGACACCTTGCGTTCCACGGGAAGTCTGCGACTCTACGAGAGTTGATGGAGTCACTGGAGTTCTATGAACAGCAATCGAAAGCACTCGACTTTTCCAGAGACAGTCACAAAGGAAATCCTGTTGGGTATGACCGACCACCCAAGGGAAGCCCCAGAGGCCCAAAGGAGGGAAAGATCGCGCACCAAAGGGTGAAGGCAAAGGTAAGGAGATTCGATGCCGTCGATGTGGGAAGCCAGGACATGTTGAGAAAGATTGTTGGTCAAAGTCACCAAAGCGTACCGATAAGGACAAAGGAAAGGGAAAAGGCAATGAGAAAGGTGGAAAGCCAAAAGGTGGAAAGGATCGTTCACATTCCCCCTATGACCCGAAGAGGAAAGGAAACCCTAAAGGTGGCAAGCCTAAAGGAGGCAAAGGAGAACCCAAAGGCGGAAAAGGACCGAAAGGCGGGAAGCCGAAAGGAGCACGTGCAAGTGTAGGAGAAGAGGACGAAGAAGATATTCTCGGAATGGGTTGTGTGCTAGACATGACAGTACCGCCCGACGTCCTACTGAACCAGCTTCACAGCTATGGCGACCGACTGACCAACGTCAAGTGTCGCGGACACCGACGCCACTGATCCACACTTCTTGGTGGACAGTGGAGCAAGCATCCACTTGATCAGTCAAAGTTTGGTGGATGAGGGATACTTGCGGATTTGCCAGGAGTGGACCGTCAACGAACGGTGCACCACAGCCAGCGGACAGGAAATGATCCTAGATCGGTGTGTCGAAGCAGAGTTCAGCACGTATGCTCTCAGAAGTAGGCATGTTAGCTTTTTAGAATGCGATGGAGCTGCCGCGTCGTCGCCTGATGCTGCTTCGTCTGCCGCTGCTTCGTCGAAAGCCGCCGCGCCGCCGCCCGCAGCACGAGCTAGCTCAAGCCTGTCACCAGTGTCGCGTAGCGTTTGCGCTGGCAGCCAACTGCAGAGGCCACAGAAGCTCAGAGTCACAGCGCTGATAGGATGCGGACAGGTTAGCTTGTTGAGTGTTGCTCTTCTTGCCAGTAAAGGTTGGACGTTTACATGTTCACCTGGCAAGAGCGGTTCCCGAACCTCCAGAGAGGTAGATAAACCGGCGAAGCCACCCTGTTGAGGTCACGACCAGGTTCCAAACAGAACTAGGAGCAGCAGAACTCATCTTGACATTTTTCTTTGGTGCAATGTTCCTTGGATCTCAATTGTCCACCCAGGAGCCATTGACATTGACATGTCATCGTCACTCCGTTCGTTGCAGTACCAGTCCGATGTTGACTCCAGTTCGCACCATGTTGTTCGTTATTCGACCATGCATGATGCAGTTCGAGATTCGGTCTTGCATGTTGCAGAGCGTGACGGTTCAAGTTCGGTGCACGAGCGCATTGACTGTGCGGACCCCGTCCAGCCCAGGTTTCGTCGAGTGGAGCATGCCTTCGGATGCTTGGGTCGATACCACGGAGTTGAGCGGAGAGAAGAAGAAGGAACAGAGTCCGGACACGGTCATGGAGGAACCGACGGAGCCCACGCCGGGCACTGTGATCGCCCAGGTCGGGCAACAGGATGTGGAAAAGGATCCATCGGAACCGAAGGGAGGTACCGCATCGGAGACGGAAGTCAAAGGAACTACCGCGCCAGAGGAAGGGACACGAAGAGTTGTCCTTGTCACGATGGAACCCGAGGAGAGTACCGAAGTGATCGTGAAGCCTCCGGAACAGGCAGAAAAGGAAAAGGGATTGGAGGAAGTTCCAGAACCCGAGACGTCGGAGAAGCGCGAATCCGAAATTCCAGCGAAGCTGCCAGAGCCCGAGATCCCAGAGAAGCCTTTTGTCGAGCCAGCGACGGCTCAGGAGGCAACATCCGAGCAGGAAGTGGCTTTTCGAATGAAAGCCTGGTCCACGTGGCTTCATCGACAAGACGAGCGAGAGGAAGCCAAGAGAACCAAGAATCGACAGAGGCAACGGGCGCTACGACAGCAGCGCCGTGCGGATCAGATTGCAGGCCGTCAGCAAGCAATTCGAAAAGGACCATCACTGCGACGGTCGTGGACCGTATCAGGAGAAGATCCGGAGCCAAAGGGGTCAGTCCAGAAGGTGTTGAAACAACACACCAAAGCCCCTCGGAAGGAGTGGACTGTGAAGGTGCGCCTGGTAGAGCGAGAAGTCCAAGCCTCCCGAGTTACCGCAAAGGGAGAGCACATGGTGCAGAACAAGCACCGAGCTTGGATCGCGCCAAAGAAGCGACCGCGACCGGGATCGTCGGAATCGCGCGTGAAAAAGGGTTCATCGAGATCAAACCCCAAAGGGGAGTCACGATGGTGAGCTTGACAGCTTCAGAAGCATCGGATGTAGGGGATATGGAGGCAGTACCGGAAAGTGCTCCAGCCCCGAGCGAAGCGCCGAAGAGCCGACTGTCATCGGGACTGACAGGAGCAGAGCGGGTCACCAGCGAGACCATCATCAGGATCGGCACCACGCCGGAAGGAGAAGTTGTCGCAAAGAAGCAAGAGATCAAACCTGGGACTGCTTTCTTTATGAAGCGGCGACCTCAAGAGAACCTGAAGAGATTGGACGAATCGGTCAGTCAAACAGCGAAGATCGCCTTCGATCTTACCGATCAAAGCGGCCTATCGGCCCGCAGCCGCCGCCAGGGCCGCCGCCCGGGTGGCAACCACCGGCCAAGCAGCCACCTGTTGCGCCGCCAAAGCAACCGCCAGTGCCGCCGGTGACCGACAAGCCGGAGGAAATCCCAGAGCCGAAGACACCACCGGTTCCCGATCCGAAGACGCCGCCGACCAAACCCAAAGCGAAGAGTCGACCGCTTACCGAAGAGCAGAAAGCGGTAGCGGAAGAAAATTTGGCTCAGAAAGCCCAAGATCTGCTCAGGAAAGCAGAGAGGGGTACCGCGACCCTCAAGAGAGAGAAGGAATCCTCGGCGTCGGGATCAGGTGCGAAGAAGGTACCGAAATATTTGGAGCACCTGACCGACGACCAGCGAGCCCATTTGTTTCGCACAGAGTTGTCATCAGTCAGGGCGAGAAGCAGAAGCGATCGAATGGAAAAAAGGAACTTGCCCGCCGAGGGAAGGAAGAGGAAGATCGCCGAAAGGCGCAGGCTCTGTATCGATCAGAAAGAAGAGCCCAGGCTTTGGAGCATGGGCGAGAGATCCAGCGTCAGCGACAGGAAGAGTTCCTGAAATGGAAAGCCGAAGAAGAAGATCGAGAGAACCTGACGAAGGCGAGGCGAATCTCTCTCGAGCAGACCTCCGTGCCACCAGCATCAGGAGGAGTGATTTTGACGCCAGCACCGACAGCGGCGCCTGGAGAGAATCCTTCTACGCCGCCGCAAGCGCCACTGTCCGAGGAAGAGATTGCTTACCGCAAGGAACTGCAGGAGCATCTGTCCAAGTTTTCGGACAAGAGGGAGGACGCGAAGTAGGACCCGATGTCCGAAGTGTCCAGGTTCCCCCCAAAATGGAGGCAGAGCCAACGATAAGAGCAGCGCATTTTTCGAAGCACTTCGACGCCGTGCGCATGAAAAAGGGAGTCATTTGCACCGTTGAGTCAGAGCCTGAGTTCGAGTATCCAATCGAGTTGCGAGGTAACAGACTAGCTAAGCACATTTTGCAGAGTCACACACCTTATGATCCAAGCTGTGCAGTCTGTCTCATGAGCAAGGGATTGAAACGAGCACCAAAACGTACCGATCAAGTCACCAACGAGGTCCAGATGGATATTGCCAACCTATGTACCCATCCAAAGTCTGCAAATATGTACAGGTATGTTGTGATTTGGAATCGGACGCATGGTATGATAGCAACAGCTGCAATCTATGTAGATCAAGCTTCGACGATTCGTGTTTTGACAGCTGCCATCAACCATTGTTCGTCCACAGGTGCGATGGTTCTTAGCGATGAAGGCCGTGACTTGACTGCGCTCATTTCTGAACTCATTCGATTGAAGGACGTCTCAAGGCATGAGACCAGTCGTCCAGGAAGACACGCAACTGGAGCCGAGAGAGCAGTGAGGACCCTCAAGACTCAACTAGGATGTATTCGTACAGTGTTGTACCAGCACGGGTTGATGCTAGGTAGTGAAAGCCTTCGATACGCCGCAGCAAACGCTTGCCATGTCCATAATGCGTTTCAGCTGCAAGCCAACAGTTCACGGACACCGTATCAACGCATGCGCATCAGTGTAAGTAGTTCAGGAGAAGTCCCAAACACCAATCGTGTGATGCCATTTGGATGTTTGGTTTTTGCCAGGCCGACTGATGGGTACTTGGAGAAAGTCAGAGAAGCAAACGCTCGTCATTTTGTTCCAGGCATTTACTTGACCCCAAAGTTATCTTCGTTAGGTCACTTCGTTGCCTTCGAAGGTTCACAGGATGAGACTGTGGTTGTGCCTGTTCGAGACTTGAAGATTGCCTCACCGATTCGTTTTGTCGCTGGACTTGGGATGTTGTGTGAAATTCCGAATTCCAAGAGTGGAGTGAAGCCAGACAGGATCGAAAGACTGCCGACTGATCTTTCGAACCCCCAGAAGTGGGTTGATTTGCCCATTCATGAAGGGGAACCACCTTGGTATTGGAGTGAAGTGAATAAGACTTCGAGATGTCCAGCTTGTTCGAACGGGAGTGAAACAGGTCATTCAGTTAAGTGTCGGAACCGTTACAAGAAGTATCTTGAAGAGGAGTACAAACGGATAGTACCGATCGAAGACCAGTCGTCTGTGCCCGTCGTGCCTGAGGGATTGGAAGAAGGCTTGGATACCGAAGGAAAGCCTGAATCTCAGCAAGAGTCGGGAGAAAGAGTTCCAGAATCAGAGTCAGAACGAGAGAAGAGGAAGAGAAAGTCTATCGATGAAGAGTGGGATAGATTTCATCGCGAGCATGAAGAGAAAGAGAGTGGAGAGAGATTTCCAGAGTTTGATGATGTTCCATTCCATGCGCCAAAGGGACAGGAAGTGGATACCGAACCGACACCAATGCAGGAGGATCCAACGAATCCGTATGAGATCGGAAAGAATCCGGAACCTATCGAGGATGATCGGATGAGTGAAGGCTATGAGCCAACAGAAGTACCGGAAGGGTTCAGAGCACCCGAGTCACTCGGTGAAAGTCCCATGGAGATTGATCTGTTCCAGAAAATTCCAAAAAGAGGGAAGGACCGAAATCGTGACCATTGGGAAGTTGACCTTGACAAGCTTGTGTTGAGAAGAGTTCACCACAGAAGTCGAAAATGTGTTTTTGCAGCATCATCACTGCCATTGCCGATGCCTGAGGATCAGCTGGTAGGTATTCAGAGGACGTACTACGTCGATGCTGTTGATGAAAGGCCAGTCGATGAGATTCCAAGGGACCAGTTCAAGGTCCATGTCAGCGAGTTCGGAACTCAGACCGCGCCATTGAGGCGTCGTTGGAAAGGGTTTACCGAATTACCAATCAAGCAGCTCTACATGTATGATCATCAAGGTAATGCCATTGCGAGCTTATCAGATCTAGGTAAAGAGTTGTGGGAAAAGGTGAAAGACCCCTTGTCAAGATGTTCGGATGATGAGGTTGAGAGATTCTTGTCATCAGTTCAAGAGGGGGTATTTGAGTATAGCAGGAAGGTTCCAAAGGAAACCGAGGAGTCCAAGTTCGACGCGAAGGCCGATTCGCGCAGAGTATGGTTTGGTGGTAGATGGATTGTACTCCGAAAGCCATCAAGAGCGACTTCAGATATAGGTGAAGGTCCATTAGATGTGGATGCTACGTTCGAGGGAATGCACACAGAGGTCATTGCCCTAGAGAAGCACAGGACAGGTCAGGTCGTGAGTAAAGATGAAGCGCAAGAGTATTGCCAGATGCATGGTATCCGAATCATCTCAACTCGATGGGTAGTTGTAAATAAGCATGATGCTATCAAAGGAGACATCGTTCGATCGAGACTTGTTGTCCGTGATTTCGCCACAGGTCCGTCAGCAGCCGAGTTGGGCGTTTCAAGCCCTACAGCGTCGTCAGAGGCGTTGAAGGTTGCGTTGTCTTATCTTGCTCAGAAATCAAGTTTTCGAAAGAAATCAAAGAAAGGAGGAGTTGGAAAGACAGCATGGGTTTTAGATGTAAGTACAGCATTCTTGCATGCCCCCGTGATTCACCCAGCGGTCGTTTCGTTGCCGACTGGGATGGAAGATGAAGACGGAGAGCCTTTGTTCGTCATTCTTGAGAAAGCGATGAACGGACTTCGTTCTGCAGGAATGTCATGGTATCGTCACCTAGCCGATTTGTTAGATCAAGAAGGTTTGACAGCATGTGTGACGGAAAAGACAATCTTTGCCGGAAGATATCGAAAAGGAGTTGCAGAGACGGAGGAGGAGAATCACTTGATCGTTTTGATGTATGTTGATGATTTGTTGTTTGTCGGAGACGATCGGAATATTCAGAAGCTCGTTGATGAGTTATCGAAGAAGCTTAGACTAAAAGTCACCGGAAAGCTTGAAGAAGACAGAAGTCGTTTTCTGGGAAAAGTGATCGAAAAGGAAGAAGATAGAACGATTGCCTTATACATGGAGAAAGAGTACTATGAAGGTATGATGAACTTGTATCCAGGAGGAAAGGAAAGTCAAGCGACCCCCAATTTGTTTCAGCTTTATGATCGTGATCGAGAAGAGGATCGGAAACCGTTGTCACCCGAGGCAGCAGCAACCTTTCGAACCGCACTAGGTAAGCTAGGTTGGGTAGCTCAGTCGAGACCTGATCTTTGTTGGTTGTGTTCGATGCTTGCCCGAGGTCAATCTCAGCCGCTAGCTGTACACGAGACCGCGATGCGTGCGAGTATCCGTTACATCCGATCAGTAGCCGATCGAAAGTTGAAGTTCAGAAGTTATGAGTACTCAGGACCACCAAGGATTACGACCTATGTCGATGCCAGTTGGGCAGAGTACTTCAGGAGCAGCCATCTTCGTTGGTGACTGTTGTGTCAAAGCATTCAGTAGGTTGCAGCAGAGTGTAGCCTGTAGTTCAGCCGAGGCAGAGCTATATGCTTTGTTCGAGGGAGCGAAAGAGACTATAGGTATTCAACATGCCGTGGCACATGTCTGTGGATGTCAAGCTGAGGAATTGCCCATTCCAGGTTTGCTTACGGATTCGATGGCAGCCCGAAATGTCACAGAGATGTCAGGGTTGTTGAGAAGATTGAGACACATAGACATTCGGATCTGTTTTTTGCAAGATGCAGTCTACAAAGGAGTGATTTCTATCAGCTTTTTCCGAGGCACCGAGAATTGTGCCGACTTGATGACCAAGGCATTGTCGAGAGCTGTGACTTTACAACATATGGAGACGATCGGAGTTGTCAGAGCATTTCTCATTTCATTCGAAGTGCCATATGACTGGATCGGGAGATGGTTGTGGGTTATGGATAAGGTCACATGTACCAAAATCCTGATTGTTGAATTTTGCACATCACCAGAGTCCGAGATGAGAGAAGTCGGAAGCCGTACGGAAGGTGTTGAAGTCTTGACTGTCACTGAGGCGGATGACGGAACCCGATCGGACACAATCGAGTCAGTTCGGGAGCAGATAGTGAGCCACAGGAAGAGAGGAAAGCTTGTTGTCTTGTGGTCGTCAATTCCGTGTATCGGAGGATGTCCGTTTCAGTATATTTGCATCAAGAAGTTTGGTCAGGACTATATGGGTCATCTTCGAGAGTTGTATCAGATTCAAAAGAAGCTATGGAAAGGTTTCGAAGAGGTGTGCTTATTGGGGATGGAACCAGACTAGAGATTTTCTGAGGAAACGAAAGACGTTTTCAACATTTGTGGATGCATGTTCAGTCAAGTTGAACCAGAAGGGTCAGTTGATCAGAAAGACCTGGAGGATTGAGACAGATAGCACTCGGTTGTTGGAAAGCCTGAAGGTTTGCGTTTGTGATGGTCGTCATGATCATTTGCCGTCCAAAGAAGTCAATCGGAAGGAAACGCAACACTACCCCAGGAGATTTTGCAAGCTAATCCTTAAAGGATTTAAAGCCGAATTAGAGTCATAATAGCCAAGTAAGTCTTGCACGTTGTCTGAGCCGAATGGCACGTTTTTGCGAGCACTTTCGATTGCAAATTTCGGAAGAACCTTGGTTTTTGCAGACTGTGAGATACAGCTTTTGTTGGAATGAAGCTTATACCATCCGAGGTATGATGCCGGATGTGGAAACGGCGCTTGCGGCGCTGAGCCTGGAAGCAGCGACCGCTTTGGTCTTTGCTGCTGCCTGCGGTGTCGGAAGCATGCTGAGCCTGAGAACCAAGTGACTTTTAAAGTCGATATGCCGAAGAGCTATCCAGTTCCAAAAGGCATTGAGCAATGCTCAAAGGTGTATTTTTCAGTGAGTGGGAGCAAGGTTCATTTGAATCCAACTTGCTGGGGCATGCACGTACCTATGTCTAAAGATATTTGTGCCAAATGTCTGTCCTCATTGAAGAAGAATAAGAAGGCTTAAAGCCAGCCAGTTCGTTTCGAGCTTTGTGTCCAAGAGGGGGTGAAGAAATTCCATGTCGGGATGTCCACCTCGCTCGATGCTTGCAGTTTGCGACGCATAAATTTCGTTTAAGTTTGTTTGTGAAAGATTTGGAACCTGGCGGTAGTACAACATTTTGTTTCTTAATTGTTTGAAAGCGACTTGTAGCGTAGTCGGAAGTTTTGAAAGAGTTCTTTGTATGTGGAGATACTTTAAGAGACTTTTAATATGTTTTTCGTCTGTTCTTTGTAAAGTTTAGTGCTACGGGATATGTTTTGGCTCAAGGCCAATTCGTTAGGCTAGTGAGAGAAAAGGGTGCGAGTGTCTGAGAGCAGCTTGTGCAGCGTTTGAAGTTTTCCGAAGTGTTCGGAGGTTTGAAGGAAAGGTTTCGTACCGTACCGGACGAGTGTGAGAGCCTGTTGTGAGCTAAAGATCCAGGGGAGGTAGGTAGTCTACCGTGTAAGGTTGCTACCCGATCTTTTTCGTAGTGGTCAGAAGCTGCTTTGTTCGTGCTAAGCATTAAAGTCAGCTCCAACGAGGCTACCCCCGAGCCATCCACATCCCAGCGGATGACATGGGATTTGTTTTGGACAATGCCTTTTACTCAGTCCCACGATTGAGACATGTGCTCGTTGATGCTGGCATTCGCACCATTGGCGCGGCGGCGTGGCTAAGTTGTCAGCAGCTTGAAATCGTCAAACTGCCTCCCTCCGTGGTCTGCATCAAAGAAGGTGCTTTCCGGGTTGTTATGCACTAACACAAATCGTAGTCCCTGGGTGCGTGCAACTTGGACGTCGGGTATTCGCAGAGTGCTGTTCGCTTTGTCACATAGGGGCAAGTGAAGGAGAAACCAATAAACTTGCTCCAGGAGCCCAAATCTCTCCATGTGCCTTTGAAAGCTGCTTAGCTCTGTCGCAAGTTGACTTTGTCAGCAACACAAGCGACACATCAGTCCCATCTCTTACCCGCGGAATACCGGAAGGAAGCCTCTGTGGTCGGGCATCGAGCATTTGAAACTCCCATCAGACATCAATTTCCTAGGACCGATAGCCTGTGAAAACTGCAAACAGCTCGTTTTCGTCGACCTGTCCAGTACCGAGATCAGTGCCATATGGGGATCTACCTTCTCACACTGCGTGAACCTTGCACACATTTGGTTTCCGCTCAAGTTGAGGCGCGTTTGTAAAGAAGCCTTTATGTTCTGCACTTCCCTTCGAGAAATGCATACCCCGCCTGCACTGCAGTACATTGCGCATAGGGCCTTTTTTGACTGTGGACAACTCACTCGATTCACAAAGATGAGTAAGCCAACCACTTGGAGAGGGCTTTATGCGGAAAGCAATACCTTTGCTTTGTGCGCCAATTTCAAACGTCCCAAGTGGATTCACTTACTCCCTCCGGACGGAGAAGACTCTGACGTCTTTGATGATGAACGGAAACCTTGCTCCTGAGAACCAGCAAAGCAATCACCACGACAGCTTTCGACATTGTGCAAAAGGGTCCATGCTTTCAATGAAGGATTGCTCGTGACTACCACCTTGCCTTTTCGTGCCCATCTCTTGGCAAAGCTGTTTGATGTGCACCGCCGCAAGGTCGCTATGTTGCCCTGCCTCCTTCCCCCTTGGGGGAGGAGCTGCGCCATGCATCCTGCTTGTTCGCATTGCAAAGATCTAGTGGTCCTTGGCAGTTCAATAAGCTGCAAACAAGGTACAGCGAGTTTCAACCAGCGTGCAAAAACTCACCCTCAACAGGCTGCACTGATGGAAGCTAGGAGCCTTCTTGTTTGGAGCAATTGGGCTCATCTCCGCAGTGGTTTTCCAATGCACACCTGTCTACCATCCGCACGCGCAATCGATGTTTCAGCAAGTTGGTTGTCCAAGCCTCTCCAGCAATGATGAATGCGCAGAAATGCGCAGAAATGGAGCCTGGAGAACCAGGCACAGTGCCATGTGCCAAAGGATCTGCAAAGGTTATACAACACTTCGCAAGACTGCTGCCTGACTTTTGAATGTCAAAGCATGCACAAAACATGCGCAGAGTGTACTGAGAGGCCGTTTTGCTTAATTTGACGCCCCTTTATGTTTCACCTTCCTCGTCTTGTTTCACCCTTGCATGACCCGATGAGTCGCGTCTTGGCCAGGGTTGGTTGCTTGGTTTGTTTGTGTTTGGGCTGCTGTTGTGTTTGGTTTGTTTCTTATATCCTGGCCGACGACTCACCTTCAAGTAGCACAAGATGACCTGTGCATTTTCTGCGCACATGGCGTCTCCACCCGTGCAAAAAAAGAACGTGCACTGACACAAGCTGTTGCCCCCGGGTGTGTGAACTTTGGTCGTCGAGCCTTTGCGGAATGTTGCTCGCTTCGGTACATCGGGGTCAATGAAGGAGAGACCAATGAACTCGCGCCGGGAGCCCAAATTTCTCCATATGTCTTTGAAAGCTGCATAACACTGTCACAAGTTGACTTTGCACAAATTGCCCCACCTGCTAGAGAAACAAGTGGGCAATCAGGTCCATCGGTCCCTCGAGGAATGCCAGAAGGAAGTCTTTGTGGATCGGGTATCGAGTATTTGAAACTCCCGGCTGTTAGCCTGTGAAAATTGCAAGCTGCCCAGTACCCTGATTGACGCCATATGGGGATCCACCTTCTCGCATTGCGTAAATCTTGCACACATTTGGCTTCCACTCAAATTGAGGCGCCTGGGCAAAGAGGCTTTCATGTTTTGCACGTCCCTTCAGGAAGTGCATATCCCGCCGACACTTCAGTACATAGCTCACAGGGCCTTTTTTGACTGCGGACAACTGTCTCAATTTACACAGATGAGTAAACCAACCACCTGGCGAGGGCCCTATGCAGAGAGCAACACCTTTGCATTGTGCGCCAGTTTTGAAATTCCAAAGTGGATCAATCTACTCCCTCCGGACGGAGAAGACTCTGACGCCTTTGATGATGGACAGAAACCTCTCTTCTGAAGACCAACAGAGCATTCGCCGCAAGAACCTTCGACTTGTACAGACATGTACATACACCACGCCACATTCTAGCCCACGGTCATGGGAGGTTGCTTTTATTCCCTTTCCTGCCAAATTTGCTCCGCACCCAACACAGGCGGAGACAGGATTGGCGACTCATGCCCAGTGGGCCCTGCCTCCAAGCATGCGAGTACTTCACTCGAGGACGACAGCGCTGAGAATCCTGGGACTAGCAGAAGGTGGAAACACTGTCTCCGCTGATCACCTCTTGCAAATGGCAACCATGCTACGGTCCCACACCATCCCACTACAGTGCCGTCGTCTCTAATGAGCAGCACCCTCCCAGTGAAGCAAGCAGGGATGCCTCAACGCTCCTCCTTCGAATCATCCATCTCCTACTTCGCCAGCTGATCAGCCAATGCAAGGATTCTTTTTTGCACGGGTGGAGACGCCATGTGTGCAGAGAATGCACAGGTCATCTTGTGCTACTTGTAAGTGAGTCTAAGGCCAGGAAAAGAAAACCAGGCAAGCAAGCAAAAACAACACAAACACCCAACACACCCAACAAACAAAACCCAACGAAACCTGGCCTGTAACAAGACCCAAGTAGGTCATGCAGAAGTGAAACAGAGCAAAAGAGGTGAGACAGACTAGGGGCGCTGAATTCCGCAAAAAGCCTCTCAGTACGAGGTGTACATGTCTCGAAGTTCAAAGGTCGGCAGTTTGTTTTTGCAGGAAGTGCTTGGGCACACATGCGCACTTCCTTTTGCGCTGCGCACCTGGCCTGCATGTCCAGGCTTTGCATTTGTGTTTACACAACTCAGGCTTTGAGAGGTATCGGCAGTTCGACAGGCATCGGTCTCAGGTTGCAAGCGAGTATGGTAGGCAGGTGTGCATTGGAAAACCACTGCGTAGAGAGCCCAATTGCACCAAACAAGGAGGCTTTCATTGTCAGCAGTGTGGCCTAATGACGGTTTGCTCTGTCGATGACACTCACTCATATGGTGTGACTTGCTTGGCAGCCAAGCACCACTCGGATGCGCACCATGCATAGTGCATGATGTGGCTCCCCTCCACCAGGGGAGGGGAGCGGAGCAGCCTAGCAAACTTGCGGCGGTGCACCTCAAACAGCATTGCAAGGAGAGGGAACACGAGAAGGCAAGGTGGTGGCCACGAGTGGCTGCTTTGGTGAAGCTTCAGTGAAGCATGCAAGGCCCCGATTCTACTGTGAAACAAGGTGAAACTAAGCCGAACTACACCTAGGAGCACTAGCGCTGGCTTCCGTCTGTTTTTCACTGGCCGCACCGCTTCGATCAAGTCGAAAGGACGTAGCAAAAAGAGAGAGAGTCTTTTGTCTAGTTTCGAGGTTTTCTTTGAGAAGAGCGTCGAATGTCGAGAGTTTGAGATTCTATGTATTCTCATTTTTGTGAGTGGCATGTTCGTCGGAGGAATTCTGTCGAAGCTAGCAAGTGGTGAGCGATTCGAGGAACCAACGAGTGGTTGAGAGTCGATTGGAAGAAGAGCGCAAGAGATGTGAGCCTTGAAGTGAACGAGGTGATCCCGCCAGTGTTCGCAGATTGGCTCGATATGCATGATTCATACTATCGAACTGAAAAGGGAACAGTGTTGCACCTGACACCGTTCTGCAGCTATGCCAAAGGCCGTGCTTTGTCCCGCTTTCATTTCTGCAAGAAGTGTTTGAAGATGAGGCGTGAGGAGAGTCCTAAGCAGCAGAATGATGTTGACACTTGACCTCGAAAGGGGGCGTGAAAGTGTATGGCCGTGCTACACTAGTGGCGAGGTCAGTTTACAACCAACTGTGCGCAGAGCAACTGTTTTGAGAACAGTAGCGTTCATGTCTAAGTGCTTTGTGAAGCCTTAGCTGTGAGGTTTTGCATTTTCAATGTTTGAGCAAGCGTTCCTTGCCGGAACTTTGTGTTTCGATGTGTTTTGAGAGCTTTGGAGAGCATAGCTCATGGAATGTGCAATGTTTGGAAGCTTTGTGAACAGAAGTCTTTGTAGCTTTTGTAGTGTGAATGTTTCTTGAACAGCTTTGTGCATGCTTGAGTGCGTTTAAGCTCGACACTTTCAGTGTCTCGCATGGGAATAGCTTGTATGCAGGAATACCTCATAGCCTTTTGTACTTTACTTTGGCTCAAGGCCCAGAGAGTGCAGGTAAAAGTGGTGCGAGTGCTTTTGCGTTGCTTGTGAGCTGTTGCACGTGCTTTCGCTTTGTGTTTAAGACGTTTGTAATCTACTTACTCAAGCTAGCGGATTGAGGGGCGTGGCTTTGCGCACCATTTGTGCAATCTTTTACCCTTGCGGTGCCCCAACAACAATTTTGCTCGGGGCCATGCATGGCTGCGGCGCGCATAGATCCTTCAAAACACTCGGAGCACAGGAAGGAAAGAAAGGAAGGAGAGGAAGGAAAGAAAGTGAAGGGAAGGGAAGGGAAGGGAAGGGAAGGGAAGGCAAGGGAAGGGAAGGGAAGGGAAGGGAAGGGAAGGGAAGGAAAGGAAAGGAAAGGAAAGGAAAGGAAAAGAAGGAAGAAAGGAAAGCAGGCAGGCAGGAGGGAGGAAGGGAGGGAGGAAGGAGGGAGGGGAGGAAGGGAAGGGAGGAGGAAGGGAGGAGGAAGGGAGGAAGGGAGGGAGGAAGGAAGGAACGAAGGAACACAAATTTGGAAAAACTATTTTTGTAGCTTCTTGTTACTACTAGTAAGGCACTTGTTACTAGAAGCGATGCACTTGTACAAGTCCCATTCTGCAAGATGCAGGACTTTGAGTACATCATGCCAAGGAACAAAGGAACGAAGGAACGAAGGATTAAGGAATGAAGGGAGGAAGGGAGGAAGGGAGGAAGGGAAAGGAAGGGAAGAGAGGGAGGAAGGAGTCGAGATGCCGCAGGCAAAAACGTGTGATTGCAGTTGAAAAGACGACCAGATGGAAGGGAACAAACTCGACAAAACTAGATCTCATTCAAGCAAACCTAGGGGACTTTGCTTAGTTTTGTGTGCGAATGCGCGCTGTGCACACGAAGTGCGTGGCAAAGACTGCTTGGTGTCTGACTACTGTTTGCGGCCTCTGTGGCCGGCTGAGCCTTGTCAAAAGTGGATAGTCGAGTCCGCTATGGCTTGCTCTTGACCGAAAGTCTGCTCCATGAAACATCCTGCTCGCCCTTAATTGATCTCCAACCGCTACGGTTTGCAACAGCACGATGATGATGGACACTGCGTTCCCAGTTAGATTGGACCGTGGAGGGCGCAGGCTCATTCCGGGTGCAAGAGGCGCACTCGGGAAGAAGATCCGTACAGTCCGAGTGCTGCCAGAGGATACCTTGGTTCACAGGAGGGAATACTTTATAACCCAGTCGGGTTCAATCACAGGACTTTCAAAAGGATGGAAGGACTCGTGTTATAGTGAGCGGGACGGAAGGTCGCTCATAGCGGTAGTGAAAATGGAAGAGGACCGCCGCTTCCAATTGTCGAGCAAGACAAATGAGCCTTATAGTGAGGTAAACTGGTGCTCGATTGAAGCGTTCTTCAACCATACTTCAAGAACCCTAAAGTTTACGCTTCTTACTCTGTTCCAACATGACACTTGCGGTCTACAGCCGATCGGATTAACACGTCCATTTTGCGTGGCAGGTACAGCACGGTCAGATTTCCACACCCGTTTAAATTTATAATATTTATAAGGCTTTCAGGTGTGGAAATCTGACCGCAACTGAGGTGTCGACATGTTGCACGTAGGATTCTAAGGGGAAAGGGTTTGTGATGTTTTAGAAGTCAAGAAGCGCAACTTTTGGCACCCCAGTGCGTTATTACTAGGTATTAGCCTTTTGTTTACAACTAATCATGAGAAATGTTGTGAGGTTCGACATTAACGTTGTCCTGTTATAAAGTTAAGAACCAAAAACATATAATCAAAGTTATATAATATGTTTCAAGCGAGTTGATCTCAAAATTATGGAACTTATGTTATTTCCAGCACCTTCTTAAAAACACAAACAGCACCCT
>CAXAMN010021622.1:0-41013 GCA_963970005.1 Durusdinium trenchii
GCCAATGCGTGCTGGGCACTAGCTAGCGAAATGGACATGATACTTACCGCCCTGAGAGAGACGCAGAGCGCTACCATATGAAGGGCTTCCAGAGTTAACCAGACCAACCTAGGCAACTAAGTTGTGGCTGACCAATTAGCGAGCATACTAACTCGCATCACGGGTCCCTCTACCTACGTAGCAAGCTACGGACCAAAGTTCTTTCTCCGGTAGTTGTGTTTCTCAAGCTCATCGCATGAGACTAAGAGAGCCTGCTGCTGTTCAGGCTCGAAGTAGAGCAGTGACCGCGCGCCTCTGCCCAGCCTGGCCAAAACAAACAGTAGCAGTTGTTGCCCATGGCCCTCCCTTTCATTGTTGGCCCTCATCAGTGCTCCCTCACTCAGGGCCCAGATGGGCGCCCTCAAGTTGAGGTTGTCTTGCGCATACGGCTACCACTGGCGGAGTTTTTTGATGCTCTCCTCCTTACACTTGCAGAACAGCACCCCCTATTTCCACAGGGAGGGCACGAGCCTGATCCGGCTTCTATAGCCCCAGTCAAAGCAGGTCTGCAGGCAAAGGAGCGCAGAAGCCCCCCTGTAAAGGAGGAGGCTTCGCCCAAGCGGAAAACAGCTGGTCGCATACAACCCAAGAAGCCTGCTCATCCTCCCATGCAGGTTACACCTGCTGATCCCACCCACGAAAAGCTGCTGGCGGTACTCTCGCAAGCCGCGCAACTCCCTGACACAGAGGAGCGAGGGGGCGTTACTGCTGCTGCAGATCCCCCACCTACTCACCCTGGGGGGACGGCGAGGCCGCCAACCCTAGCGCCGGCCAATGATTGGCCTCCCCGACAGGCCACAAGCAGTAGGCTCCCGGCACAGCAGTGCATTACACAAGGAAATGTTCACTACCGTGTTGCGGAAGACGGCGCGCAAGAGCATCTACCACCGCCGCGTGCATTTGCGCGCCCAAAGAAGTGCCTTGTCCAGTGAACCAGAGAAGAGACTGATTGCTCCCCTTCCCCATTCTTCCATGGGCCCCCACAATTGTCTCCATTTGTCCCTGCAGACTTTTGGCTCAGAGTGAGAGAAATAGCTTGACAGCTCTTCTCTTGTATCACACCAGCCGACTCGACTCTAGACCTAGCCTGCACACATTGGTGTAAAGACAAACTGCAAGTCGAACTAGCCATGCAGGCGCATCCAGAACCGTTGTTTCTGGCAGATGATGGTACATATGTCGATGTCACTGATTTTGTTCGTTTTGAACTCGACCATCAGGACATTCGATATGGGGTCTTAGACCTCATTGTAACCTTCGTCTATCGGGGGAGGAGAGAGCGGTGCTACTTACTTCATTTCTTCCCGGTTGATGCAGTCAAAGAAAACGTACACACTCCTTTCCCCGAATGGACGGAGGGGTTTGAATTTCCGCCAGCACTGCTCAAACTTCGGGCAGTCGTTGATGATGCTATTATCCCGCTCTACCATCAGGGCTGTATTGCAATCAACACCAGGGGGGCCACAATCTATGGAACAAAGCGAACTAGGCTTCGCAGGATGATTTTGCACATACAGCATCACGAAAGCCACCTCCTCACTGTGCTGGCAGAAGCGGTGAGCGCTAGGCCCATTGCAGAGAACGTAGACCCCTTTGACATCTTCCTGCAGACACGCCCCTTTTCAGCCTCCCTTCCTCGGCGAGTAGGCTTTTGGTCCACTACCGACAGACAACAACAGCATGTCCTTCGAGTAGACACGCAACTAACTGCGCAACCGCCCCCACAGCGTCACACAGACCGTGCGCACCACCAGATCGAATCAGCCTTGCGCGCAAGAGTGCAAAGTCTGCATGCATTGGTACAGGAAATTGAACAAACAGTGGACTCTTTGCCTCACGACGTGCAGGGTGCTCTCCTCACTCCCCTGACTGACCTACATACCCAGCTGTGTGGCCTGGTTTACGTAGCATGGTTAATTTCTCTATTGCACCCACATGCGGATGACCACGATCAGTAGTGACAGGGCCCCTGATATGCCCCTGAAACAATCGTGAGTCTTCTTTCCTTTGCTGTATAGGTTGAACAGGTGTCCCCGGCACTATGCTAAATACAGTTGATCCTTCACGAAAGCACCTTGCTGCAACGTTTGGCTCACAGCAGGTCGTAGTGCCCTGCATGCAGGAGTGAGGTCAGCCTTAGCTGACATCATTCGTGTTGCCTTTCGTGTGCTTTCGCCGCCAGGGCACCTGCCAACCTTAGTTGGCGGGGGCTATACCTGCATTGTCAAGCAGAGAAACTCTAATGTCACATGACCCGTGGATGGAAGACAGCAATTCACTGGACCTAACGGATAACACAGAGAATAGAGTCCATGCTCCCTTTGTCTTCACACGTGACCATGCAGATTGGTTGACCACTGATGGACAAGCCTGCTTTGCCAGGGGCACGGGGGATAGTGTGGTGCAGTCCCAGAATGAAGCTTATGCAGCACTGACTATGAAAGACACTCTTAGCAGTCCTTTCGGTCTTGACTCTGCTCGGCCTACACTTGGCCTGACTGACGTTCGTGCGCAGCCATCCAAAAAGGACGAGGGGTATGCTGCTCTCGAAACAGAGGGAGAGCTGCCTGATACTACTGCCATTATTCAGACACTCATCTCACACAGAGACCTGATCATGAACAATCACATGATTTACCTAATCGTGGACAATCGAACACCTGCTGCTGTCCCATATTGGCCGGCTTTCGCTGCCTGGTGGGCCTCACGCAGATGCCTGGTGGGTCCCCAAGAAGAGACAACTGACATACTGTGGATCTGTGCTGACGCTACTACTGGCCTTCATAAAGTTCCATACTACTGGGCAGGGGTCTTTGTCCTAGAGGCAGCACGTTTCCTGTATCCTGCACAGCATTTTGCACTCATTGACAATGACTGTGTGCCAATCACGCTATTTGAGGTGCAAGACCTACTGCAGCTGGCACATCAGCAGCACCGATGGGTTGATCTCATAGGGTATGCACGCTCCGAGTCTAGCCCTAGTGCTGGGATAGGCATGCTACTTTTTACAGAAGCGCACTTGGAGTATAATGCAGGTTTGGTCATATCGATCGGCAATCGCAACAAGCACAGTCCACTGGAACATGACACGTCTGCCCGGACCCTGGCAAAGAGCCTCCAGGCGGGTCGACTTGCTCTCGTTTCAAGAGCCAGACCACCTGTCAATCCGAGCGACGCTGTCATGAGCGGCACCTTGTTTACCCCCTTTGTTGGGATAGCGATGCAGTCCGCCCTTGACCTCTGTATGGTCTGGTCCTTATACGGCCTTTACATGTGTAAACACTTTTGGCCCATGCCTATCCCCAGCCCGGAGGAGTCTAGTCCTGGAAGTCCAATCAAGTGGCCACGGCAATCCCATCCCAGGGCGCTCACCCCAGAAGGAAGAGAGCGAACCCCCTGGGTTACCAGCTGGGCACGAGCCACTTTCGAACAGGGCATGCTGTCAGTGCTCCCGATGCTAACAGGGCCATGCACAGTTGCGTCGCTGCCAGGAGAACACCTTTTCCAAGCCAGTGCATTGCCGCGCAACCGAATGCGACCTGCCATATTTCATGCCTTTGGCAAGGCCAAAATTGGAGCGCAGGCAGCTCTACGCGAACTGGAGCAGCAGGGTTGGGAAACGCTGCCGATGGCTATACTCGGTATGCCTAACCTACCCCCTGCATGGACCGTTGAGACTTGGAAACCTGTCGGTGGTTGCAAATTTACAGGCTACTCCTCTGGGGTAACTGGAAACAGCGCATTGCGCTTCTGCCTGCTAGTAAAGTGGCGAGCAATTCGTAAACAAGCGACGGAGCTCTTTCCGGAGCAAAGGCAGGAGGACAGCCTTAGCTGTCTTCCTGCAGAGGACGGAGATGCAGAGGTGGAGTCAGTCTCCACACCCTCGTCCGACAATTCTGCCAAAAGAGCAGACCGACTCACTAAGGCAATTGAAGGTGACTCGACGCAGGGTAGTCAGGCACCTGACCCTCGATCATGCACTCCCTGTCCGCAACAGCTGTCTCCTTCCCTCTTTGTGCCCTGGAGTCAAGTCGCTAAGCTAAGAGGGGTAGTCGCAGTCCACAAGGACATAGAAGCAAGTCCGTATGAGCAATTGCGAGCTGCGCTGGCACAGCCCAAGTGTCTTGTCCCTGGAGAAAAAGAGCAATTTCTTCAAGCCAATCACGATTTGTTGTGTCACCTTCGAGGCTCATTCATGCCCTTGGAAGGCATCGCACCGCAAGTTTTCGAAGCCATCTCTCACCACCAGCAGGATGAATTCGTCTGGGTCACAGTCCTATGGATGGTCGCCCAACTCAACGAATATTGGATGGGACACAACTTCCCGCCACTACCGTCGGTATTTCAAATCAACTGCGGAGGGCTGGGGGGAGGAGCCCTTGAAGGGGAAGTCCCCCCGCACTTCCATTGCATGTGTCCTCCCGTGGGAGAAAGTCAAGTTTATGGGCCGTCACTCTCCCCGGCAGATGTCCTCAACGATCAGGAGTGGGGGGTTGCCTATGGCTGGTCGACCGGAGTGCATGAAGTTGCCACCCTCTTTGCGCTCATACAGAACCCGTGCCAGAAATGGGAAGACCTTGGGTATGGCAAGGCAGCCGTAATTTATCAACGCACGCAACAGGTGCTGAAAGCAGCGAGGCTTCTCCCTGCTCACCGACGGTTGCCGCACCAAGCCTTCCTCAGTGGCCTGTGGTGGAAACTGCTCTCGCTGCAGCCACTACGACTCCTTGCCTACCTGCCAGGGCTGGGGTGTCTGCGACCGGTTGCGCAAGAAGACCCCATTCACTTCACAGTGAATGGTTTCAGTGCAGGAAGCTACACTGGAGCAGTGATTGCCTTAGCAATTCGCTGCCTCTGGTCAGCCAGTCAGACCACAGCGCGCCTAGGTGCCATTGCAATGCCTAAGAGTGTATTCGCAGCCCTGGTTGCCACTGCAGAACCTGACAAACGCAACTACTATCTTGTCCATGCTGCCGAAGATTGTCTGTGCGACTGGAAGCCGACAGAGGATGAGCTTGGTATGTTGCAACGATCCCTGCACATCACGTATGTAACAGAATCTGCAAGGTGGATGGGCAAGCATAAACATAGTTACTGGCACTGGCTTCAGTGCCAGCTCCCTGCAGGCCAGGTCAGTCTTACAACGCTAAAACTCACACACCCAGAGGTGGTTCCTCGCCGGGACCGAATTGCTGCCCCCATGCGCTTGGCCTCCTGGATTCGCTTTGAAACTGTAATGACCAGCGATGATTGGGAAGGTGCCATTAGCTTGTTGGTGTCCAACCTCCACCGATCCGACCAAGAATTGCTAGTGCTGCTACAGAGTTGTGTAGCGGGGCAGCAAATTGACTCCATGGAAGAAGCACATGCGCTGCTGCTGAAAAACTTTCGGGTTGGCAGAGGTAATCAAAGTGCGTGTGCTCAATGGCTGACAGAAATGGCCCGAGACCTTTTAGCACCGATCCCGTTCCGAGAGGTGTTTGTCATCCTAGCCCTGTTCCTCCCGCAACTCACATTTGTTGATGAGGCTGCTACAAAGAAAGAGCTGTGGAGCAGTCCCACTGTCCGCAAGTTTGGCTTAGTTGTGGATGTCACTCCAACAGCTACGGGGTTACAAGGTATGCATGAATATCGTATAGCCTTTCCGGCGTGGTCACAGTCGGCCATCTTCTGCCCTGCACACTTCCAGAGCTGTAACTATGAGCAACTTGCTAGCAGCCCCTCAAGCACAGTTCATATGGGTTCACAGGCGGGGAAGGCTTATCGACTAGTTCTGGAGGAGCACGGCAAGTGCTATTCAGTCTTAGCACTCTTGCTTGCCTTTGCGACTCCTTCTCGGAAACGCAAAGGGGATGAGGCGCCCAGTGAAAAGTTACGCCGCCTGAGCAGCCCTAGGCACTGGGACGTCGCCTTAGTGCCGTTCCCGGAAGAGTTTGCGCCGTTGCCCACGTCAGCTGAGACTGGCCTGGCGTGCTCTGCTCCATGGGCTTTCCCGCCCAGCCTCTGCGTGTTGGAATCTAGAGCAACGCGGATCCGAGTTTTGGCCATCGCGGAAGCAGGTGACACAGTCACTGCAGATCACCTCTTGCAAATGGCCAGCTTAGCGGCAGAGCATAAGCCCACTGTGCTGCCAAGTGCCCATTCCGTATCAGCTAGAATGCACAGTAGTCCTACTGCAGAGTCTGCATGCCCTCTTCCAGCTGCTGACCTCTGGCAGCACAATGCAACACTGTCCCCAAGCTGCCAGCTTCGCTGTGGCACTAGGCACCGCCGCCCGACATGACAACGGGCACATAGTGTCGATGGCTGCCAGCCTCGCGCTGGCTCTCCGATCTGGCAGATCTACCCTTGCAGTAGCGGGAGTCTTTGGTGCAGGCAAGACCCGATCCCTGACCTTTCTACTCGCCTGGCTGGCTCTTACCACGCACCTTAAGATCGCTGTAGTACACAAAGAGAATCCGGCAGGCCGGGCAATCACCAAGTTACTCACAGCCTTTGACCTTGGACCAGATCACCAGAGATACTTCGTGCGGCCAGTCAGCAGAGAAGAGGCAGAAACCAACATAGCCTGCACTGACTATGACTTGAGGGCAAGCGACGCGGCATCATACATCCCTGGCTGCCATGTAGTAATTGTCACAACTGGACTCGTCTGGGATCAGAAAGGGCAGACTCATTCAACGCTCAACACCCACATGGAAAATGTAGACCTACTTATCAGTGAAGAGGCACAGCAGGATATGGACCTCAAATCTGCATTTGCGCCAACAGTCCCTTTCTTTCGTCTGCTGCTGGGTGATCCCAAGCAGAGCCCAGGTGGAGTGGCCGATGGACAGAGAGCTCATCGCACACTCCTACTCAAAGCACCCCTTGGGCTACGAGCCCCCACTACCTGGTACATGCCGCATGAAATACCAGGGGTCTGCCACATGCTCCTCCGGCACGGTCGAGGCTTTGGCCTTGGCGACCTAGAAGAAACAGTTAAAGTAGTGGGTCACAGGCCATTGGGGAGCAGCTGGTTTCGCCCGGAGAAGGTCAAAGCCACATCTCCTTTTGCCTGTCAGTTACAGTCCACCTACAAAGATCTCTCCAGAGTGGACCTGGACCTCCCGGAAGGACTGTTGGTAGGTCTAGGATATGCAGCCACCAGCCCAGACAGCCCGCTCGACTTCCGCCAGGCACAAACTGCTGCTGAGAGATCGGGAGTCGCAAACCCACACTGCTGGAGTTTAATGTTGCCGACGAGTGCAAGGGTTGCCCAGGAAGTGTATGAGCCGTTGATAGGTATTCAGTATCCCATGTTGTGCAGCCGAATGGGAGACACCTGGCAAATAGGTACCACCTCCATCCGAGAGGATCACAAGATTGCCTCAGGCTTACGTTTCGTCCACTGGAGCCATGCATCGCCCAATGTGCAAGCAAAACAAAATCCAAAGAATGACCCCACAGTTCGGGTGTACCAACATATCGAAGACCAACTTTCCAACAGGCGCTCCTGCCTCACCCTATGTGGCTTGGCCCCCTGCCGGTATGTCTCGTAGAACACCATCACGGTAAGGTGAGGCGCTTACGCCTCGTCTTAGCCACAATTACGCATCTAACCAAAGCGGAGATCAACAGCCTCGTCGAAGGGCCCTACCTGCCTGGTGGCACGGTCTTGCATGACCTCGTCTATGGATATGCAGCTGATGCTTCGATGGAGCCGGAGTGGCTGGTCATAACAGATGGGCTGCAGCCAGGGCATTGGCGACTTCTCCACAATAGCTCGGGCCCAGGGCGACGATGCAGCGTAGGCAGCTCCCTACGCTATCAACCGACGCCGAGCGCGCGTGAGCAGCGTAGTGCACAAGATTATACTTTCGAAGCACTGCACCGTGTGTATTTCTATGATGCATGGAGAGCGCAGCCGGTCTTGGATGCCATAGACTCTGACCTCATCCTGCCATCGCGACCAGGCCTTTTAGTGCATGGCTGCTACTGGCCTCGGCCAAGTCTGCCGCCTGATGTCCTTTCTGTCTCTGAGCAGGACCCAGACAACGAGGAACATGAAGCTCAAGAAGGGCATTTGCTCTCCTCTCCTGCAGAGACAGATGCGGCAATGGCTGAGGAAGCCACACAAGACGTGGTCTCGGTCCACAGCTCCCCATCTGAGTCGCCCACTATCCCGAGCACAGAGCAACCGGAGGACGATGATGCCCACATGGAAGATAATGATAGCGCCAGCAGCTCTTCCACAGAAGCGGGTGATTGCCTTAGCAATCGTCCGGTTCTTCCTGTCGCATGTCCCGCACAAGAGGACATGCGGGCGGCAGGCGATGATGCAAGGAGTGCGCTACCCCCACAGAACGTGGACCATCCAAGTAATAGCCCCAGGTCACACTCCTCTGAGTCCCCAATCAAGCGAAGACCGGGGCCTAAGGCTCATACTGGGCGAGCGCAACCAAAGAAGTCACGCAAATCACTTGCCTCAACATCCAGGCAACCGCTCGACAGCGTTCCAGAACATGAGCAACCGCCGGCCACGCTAGATGATCTAGCCAGTCGAAGCGCTCAAAGGCAGGAGACCCCAGTTTGCAGAAACCCAGAGACACCACCTAACTGCCCTGGCTCAGCACAAGAGCGCCCACAAGCCATGACAGAAATTGATATTGCCAGTGATCAAGAGCAAGCAGAGCGTGGAGGCACGGCCGCCACTGATCTCCAGCTGGAATCCGAACAGAGAGCCATGCAGATTTTGTACGACTATCAAAAGGCAGCGGGAGCCACCAGAGAAGCTCACGGGCAAAAGGTGCCGCTCCCCTCAATACAGATCTACAGCGACCTGCCTAGAGAATGGCCGATGGCGAGGCTTGCTGTCTCCAGCAAGCAAATCAACCGCCTTGTCCGCACGTTCCTCTGGAGGAGAGTGACTGAACAAGCACTCCATGGCTCCTCGTTTATAGACATTCCAGATCAGATCAACCAGGCCTACATCGGCGATCTTCTCCTTATCAGTGAAGCCTTCGCTGCCCCTCTGTCTAACCTTTTTGCTTTCGTAAAAAACGGGCATCCAGCATGCCCTTTCATCACACAGAAGCAGCTCGCTCTCTATGCAAGCCCTCGTTTCTGGCAATATGGCCTCCTAGCTTTCATTGCGAGGTGCTGCTCCTTTGACAATCAACACAGAGATCAGGGTACAGGAGCAGCCCAAACTGGGGAAGGGAAATCGCAGACCACAAAAGAAAAAGATGTAGATGCCCTTACCTTCATGCGCACTGTCATCATGTCCTTTGTCAGGGGGATGGAGTATGGAGAACAAACGCTACCCACCAATGACCTTTTTGTTTATCTACCAGTCCAGATCCTGCCTGACCTGGTCACAGCCATGGAGCAGCAGGGCTTCAACCCAGCAGAGGTGAAGGGGGGCTCAGGATATCGGCCAAAAGAAGAAGGGGCTGAAGACAACCCATTGATCGTGGTGGAAGTGCACACCAAAGACATTGTTTATGATCGATACCCCCGTATGCCGACTACTTCCTGGGCCGAAAGAGCGTACTCTAGTGGAGCCCTTGACCCGTCTTTGGGACAAGCCTTCGCGTTCCCCTCCCTGTTGCAACTGCGAATGCGCATTGAAGTCCCCGGGTGGAGAGATCTGGCAACAGCCAGAAATCCCACAGCTGATCTGCCAGCAGAAGAAGACTCTGCCTCAGAAGACACCGGGTCAGCAGAACGGTCGCCACGACTTGCTCTCCCAGTGCCGGTGGGAATGGCAGAAACGCAGGCAGACGAAGCAGACGAAGCCACAGAGGACGAGGCCATGAACGCTGAACCCAGCTATGCCTTTGCCAAGGGGTATGGAAGGTTTGGCATAGGCTACACTAGATTAGCAACGGCGCTTGGCAATTTCGAGCAAGGGGACATCGGAGCAGAAAGCGCAGTGGTAGCACAATGGCTGACCTCCGGGCTCAGAATTGCCATGTCCCGCACAGGGTGGAACCTGATATCTACCCGTTTCAGCTTGACTAAGGTCCCTTGTTCTGTCCTCAGTGAGTACTACCGCAAAGGATATCCTTTCACTCCGAAGATGGCAGATCGTCCTTACAACCAATATGGCACGATTCACTACTCCGAAGATAAATGGGATCAGCTCTGCGGGTGGCTCACTGGGAACCCCACGTTCAGGCTCCAACTCGCGAGCCATAAGCAGGCACTTAGGGACCACATGGGCTACAGTCAGGAAACCACCGATCCAAGTAACAAAGCCCGCCGCACTGACCCCCCTATGAAAGCGGGAAGTTCCTCAACTGCAGCAGGGTCTTCCTGGCACAGCAAGCCTCCCCCACCGCCTTCGCCCTCAGGGTGGTCCTACGGGTGGTGGCAGTAGTGTAGTCCTCATCAGGAGTCTCCCCACACAACAATTGCCTCCGTGTCGCGCAACCTCCGCCATGAGATGGGTGACCTTAGTCACCTTCTCTATTGTGGCTTAGTTGCCACTATGGCCTTGCAAAGGACACACCTCCTGTACCACAGTTGTTTGGCTCAAGCAAACCAAGCGCCTACATAGCAATGCCGCCCCCCCCAAGATCGCTATGAGGTTAACCTCGAGTTGGTTACCGTAGCTGGCACGGAATATACGATGCAAGCAAACCTCTCCCATTATGAAGATGTGGCAGAGCTGGAAGACGACATTCTTTGCTTTCTGCCTACAGTCTCTGACTTAGAGGTATTTGGTTGTGAATTGGATTTGCTCGACCTTCGCGAGCAGCAACCTCTGTCAGAGGCATTCCGCACGGTGCTCCTGCAGCGGCCGCAACTGCAAATAGTAGTTCGTCCCTGTATGGTAGAAGGGCATTCCATCTGGCATTTCCAGGCAGACGGCAAAGAAGGCTACCCCAAAGCAGTTCGTGTCCCGGCCAACCCGCGAGGGGAAATTGCAGACAGAGCATTCTACGCAGCACCTTCGATCCGCCACGTAGAAGTGGCAACTGGCATCCAACATATAGGAATTGCGGCCTGGCAGAATTGCCAGCAATTACAGATTGTCAAGCTTCCATCTTCGGTCGTCAGTCTGGCGGAAGGGACTTTCATGGGGCGCTACGTGCTGCGTAAGGTTGCCGCCCCAGGGTGTGTCCATTATGGACAAAGGGTGTTTGCAGAGTGCTGTTCCCTAGGCAGCGTTGGGGTCAATCGCGAAACAGAGGACAGCAGCGTCCTGGCACCAGGCGCACAGCTTGGCAGATATGCTTTCGAGAGTTGCCTCACGCTTGCAACTATCACCTTTGATATGGATCGTACTAATAAACCACGAGCACTGCCTGAAGGCGCATTCTGTGGAGCAGGCATTGAACAGCTGTGCTTGCCGAATGACTTTCACAACATCGGGCCGAGGGCCTGTGAAAATTGTAAAAGTCTAGTGGAGGTCAACCTCATGAGCACAGAGATCACAGCCCTGCTCTCTTCCACCTTTGCCCACTGTGTAGCATTGCAGTGCATATGGCTTCCACCGCGCCTCATGCAAATTGGAAAAGAAGCCTTCCTTAATTGCGTTGTGCTGCAGGAAGTTGTCATCCCGACAGAACTCAGTGACATCGGTAACCGTGCCTTCTGCGGGTGCGAGCAGCTGCAACGGTTTACCCTCCTAGATTGGGGTGACATTGAACAGTGGGTGCAGGCAGAGCACAATGCTTTTTTTATGTGCGACAAATTTGAAAAACCTCATTGGCTGGAGCTGCTCCCCGCGGAAGGACCAGATTCAGACGCTTTTGACGAGGAGCTAAACCATGTGTACCCTTAACATTATGCCAGGCCATGAGAGGCTCAAGGTAGGCGCCTTAGCATCTGTCTTCAGGAAACATCCCCGGCCGTAGGAACAGCCCATGTGCAGACTGAGCACCGGTGGCTCGCGCAATGATAGCAAATAGCCTGCCGCAAAAAGAGCTTGACAATTCATCCATGAGTAGCACTCCCATCGAAAAGGAGCCAGTCATGGAATGCCCCCTGCTGCTGACTACGCTTTCGGGTGTCACCTTTAAGGTCTCTCTCAGTGTCGCCAAGTTCGACCGATTTACAGATTTAGAAGACCAGGTTATGGATTATCTGGCCTCGGTCACCGACCTCCAAGTTTTTGGGTGCGTCATTGACTTTTTACACACCACCACGCAAACCTACCTAGAGGACCCAATCTGGGATAAGTTGCAGCAAGGTAGAGAATACACCATTGTCTTCAGGGACTGTAGTGTTACCCTGCCAGAACAAGAACAGCTCGGTGGTTATCCTATTGATCAAGTCCCCTTAGCTGTTCATGTCCCTATGAACTCAGAAGAAATTGTCCCAGAATGGGCCTTTGCAGGTGTGCCACGCTTGCGACGCGTTAGCGTGGAGTCAGGGATCAGGCTCATTGGTGCAGAGGCGTGGCAAGATTGCCGGCAACTCCGCATTGTCAAACTGCCGGCCACAGTGGTAGGCATTGCAGATAATGCCTTTCGGGACTGCAAGCTCCTAAATAGTGTCTTGGCTCCGGGTTGTCGCGACTTTGGTTACAAAGCCTTTTCGGAATGTTGTTCCTTGCAGCGTGTGTATGCATCGGGTGGAGCTGTAAACGTGTTCAATGGGGAAACCAATTTCGGGCAATACCTCTTCCAAGGGTGCATCAACCTTGCTGAGGTCACCGTGAGTGAGTTTCCATCCCCCCGATCTGAATCGAACGGGTTAACCCTGCAAGACAGGACCAGAGAGCTAGCACCGGGCTGCCTCAGCTCTACAGGCATCTACACACTTGCTCTCCCAAAGCACTTTGTAGCCATAGGAGCGCACGCTTGTGACAGTTGTCGACTGCTTAAGAGTGTTGACCTCTGTAACACCATGATTGAAGAAATTCCGGAATTCACTTTTGGCCACTGCACTAGCCTTCGGGAAGTCTTCCTACCGACAACTCTCCATACAATCCGAGTTAAAGCCTTTATGAGCTGTGCAGCCCTTGTTGAGCTTGCCATTCCGCCTGCTCTCAAGTATACTGGAAGTAGGGCTTTCTTGGACTGCACTGCCCTTCGGAGGCTGGTCAAAATGCCCGGAACACGCAGATGGCGAGGGGTTTACGCGGAAGAAAATGCTTTCGCCATCTGTCCGGCCATGAAATGGCCACCCTGGCTGCATATGATCCCGGACATGGGCTACACCCCTGGTTTAGGATAGAGGAACATCCTTCCATCCACAGCTGTCGTGGCCCTGCTATCAATTTTGTCAGAGTCTGGGTGCGAGCCTTAGCTCGGGTCCGGAGTAGGCCAGCAGTTGCGAAACAGTACTCCTCAACACGAGTAACTAACCATAGTTGCCCTCCGTTATGCATGGAGTGAGTGCCCAGCTGCTGTCGGATAGAGAAGGGTCTCGGCGTGGCGGTGATGTCGACAACTGCAAATCGTCCACCTGCCAGACACAGTAGTCGGTCATTGGCATGGTGCTTTCAGTAGGTATCAAGTGCTACGGGTAGTGGTCGCCCCAAGCTGCAAGTATTTCGGCACCATGGCATTCGATGATCTATGATGCAAACGATCTTTGGCGAGAAGACTATCTAGACCCAGCCTCAAAGACCAGCAATGCTTCAGAGGCAGGAGAGGAGCAAGAGCGACGTGGGCAGTGAGTTGAGCCAAGTGCCAGTATTCGAGCGGTAGGAAAGGATGATTTCCAGGCATATACGGCAAGAAAAATGCACAGACACCAAGTAGAACCATGACCTCTTCTCGCCATCCGCTGCGTAGTGAGCCGATAGGAGCGAGAGCCTTAGTTCTGCGTTCCTACACGGCGGGTGGTAGATAGTGGCAATGAAGGATGCCCAGGGGGAACCTTAGTTCCCGCTGTTGATGTCCGACATTTCCAATTTTGTACAAAGAGGTACAGATATCATGCTAGGAGAGCTCAATGTTTCACAAGTTTCACACGGGCCTTGCACGCACCAGTTCACTTTTTGCCATTACGCTGCGCCTCACAGACTCAAGTGACATTCCCTATTGGCACCGTTGTGCGCCGAAGGGTGTTGGGTCTGCCTCCCCACGGGGAGGTTGTGCCCGGTTCACCCTTAGCTGCAGGCTTCTCTCGCTAGGAATTGCCGCCACGTTTGAATCTTGTCGGGCAGCATGTGACTGGCCTTGTATGCGCCACCAGTTGAACGGGTTGTGCTGCAAGAATGGTCTTTTCCACGGATTGCTGCTTAGATCTTGGCACACTTGGTCGACCTGATTACAACCACTGCTGGAGCATCGCGAGACACCTGACCTGCAAAGTGACCTTGTTTTGCCACACTGTGGTGTGGCCGCTGGTCACCAACACTTGGTAAGGAAAGTCCGTTTGAAGCCTCCTAGGCGGCTTTCCATGAACACAGCTTGCGCTGCAGTCCTTTTCTTTTGAGAATTCAGGCCCATTAATTGCCACTAGTTTCTGTTTCACACGTTTCACCTAGTGTAGAGGAAAGACTACAAGATGGTGGAGTTTCGGCCTGCGGGCTTGGGTGTTTGGTTTGGGTTGGTTTTGGGGTCTTCGTTCCTTTCTCCACCATCTGTCTGTTCTTCCCTTCCTTCAACGATGACCTGGGCACCATGCCCACACGGCGTCCGCACTCGTGGAAAAAAAAAGCGTGTCAGCAACTACAAATTGTCAAGCTCCCACCCTCAGTCATAAGTCTGGCAGAAGGGGCTTTCCTAGGCTGCTATGTGCTGCGAGAGGTCACCGCCCCGGGGTGTATCCGATGCGGTCCAAGGGTGTTCGCAGAGTGCTGCTCCCTCAGTCGAGTTGGAGCCAGTCATGGAACAGAAGACAACAGTGTCCTTGCACCAGGGGCACAACTAGGTAAACATGTCTTCGAGAGTTGCCTCACACTTGCCACCATCACCTTTGACATGGATCATACTAACAAACCTAGAGGACTGCCTGAAGGGGCGTTCTGCGGCGCAGGTATTGAACAGCTCTGCCTGCCGAGTGACTTCCACAATATCGGGCCGCGTGCCTGTGAGAATTGTAAAAGCCTTGTGGAGGTCAACCTCATGGACACAGAGATCACAGCCCTCCCTTCTTCCACATTTGCCCACTGTGTCGCTTTAAACAGCATATGGCTCCCGCCACGACTCACGCTAATTGGCAAAGAAGTTTTTCTGAATTGTGTGGCACTGCAAGAAGTTGTCACCCCGACGGAGCTCAGGGATATAGGCAACCGTGCATTTTGTGGGTGTGAGCAGCTGCAAAGATTCACTCCCCTGGACTGGGGTGACATTGAACAGTGGGTACAAGCAGAGCACAATGCCTTTTTTATGTGTGACAAGTTTGAAAAACCCCAGTGGGTGGAGCTGCTCCCTGCAGAGGAACCTGATTCGGATGCTTTTGATGAGGAACTCTACCACGATTATTGCCAGTATCATGCCAGCCCATGGTAAACTCTAGGTGGGTGCCTTAGCATCTATCTTCAGAATCCAAGGCCTTGGGAGCAACCCACGCGCAGACCCAGACACCTTTGGCTCAAGCAATCATTGCAAATAGCCTGTCGCACATGGAATTTGATGATTCATCCATGATTAGCACCCCTCCTGAAAAGGAGCCGGTCATGGAATATTCCCTGATGCTGACTACGCTTTCGGGAGAGACTTTTCAGGTCTCTCTCAGTGTTGCAAAGTTTGACCGCTTTGTAGATCTAGAAGATCAGGTTATGGACTATCTTGTTTCTGTTACTGATCTCAAAGTATTTGGGTGCTTCATTGACTTTTTGCAAACTGCCACACAGACTTACCTAGAGGACCCAATCTGGGACAAGCTACAGCAAGGCACGGAATACACTATCGTTTTTCGGAACTGCAGTGTATCCTGCCATCTCAAGCAGAACTTGAGGATTGCCCTATCCATCACATTCCGCTAGCAGTTCATGTCCCCATGAACCCAGAGAGAAGTGTCCCAGAAGGGGCCTTTGCAGGGGTACCACGCCTGAGACATGCCAGTGTAGAGTCAGGTATCGGGTTCATTGAGGCAGAGGCTTGGCAAAACTGCCGGCAGCTCCGCATCGTCAAACTGCCTGCTACAGTGGTCGGCATTTCCGATAATGTCTTCCGCGATTGCAAACTACTAAACAGTGTCGTGGCTCCGGGTTGCCTAGACTTTGGGTATAAAGCCTTTGCGGAATGTTGTTCCTTGCAATGGGTGTATGCATCGGAAGGGATTGCAAATGTGTTCGATAGCGAAGCCAAGTTAGGACAATACCTCTTTCAAGGTTGTATCAATCTTGCTGAGGTTACCTTAAGTGAGCTTCCATCTCCCCGAGAGTCAGTACTGCAAGTTAGGGTCAGTGAGTTAACACCGGGCTGTCTTAGCTCCACAGGAATCACTGCACTTGCTCTCCCAATGCATTTTGTAACTATCGGAGCGCATGCATGCGACAGTTGCCGACTGCTTAAGAGTGTAGACCTTTGCAACACCAATGTTGAGGAAATTCCGGAATTCGCCTTTGTGCACTGCACTAGTCTCAGAGAAGTCCTCCTTCCGACAACACTCCATACAATCCGAGTCAAAGCCTTCATGAACTGTGCAGCCCTCGTGGAGCTTGCCATTCCGCCCTCGCTGAGGTACATAGGAAGTAGGGCCTTCCTAGATTGCACTGTCTTTAGTAAGCTTGTCAAGATGCCAGGAAGGCACAAATGGCGAGGAGTCTATGCAGAAGAGAATGCTTTCGCCATTTGTCCTGCTATGCGATGGCCACCTTGGCTGCACATGATCCCGGACACGGGGCACACCCCTGGTCTTGGATGAAAACAAGACCTTTTCTTGGCTGCAGCGAGCGCTGTACCTCAGTTACTCGTCAAGAGTCTGGGCACGCGCCTTAGCGTGAGTCCAAAGTAGGTCAACGATTATGACTGGGCAAACTCCATAGGGGAGCGGAGAAACATCGCAATTGTACCCTCGCATAGGAAGCTCTACTCAATAGTATCATGGCGAGGCTAGGGGCAAGCAAAAGAAAATAAACTGCACATTGCCAAAGACCAGGGTCCCTGAACAAACTGGATAACCCGTCTAGTCCAGGCAATGCTGAAAGCTGTCGAATGATGCCAGTCGTCACAGGGAAGAAAACTGATCAACCAGACAGAGCCGGTAATCCTGTGACTGGAATGGGGGACAATCTAACCGACAGCAGAGCACGGCAAGCAAGATGCGCAAGCACTAAACAACCTCTTTTCGCCATTCGTAATGCTGTGAGCCAATAGGAGTGAGAGCCTTAGCTCTTCGTTCCTAACAGGCGGGTGGTAGAGAGTGGCAATGGCGGATGCCCAGGGGGAACCTTAGTTCCCTTTGTTGATGTCCGACATTTCCAATTTTGTACAAAGAGGTATGCTAGGAATGTCCAAAGTTTCACCTGTTTCACCAGTTTCACACGGGCCTTGCATGCAGCCGATCACCCTTTGCAATGGTGCAGCGCCTCACAGACCGAGAAGACACCCCACTCTGTTGCTTTTTGGTACCTTTGAGTGCCAAAGGGCGCTGAACTGACCTCCCTTCGGGGGGGGTCTTTCTGCACCACTCCCTGCAGGCTTTCGTCGATTATGGCCGCCACTTATTGATTGTCGAGTGGTAGCTTGCCACTTGACTTGTAAGTGCAACCGGTTGAACGGGTTGTGCCACAAGAAAAGTCTTTTCCACGGCATGCTACATAGCTACGCCACCCCACTTGCCAGGGATGCAATCGACATTAAAGCATTGCGATACTCCGTATTGGAGTGTTGACCTGCATCGTGACCATGATTTTGCCGCACTGGAGTGTGGCCGCTGGTCACTCATAATTTTGAAGTGAGGTCCCTTTGAAGCCTTTTTGCGACCTTGCTTGAGCACAGACCTGCGCCGATATGCTTTTCGTTCGTTAATTCAGGCCCCCTCTAGACACTCTTTTTCGTCTCACCTGTTTCACCTAGCACAGAGGAAAGACTACGTGATGGTGGAGACTCGGCCTGTGGGCCTTTGGTTGTGGTTTTTGGGTTGTGGTTGTGGTCCTTGTTATTTTCTCCACCAGCAGACTGTTTTTCCCTCCCTTCAATGATGACCTGGGCACCATGCCCACACGGCGTCCGTACTCGTGGAAAAAAAACGGCTCACACACTTCTTGGGCCACTCTTGCACTCGTCGGCAACATCAAGCTCCAGCAGTGATGTCTCGGCCGCAGTTTGCGCCTGTCGGAAGTCAAGCGGGCTGTCTGGCTGGTAGCTGCGCATCCTAGACCCACCAGCAGTCCTTCCGGGAGATCCAGGTCCACTCTGGAGAGATCTTTGTAGGTGGACTGTAACTGGCAAGCGAAAGAGGACGTGGCTTGGACCTTCTCCGGGCGAAACCAGCTACTCCCTAAGGGCCTGTGGCCTGCTGCTTTGGCAGTTTCTTCTAGGTCACTAAGGCCAAAGCCTCGGCCGTGTCGGAGGAGCATGTGAAAGACCTCTGGTATTTCATGCGGCATGTACCAGGTAGTGGGGGCTCGTAGCCCAATCAAAACTTTGAGTAGTAGCGTGCGATGGGCTCTCTGTCCATCGGCTACTCCACCAGGGCTCTGTTTGGGATCACCAAGCAGCAGTCGAAAGAAGGGTTGTCGGGGGACTGTCGGCGCAAAGGCAGATTTGAGGTCCATGTCCTGCTGCGCCTCTTCGCTAATGAGCAGGTCCACATTCTCCATGTGGGTGTTGAGTGTGGAGTGGGTCTGTCCTTTTTGGTCCCAGACAAGCCCAGTAGTGACAATCACCACGTGGCATCCGGGGATGTATGATGCCGCTTCGCTTGCACGCAAGTCATAGTCCGTGCACGCTGTGTTAGTTTCTGCCTCTTCCCTGCTTACGGGTCGAATGAAATATCTTTGGTGGTCTGGCTCTAAGTCAAAAGCTGTGAGCAACTTAGTGATTGCCCGACCCGCTGGATTCTCTTTACGCACCACTGCAATTTTAAGGTGAGTGGTGAGAGCCAGCCAGGCAAGGAGAAAGGTCAGGGATCTGGTCTTGCCCGCTCCAAAGACACCTGCTACTGCCAAGGTAGATCTGCCAGCTCGAAGGGCCAGCGCAAGACTGGCGGCCATCGAAACAATGTGCCCATTATCTTGCCGGGCGGCAGTTCCCAGGGCAACAGCAAAGCTGGCTGCTTGTGGACAGTGTTGCATTGTATTGCCGGAGGTCAGCAGCTGGAAGAGGGCATGCAAGCTCTGCAAAAGGACTACCGCGCATTCTAGTTGATACGGAATGGGCACTTGGCCAGGAATACCCAGCACTGTGGGTTTGTGCTCTGCAGCTAAGCTGGCCATTTGCAAAAGGTGATCAGCAGTGACCGTATCTCCTGCTTCCGCAATGGCCAATACTCGGAGCTTAGTTGCTCTAGCACGCATAGGCTAGGTGGGAAAGCCCATGGCGCTGGGCACGCTAGTCCGGTTTCGGTTGGCGTGGGCAGAGGCACGAAATCTTCCGGGAACGGTACTAAGGCAACATCCCAGTGCCGAGGGCTGCTCAGCCGACGAAGTTTCTCACTTGGCAATTCGTCCCCTTTTCGTTTCCGAGAGGGAGACACAAAGGCAAGCAAAAGCGCCAAGACTGAGTAGCACGCGCCGTGCTCCTCCAGAACGATTCGGTAGGCCTTCCCAGCCTGCGAGCCCATATGCACCGTACTTGAGGGACTGCTGGCTAATTGCTCGAAATTACAACTTTGGAAGTGCGCCGGGCAAAAGATAGCCGTTTGCGACCCCGAAGGAAAAGCTATGCGATATTCACGCATGCCCTGCAATCCGGTGGCTGTGGGTGTGACATCCACAACTAGGCCAAACTTTCGAACAGTGGGACTACTCCACAATTCTTGTCTTGTGGTGGCTTCATCGACAAAGGTGAGCTGCGGAAGAAAGAGGGCTAGAATGACAAAGACTTCTCGGAACGGGATCGGCGCCAAAAGGTCTCGAGCCATCTCCGTCAGCCATTGAGCACATGCACTTTGAGTACCTTTGCCAACACGAAAGTTTTTGAGCAGCAGTGCTTGTGCTTCTTCCATGGAGGCAATTGGCTGTCCGGCCACACAGCTTTGTAGTAACACCAGCAATTCCTGGTCGGGACGGTGGAGGTTGGACACCAACAAGCTGATAGCTCCTTCCCAATCATCGCTTGTCATGGCCGTTTCAAATCGAATCCAGGAGGCTAGGCGCATTGGAGCGGCGATTCGATCGCGGCGAGGGATGACCTCCGAGTGCGTGAGCTTCAGCGTGGTGAGACTCACTTTGCCCATAGGGAGTTGGCGCTGGAGCCAGTGCCAATAACAGTGCTTGTGCTTACCCATCCATCTTGCAGAGTCTGTTACATACGTGATGTGCAAGGATCGTTGCAACATGTCGAGCTCGTTCTCTGTCGGCTTCCAGTCACACAAACAATCCTCAGCAGCATGGACAAGATAGTAGTTGTGCCTTTCAGGTTCTGCAGTGGCTACGAGTGCTGCTAAGACACTCTTCGGCATCGCAATAGCGCCTCGGCGCGCTGTGATCTGACTGGCTGGCCAGAGGCAACGAATTGCTAAGGCAATCACTGCTCCAGTGTAGCTGCCTGCGCTAAAACCATTTACTGTAAAATGGGGGGGATCTGCTTGTTCAGCCGGCCGCAGACACCCAAGCACTGGCAAGTAGGCAAGAAGTCGCAGTGGCTGTAGCGAAAGAAGCTTCCACCAAAGACCACTGAGAAAGGCCTGGAGCGGCAGCCGTCGATGAGCAGGGAGCAGCCTAGCTGCCTGCAGCACATGCTGTGTACGTTGGTACAGAAGGGCTGCCTTGCCATACCCTAGATCTTCCCATTTCTGGCACGGGTCCTGTGTGAGCGCAAAGAGGGTGGCGACTTCATGCACTCCGGTCGACCAGCCATAGGCAACCCCCCATTCCTGTTCATCAAGGACATCTGCGGGGGAGAGTGACGGCCCATAGACTTGACTTTCTCCTACCGGCGGACACGTGCAATGGAAGTGCGGGGGGACCTCCCCTTCAAGGGCTCCGCCCCCCAGGCCACCACAGTTGATTTGAAATACTGACGGCAGGGGTGGGGAGGTGCCATCAACCCAGTATCCATTGAGTTGGGCAATCATCCAAAGGACAGTGACCCAGAGTATTTCACCCTGCTGACGTTGATAGATAGCTTCAAACACCTGTGGTGCAATACCTTCCAGGGGCATAACCGAGCCTTGGAGCTGACAGAGCAAGTCGCTATTGACTTGAAGGAATTGCTCTTTTTCTCCGGGGACAAGACACTGGGGGTGAGCTAGTGCAACCTGCAATTCTTCATGCGGACATGCTTCAATGTCTTTGTGGACTGCAACTACCCCTCGTAGCTTGGCGACTTGACTCCACGGCACAAAGAGGGGAGGAGACAGCTGTTGCGGACAGGGAGTGCATGGACGAGGGTCAGGTGCCTGACTACCCTGCGTCGAGTCGCTTTCGATTGCTTGAGCAAGTCGATCCGCTCTCTTGGCAGAAGTATCAGACGAGGGCGTGGACACTGACTCCACGTCTGCATCACCGAACTCTGCCGGAAGACAGCTAAGGCTGTCCCCCTGCAGTTGTGCTGGAAAGAGTTCTGTCGCTTGTGGACGAATCGCCCGCCACTTTAATATCAGGCAGAAGCGCAAGGCACTGTTCCCTGCTACACCAGAGAAATAGCCTGTAAATTTGCACCCACCGATTGGTTTCCAAGTCTCAACAACCCATGCTGGGGGGGAGGTTGGGCATGCCTAATATCGCAATCGGTAGCGTTTCCCACCCTTGTTGCTCCAGCTCTCGTAAAGCTGCTTGCGCTCCAACTTTGGCCTTGCCAAAGGCATGAAATATGGCAGGACGCATACGGTTGCGCGGCAGTGCACTGGCTTGAAAGAGATGTTCACCTGGCAACGACGAACTGCAATTTGTGCAAACGAACACCCTGCAGGTCCTTGCAGACCCAATCCAGTAGGCACTTAGTACCAATCATAGGTACTATGTGATCGCTCGGCAATGCATTGAGCAGAGCCACCAACCAGTTCACGACCTCCACGAAACGGTAACCGCCAGCAAAGTACGGCAAGTGAGATGCGCAAACACTAAGTGGATCACGACCTCTTTTCGCCATTCGCAACGCTGTGAGCCGATAGGAGCGAGAGCCTTAGTTCTTCGTTCCTAACTGGCGGGTGGTAGAGAGTGGCAATGAAGGATGCCCAGGGGAACCTTAGTTCCCGCTGTTGATGTCCGACATTTCCACTTTTGTACAAAGAGGTACAGATATCATGATAGGATAGTCTAAAGTTTCACCTGTTTCACACGGGCCTTGCACGCAGCAGACCACTTTTTGCAATGACGCAGCGCTTCACAGATTTAAGAGACACCCCGTGTTGGCACCTTTGTGTGCCGAAGGGTGCTGGGTTGACCTCCCTTCGGGGGGGTGTGCCTTTTCGCACCCTTACCTGCAGGCTTTCGTCGTTTGCTATAGACGCCACTGTGTGATCACCGACTGGCAACATGCCACTGGACTTGTAAGTGCAACCAGTTGACTGGGTTGTGCTACAAGAAAGGTTTTTTCGACGGCGTGCAGCATAGCTACTGCCACTCCAGGCTGACATGGATGCAACCGGCGTTGCAGCATCGCGATACTCCTGACCTGCATCGTGACCATGGTTTTGCCACTGTGGTGTGGCCGCTGGTCACCTAGTCATGAAGTAAAGTCCATTTGAAGCCTTCTTTGGAGACTTTGCTTGAGCACAGACCTGCGCTGCCATGCTTTTCGTTCGAGAATTCAGGCCCATTGATAGTCATTAGTTTTCGTTTCACTCGTTTCACCTAGCGCAGAGGAAAGACTGCAAGATGGTGGAGACTCGGCCTGTGGGCTTTGGTCTGTTTGTTTTTGTTTGGTTTGGTTTGGTTGTCCTTGTTCTTTTCTCCACCATCTGACTGTTCTTCCCTTCCTTCAACGATGACCTGGGCACCATGCCCACACGGCGTCCGTACTCGTGAAAAAAAAGCTTCAATGTCTCACCTGTTTCACACGGGCCTTGCGCGCAACAGAACAATTTTTGCTGTGACGCAGCACTTCTCGAAGTAAGGAGACACCCTGTTTTGGCACCTCTGTGTGCCAAAGGTTCAGGCTGCATTCAGTACAGGAAGACCATCACACAGCAAACATTCTGTTTGTTGGGCAGCAAGTATTGCAACGATCACATTGCGGCAGCTCGGTCGTCGGTGAGCAAGCCTGGATGCAGGTGTGAGGTACTTTCGAAGCCAGTTTCGGAGCCAGGCAAGTCGAAACTTATATCCAAGAGCACGACTCAGCCTATGCTAGCTTTGGTTTGCTCCTTGTTGGCCTGCTCTGTCACGAAAGATCCTCCGGTCTGCTGTACAAAATTCCGGCCTGCTCTTTGCCTTTGCTTAAGTGTTTGTCTGACGTTGGATTTGTGTCAGGACGAGAAGGTTGAGGTGGGCAAACGACCTCACGCCATTGGGGGACTCACCTATTCAAACTTTCCAGGAAGTTGCAAGGTGTACAGTTGACCAAGCACTGTTGTCGCTAGCAAAACTTCCGACTACGCTACAAGTCGCTTTCAAACAATTAAGAAACAAAATGTTGTACCGCCGCCAGGTTCCAAATCTTTCACAAACAAACTTAAACGAAATTTATGCATCGCAAACTGCAAGCATCGAGCGAGATGGACATCCCGGCGTGAATTTCTTCACACTTAAACGCGCGCAGTCCCGTAGAGTGCCCCATATGGGGTCCGTCAGAATTTTTGTGGGTGCTCAGGTCGACAAAGTCGAGTTCACACCCAAATGTGGCAATTTCGCTGACATTGGGAGGCATTCAAACAACTGCATCTTCAAACTCATCGAGCCGATCATATCCCCGGACCTCCACCCCAATAGCACTGGCCTCTGACTCCGGCTGATTCTTTGCTGCTGGTGTGCAGGGCGCAAACTCCGTGCAGAAGGGCAGCCAACCCTGAAGGGCACCAGGAATGCCATGCATGTTGACAGGGCACGCCAGGACGGCAAGGTCAGTGGCTCTGCTGTGTGCGACACTGGCAAGTTTCAGTACTAAGAGTTTTGAAAGAGTTCTTTGTACGTGGAGATACTTTAAGAGGCTTTTAATATGTTTTTCGTGTGTTCTTTGTATAGTTTAGTGCTATGGGATATGTTTTGGCTCAAGGCCAATTCGTTTGGCTAGTGAGAGAAAAGGGTGCGAGTGTCTGAGAGCAGCTTGTGCAGCGTTTGAAGTTTTCCGAAGTGTTCGGAGGTTTGAAGGAAAGGTTTCGTACCGTACCGGACGAGTGTGAGAGCCTGTTGTGAGCTAAAGATCCAGGGGAGGTAGGTAGTCTACCGTGTAAGGTTGCTACCCGATCTTTTTCGCGGTAGCGGAGCGTGGAGTTCAGGAAGAATGTCCAGTCCTATTGAACGACGGACAACATCGCCAGCGAGGAGGCGACCAGTGAGCATGGAAGAGCACACAGGTCGAGAAAGATCTCCACCACCAGATCCAGCAGAGAGTGCTGCTGCAGAGATACTGGTACCGAACAGCCCTACCCCAACGGGGAGGACGTTTGAAAATACTTTCAACTCATCTCAGATGCCTGCGAGTCCTACAGGAGGACAGGGATTGACGCAGGAGGCGTTGATCGAAGTATTGAGAAACCAGCGTCAGAATATAGTTCAACAGCAGAACTTGATCGCTGGACAAGGAGCCCAAATTTCAGAACTGACCAAGCTAGTTTCCGGTTTGGTTCAGATGCAGACTGATGTCTTGAAAGACCAAGCTCAACGCGAAGCGGATGAGCGTGAGAGAAAGGCAGAAGAGGAGAGCAAAGCTGCAGAAGAAGCTGCTACGTCCAGTACACCGAGAATAGGATCACTGTTCACCTCAGCACCCAAGAAATCTGACTCAAAATACTCTGGAAGCAGTGGAGAAAAGATGGAGAGTTACATACCGAACTGTCCACAACTTGAGATAAAAGATTCAGGAAGAAGGCAAATCAACACCTGGTTATCCTTCCGAGAACGATTTGGATTGTGGTTGTGTCTTCTGGATGAGTGCTATGCAGCGGAACTGCAAGACAGTGAGGCAGACAACTGCCATTGAGCAAGGGAAACTTGCCCCCGAAGCCGCAGTGAGGAGTAGTAAACTGTATCACTGGATGAAACAAGCAATGTCAGGATACAAGAGAGGATTGGACCTCGCAGTCCTGCAGGAACGAGAGCAGGGAGGACTCACTTGCGGATACGAGTTGTTCAGGAGAATCAACAACTTGCTTGGAGTCACGACTCGAGCGGAAGCACTGTCACTGCGGGAAGCAGTAATGACTTGACGTGAATGGACTGAAGCAACTTGGATGGCCATCAGCAGGGAGTGTCAAGAACCCGTTGGACACCTGTTTGTTCCTTACACAGGAGTTTGCACGCTTGCGAGATCAGTGTGCAGCATTCGCAGATCTCCAAATGATGGAGGTGGACCAGATCATGGTCATGATGAGGTGCTTACCGCAAGAAATTCACAGACACCTTGCGTTCCACGGGAAGTCTGCGACTCTACGAGAGTTGATGGAGTCACTGGAGTTCTATGAACAGCAATCGAAAGCACTCGACTTTTCCAGAGACAGTCACAAAGGAAATCCTGTTGGGTATGACCGACCACCCAAGGGAAGCCCCAGAGGCCCAAAGGAGGGAAAGATCGCGCGCCAAAGGGTGAAGGCAAAGGTAAGGAGATTCGATGCCGTCGATGTGGGAAGCCAGGACATGTTGAGAAAGATTGTTGGTCAAAGTCACCAAAGCGTACCGATAAGGACAAAGGAAAGGGAAAAGGCAATGAGAAAGGTGGAAAGCCAAAAGGTGGAAAGGATCGTTCACATTCCCCCTATGACCCGAAGAGGAAAGGAAACCCTAAAGGTGGCAAGCCTAAAGGAGGCAAAGGAGAACCCAAAGGCGGAAAAGGACCGAAAGGCGGGAAGCCGAAAGGAGCACGTGCAAGTGTAGGAGAAGAGGACGAAGAAGATATTCTCGGAATGGGTTGTGTGCTAGACATGACAGTACCGCCCGACGTCCTACTGAACCAGCTTCACAGCTATGGCGACCGACTGACCAACGTCAAGTGTCGCGGACACCGACGCCACTGATCCACACTTCTTGGTGGACAGTGGAGCAAGCATCCACTTGATCAGTCAAAGTTTGGTGGATGAGGGATACTTGCGGATTTGCCAGGAGTGGACCGTCAACGAACGGTGCACCACAGCCAGCGGACAGGAAATGATCCTAGATCGGTGTGTCGAAGCAGAGTTCAGCACGTATGCTCTCAGAAGTAGGCATGTTAGCTTTTTAGAATGCGATGGAGCTGCCGCGTCGTCGCCTGATGCTGCTTCGTCTGCCGCTGCTTCGTCGAAAGCCGCCGCGCCGCCGCCCGCAGCACGAGCTAGCTCAAGCCTGTCACCAGTGTCGCGTAGCGTTTGCGCTGGCAGCCAACTGCAGAGGCCACAGAAGCTCAGAGTCACAGCGCTGATAGGATGCGGACAGGTTAGCTTGTTGAGTGTTGCTCTTCTTGCCAGTAAAGGTTGGACGTTTACATGTTCACCTGGCAAGAGCGGTTCCCGAACCTCCAGAGAGGTAGATAAACCGGCGAAGCCACCCTGTTGAGGTCACGACCAGGTTCCAAACAGAACTAGGAGCAGCAGAACTCATCTTGACATTTTTCTTTGGTGCAATGTTCCTTGGATCTCAATTGTCCACCCAGGAGCCATTGACATTGACATGTCATCGTCACTCCGTTCGTTGCAGTACCAGTCCGATGTTGACTCCAGTTCGCACCATGTTGTTCGTTATTCGACCATGCATGATGCAGTTCGAGATTCGGTCTTGCATGTTGCAGAGCGTGACGGTTCAAGTTCGGTGCACGAGCGCATTGACTGTGCGGACCCCGTCCAGCCCAGGTTTCGTCGAGTGGAGCATGCCTTCGGATGCTTGGGTCGATACCACGGAGTTGAGCGGAGAGAAGAAGAAGGAACAGAGTCCGGACACGGTCATGGAGGAACCGACGGAGCCCACGCCGGGCACTGTGATCGCCCAGGTCGGGCAACAGGATGTGGAAAAGGATCCATCGGAACCGAAGGGAGGTACCGCATCGGAGACGGAAGTCAAAGGAACTACCGCGCCAGAGGAAGGGACACGAAGAGTTGTCCTTGTCACGATGGAACCCGAGGAGAGTACCGAAGTGATCGTGAAGCCTCCGGAACAGGCAGAAAAGGAAAAGGGATTGGAGGAAGTTCCAGAACCCGAGACGTCGGAGAAGCGCGAATCCGAAATTCCAGCGAAGCTGCCAGAGCCCGAGATCCCAGAGAAGCCTTTTGTCGAGCCAGCGACGGCTCAGGAGGCAACATCCGAGCAGGAAGTGGCTTTTCGAATGAAAGCCTGGTCCACGTGGCTTCATCGACAAGACGAGCGAGAGGAAGCCAAGAGAACCAAGAATCGACAGAGGCAACGGGCGCTACGACAGCAGCGCCGTGCGGATCAGATTGCAGGCCGTCAGCAAGCAATTCGAAAAGGACCATCACTGCGACGGTCGTGGACCGTATCAGGAGAAGATCCGGAGCCAAAGGGGTCAGTCCAGAAGGTGTTGAAACAACACACCAAAGCCCCTCGGAAGGAGTGGACTGTGAAGGTGCGCCTGGTAGAGCGAGAAGTCCAAGCCTCCCGAGTTACCGCAAAGGGAGAGCACATGGTGCAGAACAAGCACCGAGCTTGGATCGCGCCAAAGAAGCGACCGCGACCGGGATCGTCGGAATCGCGTGTGAAAAAGGGTTCATCGAGATCAAACCCCAAAGGGGAGTCACGATGGTGAGCTTGACAGCTTCAGAAGCATCGGATGTAGGGGATATGGAGGCAGTACCGGAAAGTGCTCCAGCCCCGAGCGAAGCGCCGAAGAGCCGACTGTCATCGGGACTGACAGGAGCAGAGCGGGTCACCAGCGAGACCATCATCAGGATCGGCACCACGCCGGAAGGAGAAGTTGTCGCAAAGAAGCAAGAGATCAAACCTGGGACTGCTTTCTTTATGAAGCGGCGACCTCAAGAGAACCTGAAGAGATTGGACGAATCGGTCAGTCAAACAGCGAAGATCGCCTTCGATCTTACCGATCAAAGCGGCCTATTGGCCCGCAGCCGCCGCCAGGGCCGCCGCCCGGGTGGCAACCACCGGCCAAGCAGCCACCTGTTGCGCCGCCAAAGCAACCGCCAGTGCCGCCGGTGACCGACCAGCCGGAGGAAATCCCAGAGCCGAAGACACCACCGGTTCCCGATCCGAAGACGCCGCCGACCAAACCCAAAGCGAAGAGTCGACCGCTTACCGAAGAGCAGAAAGCGGTAGCGGAAGAAAATTTGGCTCAGAAAGCCCAAGATCTGCTCAGGAAAGCAGAGAGGGGTACCGCGACCCTCAAGAGAGAGAAGGAATCCTCGGCGTCGGGATCAGGTGCGAAGAAGGTACCGAAATATTTGGAGCACCTGACCGACGACCAGCGAGCCCATTTGTTTCGCACAGAGTTGTCATCAGTCAGGGCGAGAAGCAGAAGCGATCGAATGGAAAAAGGAACTTGCCCGCCGAGGGAAGGAAGAGGAAGATCGCCGAAAGGCGCAGGCTCTGTATCGATCAGAAAGAAGAGCCCAGGCTTTGGAGCATGGGCGAGAGATCCAGCGTCAGCGACAGGAAGAGTTCCTGAAATGGAAAGCCGAAGAAGAAGATCGAGAGAACCTGACGAAGGCGAGGCGAATCTCTCTCGAGCAGACCTCCGTGCCACCAGCATCAGGAGGAGTGATTTTGACGCCAGCACCGACAGCGGCGCCTGGAGAGAATCCTTCTACGCCGCCGCAAGCGCCACTGTCCGAGGAAGAGATTGCTTACCGCAAGGAACTGCAGGAGCATCTGTCCAAGTTTTCGGACAAGAGGGAGGACGCGAAGTAGGACCCGATGTCCGAAGTGTCCAGGTTCCCCCCAAAATGGAGGCAGAGCCAACGATAAGAGCAGCGCATTTTTCGAAGCACTTCGACGCCGTGCGCATGAAAAAGGGAGTCATTTGCACCGTTGAGTCAGAGCCTGAGTTCGAGTATCCAATCGAGTTGCGAGGTAACAGACTAGCTAAGCACATTTTGCAGAGTCACACACCTTATGATCCAAGCTGTGCAGTCTGTCTCACGAGCAAGGGATTGAAACGAGCACCAAAACGTACCGATCAAGTCACCAACGAGGTCCAGATGGATATTGCCAACCTATGTACCCATCCAAAGTCTGCAAATATGTACAGGTATGTTGTGATTTGGAATCGGACGCACGGTATGATAGCAACAGCTGCAATCTATGTAGATCAAGCTTCGACGATTCGTGTTTTGACAGCTGCCATCAACCATTGTTCGTCCACAGGTGCGATGGTTCTTAGCGATGAAGGCCGTGACTTGACTGCGCTCATTTCTGAACTCATTCGATTGAAGGACGTCTCAAGGCATGAGACCAGTCGTCCAGGAAGACACGCAACTGGAGCCGAGAGAGCAGTGAGGACCCTCAAGACTCAACTAGGATGTATTCGTACAGTGTTGTACCAGCACGGGTTGATGCTAGGTAGTGAAAGCCTTCGATACGCCGCAGCAAACGCTTGCCATGTCCATAATGCGTTTCAGCTGCAAGCCAACAGTTCACGGACACCGTATCAACGCATGCGCATCAGTGTAAGTAGTTCAGGAGAAGTCCCAAACACCAATCGTGTGATGCCATTTGGATGTTTGGTTTTTGCCAGGCCGACTGATGGGTACTTGGAGAAAGTCAGAGAAGCAAACGCTCGTCATTTTGTTCCAGGCATTTACTTGACCCCAAAGTTATCTTCGTTAGGTCACTTCGTTGCCTTCGAAGGTTCACAGGATGAGACTGTGGTTGTGCCTGTTCGAGACTTGAAGATTGCCTCACCGATTCGTTTTGTCGCTGGACTTGGGATGTTGTGTGAAATTCCGAATTCCAAGAGTGGAGTGAAGCCAGACAGGATCGAAAGACTGCCGACTGATCTTTCGAACCCCCAGAAGTGGGTTGATTTGCCCATTCATGAAGGGGAACCACCTTGGTATTGGAGTGAAGTGAATAAGACTTCGAGATGTCCAGCTTGTTCGAACGGGAGTGAAACAGGTCATTCAGTTAAGTGTCGGAACCGTTACAAGAAGTATCTTGAAGAGGAGTACAAACGGATAGTACCGATCGAAGACCAGTCGTCTGTGCCCGTCGTGCCTGAGGGATTGGAAGAAGGCTTGGATACCGAAGGAAAGCCTGAATCTCAGCAAGAGTCGGGAGAAAGAGTTCCAGAATCAGAGTCAGAACGAGAGAAGAGGAAGAGAAAGTCTATCGATGAAGAGTGGGATAGATTTCATCGCGAGCATGAAGAGAAAGAGAGTGGAGAGAGATTTCCAGAGTTTGATGATGTTCCATTCCATGCGCCAAAGGGACAGGAAGTGGATACCGAACCGACACCAATGCAGGAGGATCCAACGAATCCGTATGAGATCGGAAAGAATCCGGAACCTATCGAGGATGATCGGATGAGTGAAGGCTATGAGCCAACAGAAGTACCGGAAGGGTTCAGAGCACCCGAGTCACTCGGTGAAAGTCCCATGGAGATTGATCTGTTCCAGAAAATTCCAAAAAGAGGGAAGGACCGAAATCGTGACCATTGGGAAGTTGACCTTGACAAGCTTGTGTTGAGAAGAGTTCACCACAGAAGTCGAAAATGTGTTTTTGCAGCATCATCACTGCCATTGCCGATGCCTGAGGATCAGCTGGTAGGTATTCAGAGGACGTACTACGTCGATGCTGTTGATGAAAGGCCAGTCGATGAGATTCCAAGGGACCAGTTCAAGGTCCATGTCAGCGAGTTCGGAACTCAGACCGCGCCATTGAGGCGTCGTTGGAAAGGGTTTACCGAATTACCAATCAAGCAGCTCTACATGTATGATCATCAAGGTAATGCCATTGCGAGCTTATCAGATCTAGGTAAAGAGTTGTGGGAAAAGGTGAAAGACCCCTTGTCAAGATGTTCGGATGATGAGGTTGAGAGATTCTTGTCATCAGTTCAAGAGGGGGTACTTGAGTATAGCAGGAAGGTTCCAAAGGAAACCGAGGAGTCCAAGTTCGACGCGAAGGCCGATTCGCGCAGAGTATGGTTTGGTGGTAGATGGATTGTACTCCGAAAGCCATCAAGAGCGACTTCAGATATAGGTGAAGGTCCATTAGATGTGGATGCTACGTTCGAGGGAATGCACACAGAGGTCATTGCCCTAGAGAAGCACAGGACAGGTCAGGTCGTGAGTAAAGATGAAGCGCAAGAGTTGCCAGATGCATGGTATCCGAATCATCTCAACTCGATGGGTAGTTGTAAATAAGCATGATGCTATCAAAGGAGACATCGTTCGATCGAGACTTGTTGTCCGTGATTTCGCCACAGGTCCGTCAGCAGCCGAGTTGGGCGTTTCAAGCCCTACAGCGTCGTCAGAGGCGTTGAAGGTTGCGTTGTCTTATCTTGCTCAGAAATCAAGTTTTCGAAAGAAATCAAAGAAAGGAGGAGTTGGAAAGACAGCATGGGTTTTAGATGTAAGTACAGCATTCTTGCATGCCCCCGTGATTCACCCAGCGGTCGTTTCGTTGCCGACTGGGATGGAAGATGAAGACGGAGAGCCTTTGTTCGTCATTCTTGAGAAAGCGATGAACGGACTTCGTTCTGCAGGAATGTCATGGTATCGTCACCTAGCCGATTTGTTAGATCAAGAAGGTTTGACAGCATGTGTGACGGAAAAGACAATCTTTGCCGGAAGATATCGAAAAGGAGTTGCAGAGACGGAGGAGGAGAATCACTTGATCGTTTTGATGTATGTTGATGATTTGTTGTTTGTCGGAGACGATCGGAATATTCAGAAGCTCGTTGATGAGTTATCGAAGAAGCTTAGACTAAAAGTCACCGGAAAGCTTGAAGAAGACAGAAGTCGTTTTCTGGGAAAAGTGATCGAAAAGGAAGAAGATAGAACGATTGCCTTATACATGGAGAAAGAGTACTATGAAGGTATGATGAACTTGTATCCAGGAGGAAAGGAAAGTCAAGCGACCCCCAATTTGTTTCAGCTTTATGATCGTGATCGAGAAGAGGATCGGAAACCGTTGTCACCCGAGGCAGCAGCAACCTTTCGAACCGCACTAGGTAAGCTAGGTTGGGTAGCTCAGTCGAGACCTGATCTTTGTTGGTTGTGTTCGATGCTTGCCCGAGGTCAATCTCAGCCGCTAGCTGTACACGAGACCGCGATGCGTGCGAGTATCCGTTACATCCGATCAGTAGCCGATCGAAAGTTGAAGTTCAGAAGTTATGAGTACTCAGGACCACCAAGGATTACGACCTATGTCGATGCCAGTTGGGCAGAGTACTTCAGGAGCAGCCATCTTCGTTGGTGACTGTTGTGTCAAAGCATTCAGTAGGTTGCAGCAGAGTGTAGCCTGTAGTTCAGCCGAGGCAGAGCTATATGCTTTGTTCGAGGGAGCGAAAGAGACTATAGGTATTCAACGTGCCGTGGCACATGTCTGTGGATGTCAAGCTGAGGAATTGCCCATTCCAGGTTTGCTTACGGATTCGATGGCAGCCCGAAATGTCACAGAGATGTCAGGGTTGTTGAGAAGATTGAGACACATAGACATTCGGATCTGTTTTTTGCAAGATGCAGTCTACAAAGGAGTGATTTCTATCAGCTTTGTCCGAGGCACCGAGAATTGTGCCGACTTGATGACCAAGGCATTGTCGAGAGCTGTGACTTTACAACGTATGGAGACGATCGGAGTTGTCAGAGCATTTCTCATTTCATTCGAAGTGCCATATGACTGGATCGGGAGATGGTTGTGGGTTATGGATAAGGTCACATGTACCAAAATCCTGATTGTTGAATTTTGCACATCACCAGAGTCCGAGATGAGAGAAGTCGGAAGCCGTACGGAAGGTGTTGAAGTCTTGACTGTCACTGAGGCGGATGACGGAACCCGATCGGACACAATCGAGTCAGTTCGGGAGCAGATAGTGAGCCACAGGAAGAGAGGAAAGCTTGTTGTCTTGTGGTCGTCAATTCCGTGTATCGGAGGATGTCCGTTTCAGTATATTTGCATCAAGAAGTTTGGTCAGGACTATATGGGTCATCTTCGAGAGTTGTATCAGATTCAAAAGAAGCTATGGAAAGGTTTCGAAGAGGTGTGCTTATTGGGGATGGAACCAGACTAGAGATTTTCTGAGGAAACGAAAGACGTTTTCAACATTTGTGGATGCATGTTCAGTCAAGTTGAACCAGAAGGGTCAGTTGATCAGAAAGACCTGGAGGATTGAGACAGATAGCACTCGGTTGTTGGAAAGCCTGAAGGTTTGCGTTTGTGATGGTCGTCATGATCATTTGCCGTCCAAAGAAGTCAATCGGAAGGAAACGCAACACTACCCCAGGAGATTTTGCAAGCTAATCCTTAAAGGATTTAAAGCCGAATTAGAGTCATAATAGCCAAGTAAGTCTTGCACGTTGTCTGAGCCGAATGGCACGTTTTTGCGAGCACTTTCGATTGCAAATTTCGGAAGAACCTTGGTTTTTGCAGACTGTGAGATACAGCTTTTGTTGGAATGAAGCTTATACCATCCGAGGTATGATGCCGGATGTGGAAACGGCGCTTGCGGCGCTGAGCCTGGAAGCAGCGACCGCTTCGGTCTTTGCTGCTGCCTGCGGTGTCGGAAGCATGCTGAGCCTGAGAGCCAAGTGACTTTTAAAGTCGATATGCCGAAGAGCTATCCAGTTCCAAAAGGCATTGAGCAATGCTCAAAGGTGTATTTTTCAGTGAGTGGGAGCAAGGTTCATTTGAATCCAACTTGCTGGGGCATGCACGTACCTATGTCTAAAGATATTTGTGCCAAATGTCTGTCCTCATTGAAGAAGAATAAGAAGGCTTAAAGCCAGCCAGTTCGTTTCGAGCTTTGTGTCCAAGAGGGGGTGAAGAAATTCCATGTCGGGATGTCCACCTCGCTCGATGCTTGCAGTTTGCGACGCATAAATTTCGTTTAAGTTTGTTTGTGAAAGATTTGGAACCTGGCGGTAGTACAACATTTTGTTTCTTAATTGTTTGAAAGCGACTTGTAGCGTAGTCGGAAGTTTTGAAAGAGTTCTTTGTATGTGGAGATACTTTAAGAGACTTTTAATATGTTTTTCGTCTGTTCTTTGTAAAGTTTAGTGCTACGGGATATGTTTTGGCTCAAGGCCAATTCGTTAGGCTAGTGAGAGAAAAGGGTGCGAGTGTCTGAGAGCAGCTTGTGCAGCGTTTGAAGTTTTCCGAAGTGTTCGGAGGTTTGAAGGAAAGGTTTCGTACCGTACCGGACGAGTGTGAGAGCCTGTTGTGAGCTAAAGATCCAGGGGAGGTAGGTAGTCTACCGTGTAAGGTTGCTACCCGATCTTTTTCGTAGTGGTCAGAAGCTGCTTTGTTCGTGCTAAGCATTAAAGTCAGCTCCAACGAGGCTACCCCCGAGCCATCCACATCCCAGCGGATGACATGGGATTTGTTTTGGACAATGCCTTTTACTCAGTCCCACGATTGAGACATGTGCTCGTTGATGCTGGCATTCGCACCATTGGCGCGGCGGCGTGGCTAAGTTGTCAGCAGCTTGAAATCGTCAAACTGCCTCCCTCCGTGGTCTGCATCAAAGAAGGTGCTTTCCGGGTTGTTATGCACTAACACAAATCGTAGTCCCTGGGTGCGTGCAATTTGGACGTCGGGTATTCGCAGAGTGCTGTTCGCTTTGTCACATAGGGGCAAGTGAAGGAGAAACCAATAAACTTGCTCCAGGAGCCCAAATCTCTCCATGTGCCTTTGAAAGCTGCTTAGCTCTGTCGCAAGTTGACTTTGTCAGCAACACAAGCGACACATCAGTCCCATCTCTTACCCGCGGAATACCGGAAGGAAGCCTCTGTGGTCGGGCATCGAGCATTTGAAACTCCCATCAGACATCAATTTCCTAGGACCGATAGCCTGTGAAAACTGCAAACAGCTCGTTTTCGTCGACCTGTCCAGTACCGAGATCAGTGCCATATGGGGATCTACCTTCTCACACTGCGTGAACCTTGCACACATTTGGTTTCCGCTCAAGTTGAGGCGCGTTTGTAAAGAAGCCTTTATGTTCTGCACTTCCCTTCGAGAAATGCATACCCCGCCTGCACTGCAGTACATTGCGCATAGGGCCTTTTTTGACTGTGGACAACTCACTCGATTCACAAAGATGAGTAAGCCAACCACTTGGAGAGGGCTTTATGCGGAAAGCAATACCTTTGCTTTGTGCGCCAATTTCAAACGTCCCAAGTGGATTCACTTACTCCCTCCGGACGGAGAAGACTCTGACGTCTTTGATGATGAACGGAAACCTTGCTCCTGAGAACCAGCAAAGCAATCACCACGACAGCTTTCGACATTGTGCAAAAGGGTCCATGCTTTCAATGAAGGATTGCTCGTGACTACCACCTTGCCTTTTCGTGCCCATCTCTTGGCAAAGCTGTTTGATGTGCACCGCCGCAAGGTCGCTATGTTGCCCTGCCTCCTTCCCCCTTGGGGGAGGAGCTGCGCCATGCATCCTGCTTGTTCGCATTGCAAAGATCTAGTGGTCCTTGGCAGTTCAATAAGCTGCAAACAAGGTACAGCGAGTTTCAACCAGCGTGCAAAAACTCACCCTCAACAGGCTGCACTGATGGAAGCTAGGAGCCTTCTTGTTTGGAGCAATTGGGCTCATCTCCGCAGTGGTTTTCCAATGCACACCTGTCTACCATCCGCACGCGCAATCGATGTTTCAGCAAGTTGGTTGTCCAAGCCTCTCCAGCAATGATGAATGCGCAGAAATGCGCAGAAATGGAGCCTGGAGAACCAGGCACAGTGCCATGTGCCAAAGGATCTGCAAAGGTTATACAACACTTCGCAAGACTGCTGCCTGACTTTTGAATGTCAAAGCATGCACAAAACATGCGCAGAGTGTACTGAGAGGCCGTTTTGCTTAATTTGACGCCCCTTTATGTTTCACCTTCCTCGTCTTGTTTCACCCTTGCATGACCCGATGAGTCGCGTCTTGGCCAGGGTTGGTTGCTTGGTTTGTTTGTGTTTGGGTTGCTGTTGTGTTTGGTTTGTTTCTTATATCCTGGCCGACGACTCACCTTCAAGTAGCACAAGATGACCTGTGCATTTTCTGCGCACATGGCGTCTCCACCCGTGCAAAAAAAGAACGTGCACTGACACAAGCTGTTGCCCCCGGGTGTGTGAACTTTGGTCGTCGAGCCTTTGCGGAATGTTGCTCGCTTCGGTACATCGGGGTCAATGAAGGAGAGACCAATGAACTCGCGCCGGGAGCCCAAATTTCTCCATATGTCTTTGAAAGCTGCATAACACTGTCACAAGTTGACTTTGCACAAATTGCCCCACCTGCTAGAGAAACAAGTGGGCAATCAGGTCCATCGGTCCCTCGAGGAATGCCAGAAGGAAGTCTTTGTGGATCGGGTATCGAGTATTTGAAACTCCCGGCTGTTAGCCTGTGAAAATTGCAAGCTGCCCAGTACCCTGATTGACGCCATATGGGGATCCACCTTCTCGCATTGCGTAAATCTTGCACACATTTGGCTTCCACTCAAATTGAGGCGCCTGGGCAAAGAGGCTTTCATGTTTTGCACGTCCCTTCAGGAAGTGCATATCCCGCCGACACTTCAGTACATAGCTCACAGGGCCTTTTTTGACTGCGGACAACTGTCTCAATTTACACAGATGAGTAAACCAACCACCTGGCGAGGGCCCTATGCAGAGAGCAACACCTTTGCATTGTGCGCCAGTTTTGAAATTCCAAAGTGGATCAATCTACTCCCTCCGGACGGAGAAGACTCTGACGCCTTTGATGATGGACAGAAACCTCTCTTCTGAAGACCAACAGAGCATTCGCCGCAAGAACCTTCGACTTGTACAGACATGTACATACACCACGCCACATTCTAGCCCACGGTCATGGGAGGTTGCTTTTATTCCCTTTCCTGCCAAATTTGCTCCGCACCCAACACAGGCGGAGACAGGATTGGCGACTCATGCCCAGTGGGCCCTGCCTCCAAGCATGCGAGTACTTCACTCGAGGACGACAGCGCTGAGAATCCTGGGACTAGCAGAAGGTGGAAACACTGTCTCCGCTGATCACCTCTTGCAAATGGCAACCATGCTACGGTCCCACACCATCCCACTACAGTGCCGTCGTCTCTAATGAGCAGCACCCTCCCAGTGAAGCAAGCAGGGATGCCTCAACGCTCCTCCTTCGAATCATCCATCTCCTACTTCGCCAGCTGATCAGCCAATGCAAGGATTCTTTTTTGCACGGGTGGAGACGCCATGTGTGCAGAGAATGCACAGGTCATCTTGTGCTACTTGTAAGTGAGTCTAAGGCCAGGAAAAGAAAACCAGGCAAGCAAGCAAAAACAACACAAACACCCAACACACCCAACAAACAAAACCCAACGAAACCTGGCCTGTAACAAGACCCAAGTAGGTCATGCAGAAGTGAAACAGAGCAAAAGAGGTGAGACAGACTAGGGGCGCTGAATTCCGCAAAAAGCCTCTCAGTACGAGGTGTACATGTCTCGAAGTTCAAAGGTCGGCAGTTTGTTTTTGCAGGAAGTGCTTGGGCACACATGCGCACTTCCTTTTGCGCTGCGCACCTGGCCTGCATGTCCAGGCTTTGCATTTGTGTTTACACAACTCAGGCTTTGAGAGGTATCGGCAGTTCGACAGGCATCGGTCTCAGGTTGCAAGCGAGTATGGTAGGCAGGTGTGCATTGGAAAACCACTGCGTAGAGAGCCCAATTGCACCAAACAAGGAGGCTTTCATTGTCAGCAGTGTGGCCTAATGACGGTTTGCTCTGTCGATGACACTCACTCATATGGTGTGACTTGCTTGGCAGCCAAGCACCACTCGGATGCGCACCATGCATAGTGCATGATGTGGCTCCCCTCCACCAGGGGAGGGGAGCGGAGCAGCCTAGCAAACTTGCGGCGGTGCACCTCAAACAGCATTGCAAGGAGAGGGAACACGAGAAGGCAAGGTGGTGGCCACGAGTGGCTGCTTTGGTGAAGCTTCTGTGAAGCATGCAAGGCCCCGATTCTACTGTGAAACAAGGTGAAACTAAGCCGAACTACACCTAGGAGCACTAGCGCTGGCTTCCGTCTGTTTTTCACTGGCCGCACCGCTTCGATCAAGTCGAAAGGACGTAGCAAAAAGAGAGAGAGTCTTTTGTCTAGTTTCGAGGTTTTCTTTGAGAAGAGCGTCGAATGTCGAGAGTTTGAGATTCTATGTATTCTCATTTTTGTGAGTGGCATGTTCGTCGGAGGAATTCTGTCGAAGCTAGCAAGTGGTGAGCGATTCGAGGAACCAACGAGTGGTTGAGAGTCGATTGGAAGAAGAGCGCAAGAGATGTGAGCCTTGAAGTGAACGAGGTGATCCCGCCAGTGTTCGCAGATTGGCTCGATATGCATGATTCATACTATCGAACTGAAAAGGGAACAGTGTTGCACCTGACACCGTTCTGCAGCTATGCCAAAGGCCGTGCTTTGTCCCGCTTTCATTTCTGCAAGAAGTGTTTGAAGATGAGGCGTGAGGAGAGTCCCAAGCAGCAGAATGATGTTGACACTTGACCTCGAAAGGGGGCGTGAAAGTGTATGGCCGTGCTACACTAGTGGCGAGGTCAGTTTACAACCAACTGTGCGCAGAGCAACTGTTTTGAGAACAGTAGCGTTCATGTCTAAGTGCTTTGTGAAGCCTTAGCTGTGAGGTTTTGCATTTTCAATGTTTGAGCAAGCGTTCCTTGCCGGAACTTTGTGTTTCGATGTGTTTTGAGAGCTTTGGAGAGCATAGCTCATGGAATGTGCAATGTTTGGAAGCTTTGTGAACAGAAGTCTTTGTAGCTTTTGTAGTGTGAATGTTTCTTGAACAGCTTTGTGCATGCTTGAGTGCGTTTAAGCTCGACACTTTCAGTGTCTCGCATGGGAATAGCTTGTATGCAGGAATACCTCATAGCCTTTTGTACTTTACTTTGGCTCAAGGCCCAGAGAGTGCAGGTAAAAGTGGTGCGAGTGCTTTTGCGTTGCTTGTGAGCTGTTGCACGTGCTTTCGCTTTGTGTTTAAGACGTTTGTAATCTACTTACTCAAGCTAGCGGATTGAGGGGCGTGGCTTTGCGCACCATTTGTGCAATCTTTTACCCTTGCGGTGCCCCAACAACAATTTTGCTCGGGGCCATGCATGGCTGCGGCGCGCATAGATCCTTCAAAACACTCGGAGCACAGGAAGGAAAGAAAGGAAGGAGAGGAAGGAAAGAAAGTGAAGGGAAGGGAAGGGAAGGGAAGGGAAGGCAAGGGAAGGGAAGGGAAGGGAAGGGAAGGGAAGGAAAGGAAAGGAAAGGAAAGGAAAGGAAAAGAAGGAAGAAAGGAAAGCAGGCAGGCAGGAGGGAGGAAGGGAGGGAGGAAGGAGGGAGGGGAGGAAGGGAAGGGAGGAGGAAGGGAGGAGGAAGGGAGGAAGGGAGGGAGGAAGGAAGGAACGAAGGAACACAAATTTGGAAAAACTATTTTTGTAGCTTCTTGTTACTACTAGTAAGGCACTTGTTACTAGAAGCGATGCACTTGTACAAGTCCCATTCTGCAAGATGCAGGACTTTGAGTACATCATGCCAAGGAACAAAGGAACGAAGGAACGAAGGAACGAAGGATTAAGGAATGAAGGGAGGAAGGGAGGAAGGGAGGAAGGGAAAGGAAGGGAAGAGAGGGAGGAAGGAGTCGAGATGCCGCAGGCAAAAACGTGTGATTGCAGTTGAAAAGACGACCAGATGGAAGGGAACAAACTCGACAAAACTAGATCTCATTCAAGCAAACCTAGGGGACTTTGCTTAGTTTTGTGTGCGAATGCGCGCTGTGCACACGAAGTGCGTGGCAAAGACTGCTTGGTGTCTGACTACTGTTTGCGGCCTCTGTGGCCGGCTGAGCCTTGTCAAAAGTGGATAGTCGAGTCCGCTATGGCTTGCTCTTGACCGAAAGTCTGCTCCATGAAACATCCTGCTCGCCCTTAATTGATCTCCAACCGCTACGGTTTGCAACAGCACGATGATGATGGACACTGCGTTCCCAGTTAGATTGGACCGTGGAGGGCGCAGGCTCATTCCGGGTGCAAGAGGCGCACTCGGGAAGAAGATCCGTACAGTCCGAGTGCTGCCAGAGGATACCTTGGTTCACAGGAGGGAATACTTTATAACCCAGTCGGGTTCAATCACAGGACTTTCAAAAGGATGGAAGGACTCGTGTTATAGTGAGCGGGACGGAAGGTCGCTCATAGCGGTAGTGAAAATGGAAGAGGACCGCCGCTTCCAATTGTCGAGCAAGACAAATGAGCCTTATAGTGAGGTAAACTGGTGCTCGATTGAAGCGTTCTTCAACCATACTTCAAGAACCCTAAAGTTTACGCTTCTTACTCTGTTCCAACATGACACTTGCGGTCTACAGCCGATCGGATTAACACGTCCATTTTGCGTGGCAGGTACAGCACGGTCAGATTTCCACACCCGTTTAAATTTATAATATTTATAAGGCTTTCAGGTGTGGAAATCTGACCGCAACTGAGGTGTCGACATGTTGCACGTAGGATTCTAAGGGGAAAGGGTTTGTGATGTTTTAGAAGTCAAGAAGCGCAACTTTTGGCACCCCAGTGCGTTATTACTAGGTATTAGCCTTTTGTTTACAACTAATCATGAGAAATGTTGTGAGGTTCGACATTAACGTTGTCCTGTTATAAAGTTAAGAACCAAAAACATATAATCAAAGTTATATAATATGTTTCAAGCGAGTTGATCTCAAAATTATGGAACTTATGTTATTTCCAGCACCTTCTTAAAAACACAAACAGCACCCT